>JBBGZY010000746.1:5437500-5595000 GCA_037952925.1 Lithobates clamitans
TGAATGTTGCTGTTTGCCTGACTGCCATTACACTAGTGGGGAAAGAACCTGGGACAAAATCAGCATCCCCTGTGGGGGGGTTAATGCTACATTGGACTACCTTTTAATGTCTGCCAGCAAAACTGCAGTTTTTGTTTAGCACCTGCCCAACTCCCCCACCCCACACACCCTTGCAGGCTTTGTTGTTTCATTAATTTTTCCTTTTAAATACATTATTCCCTATTTTGCCAAAAGTTAGGCAACTCCCTTCAAAGTTAGGCAACTCCTCTTAATGTTATTAACGGCTTCCCGACCGCCTCATGCAGATATACTGTGGCAGAAGGGCACGTACAGGCAGATTAACGTACCTGTACATTGCCCTTTAAGAGGGAGCGCCGTGAGCATGTCCGCGGGGATACCCGCAATCGTCTCACAGCAAGGAAGAACAGGGAAATGCTAATGTAAACAAGTATTTCCCCATTCTGCCTAATGACACTGATCACAGCTCCCTGTAATCGGGAGCGGTGATCAGTGTCGTGTCACACATAGCCCATCCCCCCACAGTTAGAATCACTCCCTAGGACACACTTAAGCCCTACAGGGCCACCTAGTGGTTAACCCCTTCACTGTCAGTCACATTTACACAGTAATCAATGCATTTTTAATCGCACTGATCGCTGTATAAATGTGAATGGTCCCAAAATAGCACCAAAAGTGTCCGATCTGTCCGCCATAATGTCGCAGTCACGATAATCGCCGCCATTACTAGTAAAAAAAAAAATTAATAATAAAAATGCCATAAAACTATCCCCTATTTTGTAGACGCTATAACCTTTACGCAAACCAATCAATAAACGCTTAATGTGGCTTTTTTTTCCCCAAAAACATGTAGAATACATATCGGCCTAAACTGAGGGAAAAAAATGTTTTTTTATATATTTTTGGGGGATATTTATTATAGCAAAAGGTAAAAAATATATCTTTTTTTTCAAAATTGTCGCTCTTTTTTTGTTTATAGCGCAAAAGATAAAAAACGCAAAGGTGATCAAATACCACCAAAAGAAAGCTCTATTTGTGGGAAAAAAAGGACGTCAATTTTGGTTGGGAGCCACGTCGCACGGCCGCGCAATTGTCAGTTAAAGCGTCGCAGTGCCGAATCGCAAAAAGTGCTCTGGTCTTTGGCCAGCCAAATGGATCCGGGTTTAAAGTGGGGTTCCACCCAAAAAAACAAAAATACCTCAAAAATTCTAAAAAAAAACCCAAAAAAACATTTGGATATTTTTTTTTTCACTTACCTCTACTTCATGCTGATTTTCTTTTTTTTTTTTTTTACTGTATACCTACCACACAGAGACTGCCTCACTGAGAACAATAGACTCTATTATAAATTGAGCCAACGTCCATTCTAATGTAAGATAAATGTCCTTGCATATGTATTTGAAAAGATAACAACATTATTTGACACCTGAATAATGCATATACATCCAAATGTCCTTATGTAATGTCTATGTCCAACATTTAATTATAACAGATGATAATTTTATATTTATTGTTAGGTGCCATAACTCAATCCATGCATTAGCAGGAATATGAAATGTAAGTCCAGTGTTTTGCTTCACATAATTAGGCATAACACACATCATAAACTCATTTCTAGACAAGGTAAACTAGCCATTTCAGGCTTAGGCACCTTGGATACCTAGTGTAATAAACACATATTTAGCTGAAGTCAGCTGGATAAACACACATGCTCCGTACTAAAGTGACCAGACACAGCTTACTATGAAACTAAGTAACTGCTTTCCTGTTTGATTCTGCACAAAACATTTGAAACTGCTTTTAAGAAAGCAAATACAGTACAGAAAAAGATGTCCAAAGTCAGCTGAAACAGCTTCACCTTCTGGGCATTACTGCCGAAATATATCTATTCTGGACAGGGCTGCTTTTCAGATGGTTTCATTGTGCTAGAGTATATTGAGTCTTAAATTATTAATGCAATGTCTATCTATGTCTTAAAATGGTACTAAACTCTCATCTCCCCACCATCAATGTGATGTCAAGCTCCCTTGCCATGGCCAACATTTTTGCCCAGGTTTGGAATCTTTGGACATCCTAATTGGGTGTAAATTTTATAGATGTTTGCGAGCAGGCATGTAATAAGCTTTTATTTCAGAAGAAACATCTTCTGCAATAAAAAAAAAAAAAAAACGTCCTGCTAGCAATCACTATGAGACATAGTGGAAACTGATCAAGGGGGGAAGGCAGGGGAAGTTGTTCAGTGAATGTAATGTGGGGTACACACTATAAGAAAAATCTGGCGAACGTTCGTCCGATATTTCTCAATGTTTCACAGCAAATTGGAACCGATAAAAGAAAATTTGTACGAAAATTCTTACAAATTTTCTCGACAAAGGCTTTTTTTTGTTGTTTAATGTTTCTAATCATGCGCAGTCTTTTCAGATTTTTCTTGTACGAAAAGCATACAAAAACGGTACACATTATACGAAAATCGTTCATTCTGTTCCTGTACGAGAAAAATTTTGGAGTTTGTCCCTTCAGGAATTTTCGTACGAAAATTCGGAATCTGCTGTCGAAAGTTGTGTACACACTATACGAAAATCGTTTGAAAATTCTTTGGACGAAAATGTTTGCCCGATCTTCTTATACTGTGTACCAGCCTTTAGGCTATGCCTTCTGAAATACACCAGTAAACTTTAAAAATAAATTGTGTTGCAATTTTGAACAAAGTATCTCTAGTGAAAAAGTTCACATCTTCCTTCGAACACTTGAACTATTAAACAAACTCTGTAAAGCTTCTTCTGCCCACAGTTAAAATGGACTCAGTGGAGGTTTTTTTTCTGCAGCATATTTGGCGAGTACAGAATCACAGTACATATAAAATAATACGCAAAGTGGTTGTAGGGAAGCTTCAGAATGGCAAAGATGTTTTTATTACAAAATTATGTGAGCAGACTGCAGTTCCTCTTTAATAGTAGACCTAATGTCCATTCAGAGATTGCTACTCAAAAGTGTGCCAGTACTATTGAGTTATCTGCCTGTCAAGCTCTCCAATAAAGTGTTTATTGCATTGGACTTTTCAGCAATTTGTCTCTGCCTACTCCCTAGAACAGTGGCCCCTTAATGAACATTTTTTTCCCCTTTTGGTCTCATGAGTTGGGGAGCAGCGGCCCAGGTTTAACTCCTATCCTTTCCCTTACATGATACTTTGGATACGCCCATGTGCCCTTTTTTCTTAGTTGTTGCTTAGAAGCTTCTTATTAATCTGCTGTGTGTTAATCACCAGAAGACAGCCCACCACCTAATATTGGACACACACCCACTGACTAAAATTCACTCGTTTACGTAACCATGTGGCCCCACCCCCTCTGACGCCCCGGGAAAGCCATAGTGAAGTCCTCGTGCCTCAGAGGGGGCCGGGGTCACCTGGGTATGTCACCGTGTGGCCCCTCCCTCAGTTATATAAGACCTGTCACCTGCAAGGACACGTCAGATGGTGGGAGCCTCCCATGGAGGCGGATTGGTGGCGGCCTGCGGGTTTTGTTTTGTTTTTCGGTCCGTCGGCGGAGCGAGAGAAGAAGATGAATGGACTTCGTGGGATATTTTAATTTTTTTATTTTTTAATAAAGGACTTGTCCCAAAGTGTGTCTTGTGTTTTTTGTAACATTTTGACACTTTTTTGTGAAATGGTACAGGTACAATGTACCCGTTACCATTTCAAACAGGGGGAGGGCCGGGATCTGGGGGTCCCCTTGTTAAAGGGGGCTTCCAGATTTCAATAAGCCCCTCGCCCACAAAACCCCACAACCACCGGGCGAGGGTTGTGGGGATGAGGCCCTTGTCCCCATCAATATGTGGACAAGGTGCTTTGGGGGGCTACCCCAAAGCACCCTCCCCATGTTGAGGGCATGTGGCCTGGTACGGTTGAGGAGAAGGGGCGCTCTCTCGCCCCCCCTCTTTTCCTGTGGCCTGCCAGGTTGCGTCTTTGGATAAGGGTCTGGTATGGATTTTTGGGGGGACCCCCGCGCCATTTTAAAAAATAAATTGGCGGGGGGTCCCCCTTAAAATCCATACCAGACCTGAAGGGTCTGGTATGGATTTTGAGGGGGACCCCTGCGCCATTTTTTTTAAATTGGCGCAGGGTTCCCCTTAATATCTATACCAGACCTGAAGGGCCTGGTATGAAATTTGGAGGGACCTCCACGCAATTCTTTAAAAATTTTTGTTCTGGGTTCCCCTTAATATTCATATCAGACTCAAAGGGCCTGGTAATAGACGGGGGGATCCCATGCCATTTGTTTCAATGATTTTTACCTGTATTGCCGGGACCCGATAATTCATTATAGCCGCTAGTAGTTTTAAATGACTTTTTTTTCTTTATAAATGTTATTTTGTGCAGGGACTGTTCTAAACACGGGAAAAATGCGCCACTTTACAGGCATACTATAGACACCCCCCAGGTACGAAATGTAAAGGAATATTTCACTTTTATTGTTTCACTTTAAGAATTATTAAAATCACTGCTCCCAAAAAACGGCTGTTTTTAAAACTGTTTTTTGCATTGATACATGGCCCCCAGGGCAGGACCCGGGTCCCCAAACACTTTTTATGACAATAACTTGCATATAAGCCCTTAAAATAAGCACTTTTGATTATTCATGTCCGTGTCCTATAGACTTTAATGGTGTTTGTGTGTTCTGCCGGATGTTTTGCTTGTACGGTATGTTCTGGTGTGAACCGAACCGGGGGTTCGGTTCACACCAGTTAAACTATGCTTACTAGGGGATAAACTATGCTTACTAGGGGTAAGGCTCAGGTTTGGTGCTGCCATGGGTTTGAAGCTAATCCTGCAGGTTCGAGATTCATGGTCTTGGTAAATTGATGGTGAATTTTGCTGGGCTGAATTCTTTGTAACTATAATGCACTACCAGAGACTATGAATTTAGACCAGCTGGTGTAGAAGGGCCAATATAGGGACTTAGTTATGTGCAAGTCCCCTGACTATAAAAGATGGAGGGGAAAGGGTAGAGCAGTCACAGTGTCAGTGTATTGGAAGCTGTTGCAGGAAAAGGATATGGAAAGATGTTAAACTGCATAGTGGGAGTTCAGGGACAATTCATCGTAAACCATTACATCCTGTGGCAGAGGATCATACGGGGTTCTATTCCATTCAAGTCTGTGGCAGAGACTTTTGTTCGTGCTGTGTGCCGGTTGTTAGGTTAGTGAGAGAAACCTATCCGGGCGGGCAAAGATTTACCTCTAAAAGCAATGTACATTCATCTACAAGATTCCAATTCATAATACTGCATCAAGAAAAGGTATTTGAACTTCCCTGCAACTCTTCTTCTACCTCTTTCCTGCTACTTCATACAGTTCCTCTTTAGTAAAGCATTGGAAAAGATACTCAAGTGTCTGGTGTCTACACTGTCTGGGATTAAACTCAACGGGACCCTAGACCCGGTTCCTGTGAAATTGAGGTAACAAAGGTGACGGCAACAGCCCGCTTTAAACCAGCAGCTCCACTGTGAATTAGTGCTACAGGTAGTTTAGGGTTTTCACTTATTTTGGGGATACATTGATTTTTATTGTACATTGATGAGGTTAAAAGGTTACGCTTTTTTTTTGCTTTTTTCTCTGCAAGGCTTCCCTTTAATAAGTGGGCTTTTGTTTCAGGGGGAATATTTTGGGGGTTTTCTTTCTTTTGGGTTTTTTCTAGCTTTGTAAAAAAGTAGGTTACATCAGGAGTTGCATGGTGCTGTTGGTAAGTGCCCGACAGTGCATTTAAGCATTTATCAAAAGACATGTGTCCTATGACTGTTTAATACCCATCATACTGGATTTACTAGAGTGTGAAGTAAGCACAGACATCCAATAATGCACATGGCAATTAAAAAACAGAGTTTCTGTAGCCCATGATTAAACATTCTTGTTATTTTTCTGTCAAGACCAATGTGCAAGCTTTAAATAAAAAATGCCTGTTTCCGAAATGCTTCCTCTGCCCCTGATGTTATCAAAGATGTAGATAGCACAAGGGAGACTGAGTCACACCATGAGCTGCATGGTGTTGCTGGTAAATGGCCGGCAGTTACCTGTGTTGAATGCTTTACAACCAGACATAAGTCAAGCATGGGGCTATGCATTTATAAATTGACACTTGTTATAGGGCTGTTTAATGTTCATAGAGTAATTCTAAGGTGAACTTGCACTTTAAGGTGAAGTGTAAAATCCTACCAGTGTTGAATTGTGTATGAAACAGTAAATCTGCTGCTGTGATCATAGAGGATTTCTTTGGCCCTGTGCTTTAAGAAAGCAAGTAAGCTTGTTCTGTGCAAGTAAATGAGCTGTTATTACTTCAGTGAAAGTAAAATGGTGATATGTGGGAGTCATTCGTTAACTGCATAATCTAGAACTAAACGTCTTTCTGCTGCCTTTCAGTGAAACTTAAAACAAAACTAATTGCTGCTCAATGTTCAGAGGTCTTACTATACTAAATATTTGCAATATTAAATATCCTAACTATAAGTTGTTAGCAAGCTCAGCTCCAAGGCGAGAGTTGAAATGAGCACAGTAGGTCAGCAGAATGGTAATTCACTAATTAACTCAATGCTATACAGAATACCATTCTAACTGACCACAAATTCTAGACTGGACATCGAATGGATTGTAAAGATTCCATGGATCTTGGAGTTACTATTGAAAAATGGAAAATCCAGGCAAATGAGCGTGCAGATTTATCTACTCGACCAATAGAGAAAAGTTCTGACAATTGCAAATAACCACAATTTGGTGATATTCCTACTTGGAAATATAATTTTATATCTACTCTGAGAGGATTCCTTGTTCTCCTATAATGGAGATAAATATCATACACTTGTTCATTTCACATTGGCCAATGTATGTCTGCATTATTCTATATCAAAAGCCATACATTTAAAATGTTCTTTTTTATTTTTTTTGGTAGAGTAGGGAGTATTGGCCATTGAAATTATTCACTCTCGAGCACGTAATGCGCCTAAATGCACTTAGACTCATTTACAAGCGTCAAGCGTATTTCTGCGAAACGGCTCCTGCAAGAAGGAAAAGTGTCTAGGAGCGATGGGCCTGGTTGCTAGAAGCCTTACGTTCAGTCCTGGCTAGGGATGGGCTCGATGTTCAAGTCGAATGTAAGTTCGACTCGAACATTAGCTGTTCGTTTGTGTGGACACCCGTCAGACATGAAAAATAGAAAAAATTTAAAAAGCTCTGCCTCCACTGGAGGCCTCCAGGGTGACTGCTGTCTTTTGGCTTTTGTTATATAGGCAAGGTGACGTAACTGAGTTACCCCGCCCCCTTCTGTTCTCATGTGCCATAAGACGGGGCTGCGGTCATCCGGTTATGTCACAGGTGGCCCGGCCTTTGCCTGTATAAGAGCTGTCAAAGCCATAAGATAGCAGTCGCCGGGAGGCCTCCCATGGAGGCAGAGTTTTTCTTTTTTTCTGTTTTTCAGGTCCATCGGGTGGCATGATTGCTGACACTTTTTTTTTTTTTTTTAAATGTCAAAAACTATGTCTTGTGGTTTTTACTTTTTTACACACTTTTTGGTGAATGGGTAGGGGTACAATGTACCCGATACCCATTCACATAGGGGGGGTGGTGGGATCTGGGGGCCCCCTTTAACAAGGGGGCTTCCAGATTCTGATAAGCCCCTCTGCCCGCAGACCCCGACAACCACAGCCCAGGATTGTTGGGAAGAAGCCCTTGTCCCCATCAACATGGGGACAAGGTGCTTCGGAGTGGGGGGCACAAAGCACCCACCCCCCATGTTATGGGCATGTGGCCTGGTATGATTCAGGAGGGGGGGAGCTCACTTGTCCCCCCCATCCTGACCTCAAGGCTGCATGCTCGCATAAGGGTCTGGTATGCATTTTGGGGGGGACCCCACGCCAATTTAATTTTTAATTTTGGAGTCCCCCTTAAAATCCATACCAGATCCAAAGGGAGACCCCACGCTGTTTTTTTCATTGATTTTTTTATCTATATTGCCAAGAGTCAGTAATACATTACAGCCGCGAGCAAGTTTAGATGACATTTTTTCCTTTATAAATGTTATTATTGCTGCAGCACTGTTCTGCACATCGCACAGATGCGCCACTTTACAGGCAGACTAAGGGTACCCCCAGGCACGATCTTTAAAGGAATATTTATATTTTATTGTTTCACTTTACACATTATTAAAATTACTGCTCCCGAAAAAACTATTGTTTTTAAAACGTTTTTTTGCATTGATATATGTTTTATGGTAATAACTTATATAAGCCTTTAAAATGAGGACTTTTGATTTTTTATGTTCGTATCCCATAGACTTTAATAGGGTTTGCATGTTCACTAGAACTTTTTGCCTGTTCGAGGTGTTCTGGTGCTGGGGGGTATTTGGCCCAACCCTAGTCCTGGCCACAATGGTCACAGGACAAATGAAAGACTATTTTTAGATTGTAAATGCTAATAAGCTGGGCCTTCTGATTCCTTCTGTATTGAATTATTGTATTCATATTTGAATTAATATTGCAATTGTACTGTCTGCCCTCATGTTGTAAAGCACTGTGCAAACTGTTGGCACTGTATAAATCTTGTATAATAATAATATTAATAATAATCTCCGCAGTGGGGACATAGAAAGTAACAACAAGTGCTAACCCTGCTCTACTGTAAAACAACAACAAAATATTGATTTATATAAAATCGAGCCATGTTCTGATGAAATGACCAACCCTTTCTGTAACTTCTATTAGATATTTATACAGGCACATTCATTTCAGCAATTAAAGATACTTAGCAATGGTATGGATGTATTATTTATATCATTTAAGCGATTATGAATATACTGTAGTGTATGTTGCAACTATGTTCAAATTAATTGTGGCAGCCAGCAAAAAGTCACATTAATATATTTTCTGAGTAATGCAAATTTCCCAACTTGGAATTCACAACAGCAAGGTTGGTAAGAATGGAGATGCAATTTTGGTGAAATTAATGCAAAGTAAAATTACATTTTACTTTCAGCAAAACTATGGCTTCTATTTTTTTATTTACTATTTTTCACTATTTTTTTTCTCTAATGACGCTAATATGGGCCATTTTGTAGCGCAATAACAGGTTCAAGAGTATAATGGAAACTTCTGTAATACTCCAGAACCTTTTAAAGTCATATGCACTCTTAAAAACCACCAGCTGAATGATATTAATTGAGCAACATCTCTCAACTTTCCCTATTTGTAATTAAACCACTTTGAGCCACTGTACAGTACAATTTATGTATTTTAAATATTTGTTCTCTTATAGGTCAACTGGAGTCATGTAATTCACAGTGTGGTAAACAGCTCCAGAATTGCTCCTGTCATTCAAGTTGTTTGAAACTAAGTATCTGCTGTGCAGATTATCAGAAAATGTGCCTCCAAATTTCACCCCACTCAGGGACACTAATGGGAGGGAAAGACTTTAAAATTCTAAACATAACTTACAGTCCTGGTGTAAATGTGACATGCAGGTGAGTATTGACACTTTTAATACTTGTAAAAACCAGTAAAGTATTGTGCCATAGGCAGTAGCAGGAAAGCACACATTTAAGTGATGACCTTTCTTGGCTAACTAAATATATTTTGTCATGTAAGTTTTTGAGAATATTCAGGCATATTATCATGAAAGTGTTATTGGCTATATTTTTGCTTAACATAATCATTTGAGTAATCATTTATTAAAATAGATAGATAGATAACACTTAACTTATGCAAAGTATAAAGATCTATATGGCTTCAAAATAATTAAAGCGCTAGCACAATAAAGATGATTTGATGGACAAGGAAATGATTATTGATCTGTGGTAGTAGAGTCCTAAGGATGGGAGAACTAGAGATTATCAGTTGATTGTGGGGTAAAACAGTAATCCCTTTAATCCCCCCTGCCCCTACCCAGCTTTATCAACAAACTATGGTGTCAGTCCAGGTCAGTCCACAGTTACTCACCACAGTTGTCATTGGCATTCACTG
This sequence comes from Lithobates clamitans, assembly GCA_037952925.1. Lineage (NCBI taxonomy): Eukaryota > Metazoa > Chordata > Amphibia > Anura > Ranidae > Lithobates > Lithobates clamitans. The sequence goes on from JBBGZY010000746.1 coordinate 5,447,520, forward strand.
TTTCAGGAAAGATGAATAGTGGCCCACTGACATGTTGGTGGGCCACTATTCATCTTTCCTACCCAACATTACATGAAATTCTGCCACAGCTACTAGCGTTAGAGTTCCAGTTTATGTGCAGAGATCTCACGAACAAAAATATAATAAACTGTCCACTGGTTTAACTCTTTGCATCTAATAAAAACTGAAATGTCAATTTTCATTGGGCTAAGCTAAGAAATGAACTCTGTATTTCTCATGTAACAGGTTCAACAATGAAATAAATACTCATGGTTATGTTGATCAATCTGGATATGCTCACTGCATTTCTCCACTACTGTTCCAGACTGGCCATGTCAAATTTTCTTTGTCGTTTGATGGAGGGAGGAACTTTGGACCATCAGGAACATGGATAGCTGGTAAGGTTCTGCAGATGATTTTTACACGAAACTTTCTAAATGAGAACATCCCCAAGCAAATAGAAAAGGCATTCCATGAACTCTGTGATGTGCAAGGAAACATTACCACTATGGTTAAGTCAGCAATTCCAAAGCATAAGTGAACCCTAGTGTTTTATTAGACACTCATGAACTAGGCGCCTTGTGTTCATGATATCAATCATATCATTCAAATAACAAAAATGTAAACTATTTTTTTAGCTGAACTGCGTAGCGGTCATGGGACCGGAAGTTCACTTTTTTTCCTGTCTCAAGGCCAGGACTGTGGGCAGACTGAAGTGATTGTCATCTGTATATGTATTGTCCCTGCCAGCTGCATTGACCAAACATTTTAGAGTGCAGGCCAGGAGGTATAGCTGTCTGTGATGTTTAATACTGACAACACAAACTTACAGGTATGCTGCTAAAAGGCATGATGTGTTGTAGTAGTCCCAAGCCAGAAGCATCAGGGTGACAAAGCTACCACAGAAGCCTTTGTTTAGCATTTACTTTATAACAGAAAGGCCACAAACAGAAATTAGCAGGATCAACGGGTATTTAATAATGCTTTACTAACTGCAATGCAAAAATCTCTGCACATCAGCAACCACAAGGCAAAAGGGAGATATTTCAAGAACAATACTTTCTGTGTTTACATAAACATTAATTCAGGTTTTTATACTAAGAGAGGATTTGTCACAGAGGGGTAGCTTGGTACACAAGCAAGTCTAAGAAAAAAGGGAAAATGCAAACGGTGAAACATTTGGTAATTTTTTTTTTTATTTACAATAGCTAAACTACTACTATGTCCCCCTACATTGTTGCCTTATGTATGGTACACCTAAACATCACTTGTGATCTTCAATAAAAGAATGTAATGTACTTTTCCTGCATTCCATTACAAAAAAAAAACATTGAAAAACTGAGAAAAATTAAGAGTCAAGATTTCATGGTTCTCTATAAAAATTCCTCACGTATTTGTAAAATACAGTATGGTAAATATCCATGTTTCACATTTGTCTGTGGCCAAATTTGTTAAAGATTTCCTTCAGGTCTGGAATGGATTTTAAGGGGAACCCCAGCAAAATTAAAAAAAAAAAACGTTGTTGGGTCCCCCTCAAAATCCATAGCAGACAATTATCTGAGCATGCAGCCCAGCAGGTCAGGAAATGGGGGGGGGGGAGTGAGTGCCCCCCCCCCGAACCATACCAGGCCATATGTCCTCAACATGGGGGGGTGGGTGATTTGGGGCAGGGGGTCTGGGGGTCATAGGAACAATGGCCTCATCCCCACAACCATGGCCAGTGGTTGTGGGGGTGTGTGCGCAGAGGGCTTATCGGAATCTGGAAGCCCCTTTAATAAAAGGGCCCCCAGATCCTGACTCCCCCCCTATGTGAATGAGTATGGGGTAAATAGTACCCCTGCCCATTCACCAAAAAAGTGTCAAAAAGTAATAAAAACACAGATACAGTTTTTGACAATTTTTGTATTAAAAAAAAAAACAGTGTCCCCCGATGGAAAGCCATCGTCAGTCACGCTGCCAGCTACACTGTCAACCTAAAAAAGACAAGAAAAAATGCTCCTGTCATCAATGACGGCTGGCTGTCTACTGCAAGCTCCGCTGTTCACAGTTCTTATATAGGTAAGGGGCGGGGCCATCAGGTGACGTGGCCAGGTGGCCCCGCCCCTATCCTATATAAGAACTGTCAAACGGCGGAGCCTGCAGTAGACAGCCAGCCTTCATTGATGGAGGAGCATATTTTTTGTGAAACATAAATATTTAACATACTCTATTTTACAAATACGTGAGGAATATTTATAGAGAACCATGAAATCTTAATTTTTCTCAGTTTTTCAATGGTGTTTTTTTGAAAACTGTAAAATGTAACGCCAAGAAAAGTACATTGTGACGTCACAGGCTGTTGCATGCTGGGTCGATGACGTCACAGGGGGTGGGACCACCAGGTGACATGGTCAGGTGGCCCTGCCCCTTACCTATATAAGAACTTTAAAACAGTGAGGCCTGCACTAGGCGGCCAGCCTTCATGGATGACGGGAGCATTTTTTTCTTCCTTTTTGGGGTCGGCAGTGCGGCGGGTAGCGTGATTAACAACTGTTGACACTGTTTTTTTCTTTTTTAATAAAATAATTGTCAAAAACGGTCTTCTATTCTGAAGGGCCTCGTATGGACTGGGGGAAGGACCCCAAGCTGATTTTTGCTCATCACTTTAAATTGTCAGCATTTTTCTTTTACATTCAGCTGTAAGTAGGGAACCTGCTGACAGCTGATGAGTCATCCGTTGTTAAGGACCCAGTGGTCGGCTTCCCGGCCCGCCCGACCAGCTATTTATCAAAAAACATACCGCCAGCAAAACCCTGGTGGTAAATATCACATGTTTTTTTACTCTATGGTCTGTTTTTAAAGTGGACTTAACATAATCATTATTTTTTTAATGAATTGGACTTAAATTTACCGCACGCAATAATTTATGCAAATGAGTCACGTGACCACGTTATCGCATGCAGTAAACGTTAGTGAATTGACCACTAAGTGAATGTTCTATTATTGTGTACATCATAGCACAGTAGAGCCTTCTAAGAACAGAAACCATTCACAGGTCCATCACATATCCCAAAAAAGTGAGAATTGTTCATCATTTTAGGACAGTGCAAAGCATGAAAACCATTCTTTTGCAGCCCAATTGTCAAATGCACAACCAGAACTGCTAGTACTTAGAGCAAAAATAACCTAATATTATAGAGTCCAGTGGCGGCCCGTCAATAGGGGGCACTCGTGCGCCGCCCCCCCAAAGCTGGACATGAAAAAAAAAGTGGTTCTTTAATAGCATCCGGACCTCGGGAACTGAGCTGTCCATTAGAAGCTTGATTGTTGCAATCAGGTGTTTGCAGCTGAAAAGCTTCATTGGGCGGTCTTTGGAGTGTAAACAGACAAAGAAGATATTTGGGGGGCACACCCTAAAAGATGCATTAAAGATGGTGCAGTCATAAGACCATACAACAGAACAAAATATTACAGCGCACACATGCAAAAAAGACATTTACCTCCAGCAAGGCTTATTTAAAACACCTAGACATTTTCAAAAAACATTATCAAAAAATATGGGGATTTGGTTACACCATATTGCTATATGATGCTTAAGCCCACTTACTGCGACAAGGTACCCCATGATTAGTGGGTCCTACACTATCCAAATATTGGGAGATCCTGCTTCTCTGAACCATGGAAGCAATACACTCCTCTATATGGGAGAACTTGAGGCCTCCACCCATGACACAGGTGGACACTAATGAGAGGTACTTAATGAGGGAGTGGGGTGCTCCTCACCCAAAAGGATTTGGTCAGAATCCATACAATAGTCAAAGAAGATATTTGGGGCGCACACCCTAAAAGATGCATTAAAGATGGTGCAGCCATAAGACCATACAACAGAACAAAATACTACAGCGCACACATGTAAAAAAGACATTTACCTCCAGCAAGGTTTATTTAAAACACCTAGACATTTTCAAAAAACATTATCAAAAAATATGGGGATTTGGTCACACCATATTGCTATATGGCGCTTAAGCCCACTTACTGCGACAAAGTAACCCATGATTAGTGGGTCCTACACTATCCATAGATTGGGAGAACCTGCTTCTCTAAACCATGGGAGCAATACACTCCTCTATATGGGAGAACTTGAGGTCACCCAAAAGGATTTGATCAGAATCCATACAATAGACAATGTTTAAGTTTAAAGGAAATGTTTAAGTAAGTTTATATTGGACTGTCAAATATAATTATTGATTTTATTGCTTTTAAAATGCTGATGTTGGAAAATGAAAATGTATGCTGTGTGATCAAAGATTTCCTTTAGGGGCAGGGACTAATAAGAATGACTTGTGGTGCTGTGTAATTTTCTGGTACTATATGGATAAAATTTGTCATTATAAAGCCTATTGGTTTTTCTGTTTTGTTTTACTCTAGTTCATCACAGCAAAGCTTCAGAATTGGAAAAGAGTGTGCTGGTTAATTCAATAAAATGGCAATATTACGGAACACCTGGATATAATGAGACACTCTCCATGACCTGGAATGGTAGAACTCTTACCACTGAACACATTCGTATAGAAGTCTGGGGCTATAAAGAAACAGGTGATATGACGTGATGAAACATGATAATAACCTTTGTTTATTCTATACAGTAAATAATATAAGCACACATCACCACTCAAATTAAATAATAAAAAATGCATTTACTATGACTTAGTTTAAAGTGTAATTCTACTTTCTTCTACATTTTGTCAAACTTGACTAAATAAGAAAGGATGAGAAAATCAACACTGTAATGCCGTGTACACACGAGCGGACTTTACGGCAGACTTTGCCCAGCGGACTTTTCGACGGACTTTATGACGGACTTTCCGAATGAACGGACTTGCCTACACACAATCCACCAAAGTCCGTCAAATTCGTACGTGATGACGTACGACCGGACTAAAACAAGGAAGTTCATAGCCAGTAGCCAATAGCTGCCCTAGCGTGTTCGAACTAGCATACAGATGAGCGGACTTTTCGACCAGACTCGAGTTCGACGGATAGATTTAACCACCTCAATACCGGGCCTATTCTGGCACTTCTCTCCTACATGTAAAAATCATCATTTTTTTGCTAGAAAATTACTCAGAACCCGCAAACATTATATATGTTTTTTTAGCAGACATCCTAGGGAATAAAATGGCGCTCATTGCAACTTTTTATCTCGCACAGTATTTGCGCAATAATTTTTCAAACGCCTTTTTTTGGGAGAAGAAATGGTTTCATGAATTAAAAAATAACAAAACAGTAAAGTTAGCCCAATTTTTTTATATAATGTGAAAGATGATGTTATGCAGAGTAAATAGATACCTAACATGTCACGCTTTAAAATTGCGCACAATCATGGAATGGCGCCAAACTTCATAACTTAAAAATTTCCATAGTCAACGCTTTAAAATTTTTTACAGGTTACCAGTTTAGTGTTACAGAGGAGGTCTAGTGCTAGAATTGTTGTACACGCTCTAACGCACGCGGAGATACCTCACATGTGTGGTTTGAGCGGCGTTTACATATGTGGGCGGGACTTATGTGTGCATTTGCTTCTGAGCGCGAGCTACCGGGGACAGGGGCGTTTTAAATTTTTTTTATTTTTTTTTTTATTTTACTTAATTTGTTTTATTTTTACACTTTTTTTTACACTTTTTTTTTTTGATTACTTTTATTCCTATTACAAGGAATGTAAACATCCCTTGTAATAGGAATCTATGTGACAGATCCTTTTTATGGAGAGATGCGGGGTCAATAAGACCCCACATCTCTCCTCCAGGCTGGAAAGCATGAGATCGTAAAAATTTTTTTACCGATTTCATGCTGACAGCCACGATCGCGGCTTCGGTTATTTCCGGGTACCCGGGCGTGACGTCATAATATCGCGCCCGGGCCTCCGACGGTCATAGAGATGACTGGTGACCATCTGGTCACCAGTCATCTCTATCGTCCTCATCCGGCGCTGGCCGATTCATTCTCCGGGCTCCTGATGGCACGGGAGAGCCCGGAGAAGCACCGGATGGCGACGGGAGGGGGGGTTCCCCTCCCGTCGCCTATAAGAACGATCAAGCGGTGGAACTGCTGTTATGATCATTCTTATCGTGCACAGAATCGCCGGCTGAAAATAATGATATCTGAATGATGTCTGTAGCTACAGGCATCATTCAGATATCCCCCCCAAAGTACAGGACAGTTATATACAGTGGCCGGTTTTGAAGTGGTCATGTTTCAAATCTAAGTCCGTCCAACTTTTGAGAAAACAAAGTCCGCTGGAGCCCACACACGATCGAATTGTCTGACGAAATCCCATCTGCCGGGCAAAGTCTGCCGTAAAGTCCGCTCGTGTGTACGCGGCATTAGTTGTAATTTATTAGACATGGTACTAATTTATGATTTTCAAATCTGATAAAGTAAACCTGTACTTTGCCCATAATAGACACAGTAATGCACAAATTGATGGAGAATACTTAAAGCGGGGGTCCACCTATCTATCGTTTTTTTTTTTTTGAGTTCATTCACAAACTTTTCTTCTCAGCATTACATACTGACATATTGTGTGTAATATGTCCGCCTGTGTCAGATGTCGTCGGAAAGAATAACTTATATTATTCACTGCAGGCGGTTTCCATCTTCATTGTGGGCATTTGAAGCCCACAAGCATTTATTTCCTGGATGTGGTGAATGCTGTGCTCCCAGCATTCACCTCTCATTCCCGCACATGCTCAGTGGCATCCTGGGGAGCCTGAGACTAGCTCCCAGGAGTCTGGGAGAGGCTAGAAACATGACTACTCCGAGGAGAACCAGGAAGTGCAAAGAAGAATAGAAAGATAAAAGGTAATTACGGCGATTTAAATTTTTTTAAACGGCATGTCAGCATCTAGGCAAGGAAGAGAATACATACAGATTTTGTTCAAAATTTGGGTGGAACCCCGCTTTATTGCAGACTACCTACCTGTTCTCCCTGCCCATACTGGACAAAGTGACAAATTCACTTTACAGGAAGGACTTTAAGTAGGTTCTTGTCCTGCTGGAGAAGTTCCCAGCCTCAGGGGCTATTGTCCCTTTGGGGCAACTTGCTGGAGTTGTTACAGTTCATTGAGGTCCCGGCTGCTGCAGATCTTGAAGGGGGGGCTATTCCTAATCAATTTTGAAGCTATCTAAGCAGTTTCATGCAAGGATCTGGTCTGGAGAGCTTACTGTAGAATGCCTGGTGGAGACTGAAAGGTTTAGTGTAGCTGTAACGTGTAGCTGTCCTGTGGCATTGTAAGTTTTACCCTCTCCCTCACTGAAGAGTGTCTGGTGTAAGCTAGAAACTAGGAGTGAGCCGAACACCCCCGGTTCAGTTCGCAGCAGAACATGCGAACAGGCAAAAAATTTGTTTGAACATGCGAACACCGTTAAAGTCTATAGGACACGAACATGAAAAATCAAAAGGGCTAATTTTAAAGGCTTATATGCAAGTTATTGCCATAAAAAAAGTGTTTGGGGACCCAGGTCCTGCCCCAGGGGACATGTATCAATGCAAAAAAAGTTTTAAAAACAGACATTTTTTCGGGAGCAGTGATTTTAATAATGCTTAAAGTGAAACAATAAAAATGAAATATTCCGTTAAATATGGTGCCTGGGGGGTTTCCTTAGTATGCCTGTAAAGTAGCGCATTTTTCCCGTGTTTTGAACACCACAACAAAATGACATTTCTAAAAGGAAAAAATGTCATTTAAAACTACTCGCAGATGTAATGTATCGTGGGGTCCCGGCAATATAGATGAAAATCATTTTAAAAAAGGCATGGGTCAACCCCAACCCCAGTCCATTACCAGGCCCTTTGGGTTTGGTATGAATATTAAGGGAAACCCCGCACCCAAATAAAAAAAAATGGTGTGGGGTCCCCCAGGCCCCCAGGCACTATATACTCTGAACTGCAGTATATATACTATACGGCCTGCCCTATATACTCTGCAGAAAATTGGGCCTTAGGTGGTACCAGAACACTGTAAGCCCTCACAGTTACTCTTGGTGGACGCAGGAACGGGCCCTGCTGTGAAATATTATATCAAGAATTGAAATTACATGCCTTAACAGGGGTAGAAAAATTGGGCCTTTGGTGGTGGTGCCACAACACTGTAACCCCTCGCAGATACTCTCGTTGGGCGCAGGAACGGGCTTTGCTGTGAAATATTTTATGGAAAATTGTAATTACATGTCCCTGTTAAACAGGGGCAGAAAAATTGGGCCTTGGGTGGTGGTGGTGTTGCCACAACACTGTAAACCCCTCACAGATACTCTTGTTGAGCACAGGAACGGGCCCTGCTGTGAAATATTAGATCAAAAATTTTAATTACATGCCCCTGTTAACCACTTGCCGACCAACCGCCATCATTATACTGCGGCAGGTCGCCACGATCCCACAAACCGTCGTAGCTGTACGTCGGCTCCTTTAAGCGGGATAGCAGGCAGTCGCGATGACCAACCACGTGTGATTGCAGGCACGAGAGGCAGAACAGGGACGTGTGTGTAAACACACACATCCCTGTTCTGTGAGGAGAGGAGAGGCAGATCGTGAGTTCCTAATAGCTAGGAATCATGATCTGTCATCTCCTGTAGTCAGTCCCCTCCCCCTACAGTTAGAACACACACTAGGATGCACAGTTAACCCCTTGATCGCCCCCTAGTGTTAACCCCTTCCCTGCCAGTGACATTTATACAGTAATCAGTGCATTTTTATAGCACTGATCGCTGTATAATTGTCAAACCCTTCAAAAATGTGTCAAAAGTGTCCGACGTGTCCGCCATAATGTCGCAGTCTCAATAAAAATCGCAGATCGCCGCCATTACTAGTAAAAAAAAATTATAATAAAAAATGCCATAAATCTATCCCCTATTTTGTAGACACTATAACTTTTGTGCAAACCAATCAATATACGTTTATTGCGATTTTTATTACCAAAAATATGTGGGAGAATACATATCGGTCTAAACTGAGGAAAAAATTTGCTTTTTTAAAAAAAATTGGGGATATTTATTATAGCAAAAAGTACAAAATATTGTGATTGTTATCAAAATTGTCGCTTTTTTTTTTGTTTATAGCGCAAAAAATAAATACCGCAGAGGTGATCAAAGACCACCAAAAGAAAGCTCTATTTGTGGGAAAAAAAAGGCGTCAATTTTGTTTGGGTACAGGGTTGCCCGACCACGCAATTGTCAGTTAAATCAACACAGTGCTGTATCGCAAAAAATTACCTGATCATTGAGCAGCCAAATCTTCCTGGGCTGAAGTGGTTAATTGTTGTTATTGTTGGAAGCTAGCATCATCAAGATTGAGGAGGAATTGCCAGCCAGTAATGATCCCTCTCCTTGATACCACGAATCACGTAGGCCTTGCAGAATCAGGGAGGCCATGCAGCGTAAATTTGCAGAGGCATTCTATTCTGAGTCCTCTGGGTCACTAAGGATCACATGATCTGTAACCACCTTCTCCCAGCCACGTACAACTCCTTGGGTTTCTGGGGACTGAAAACCATCCCTTGAAGACTGCTGCTGAGTGTTATCCTCTACATCCATACTGACACAATCCTCCTCCTCCTCCCCCTTTTGATCCTGTGTGTTTGGTGGGCCTGCGGGAATTCTATCTGGATAAAGGGGGACTTGAGAGTTAAGGAAGTCCTCTTCTTGCTCCCTCTGTTCTGCCTCAAGTGCTCTGTGCATGATTCCAGAAAGCTTGTGCTCCAACAGGAAGACTAGAGGGACAGTGTCACTGATGCATACATTGTTGCTGCTCACCATCCTTGTGGCCTCCTCAAATGGTGACAGGACAGTGCATGCATTCTTAGCCACTAGCGTGGCGAAAAGAAGCCAAGCTCCCCTGACCTTGTCCTGGTGCCATACTCGCATAGGTACCTCTGCTGTGTGTGCAGCTGCTGCAGCATTGCCAACATTGAGTTCTACCTGGTGGGCATGTCACAAAGGAAGCGGTTGGTGGGCAGGTTGCATTCCCTTTGAATGTCAGCCAGCCGAGCACTGGCATTGTATGACCCCTGGAAATGACCACAGACTTTTCTGGCCTGCCTCAGGAGATCCTGTAAGTCTGAGTACCTGCTCAAGAACCGCTGCACCACCGAATTCAGGACATGTGCCAAACATGGAACATGGGTCAAGTGTCCCTATCAGAGGGCGGAGAGAAGGTTGGTGCCATTGTCACATACAAGCTGGCGTGGCATCAACCACCTCTGAGCCTGCCCTGCAGAGCTGACAGAATGTCTGCCCCAGTGTGGCTCCTGTCCCCTAGGCAGACCAACTCAAGCACTGCATGGCATCTTTTAGCCTGACTGCTTGCGTAGCCCTTGAATGCTTATGGAGCACCGCTGGTTCAGAGGAAAAAACTGCAGAAGAGGCCATGGAGGAAGAAAAAGAGGAGGGGGTGGAGGAGAGAGCTGTGGCAGAATTTACCACTAGCATTTTAGAGGCGTGGTGGTGGAACAAGCTCCAACAACACTGAACCCTGTCCTGCATCCTTCCCAGCTGCCAGCAGAGTTACCCAGTGTGCTGTGAAGGAAAGGTAACGTCCCTGCCCATGCCTGCTGGACCATGAGTCAGCGGTAATAAGCATCTTACTGCTGACCGCCCTGTCCAGCGAGGCCAAAACATTGCCTTCCACATGCCAGTAAGGAGCTGGAATGGCCTTCCATGAAAAGAAATGGCGTTTTGGATCCTGCCACTGAGGTACAGCACATTACACAAATTCACAAAAGGGGGCAGAGTCTACCAGCTGAAAAGGCAGAAGTTGCAGTGCTAGCAATTTGGCCAAGCTAGCATTTAGATACTGAGCATGTGGATGGCTGGGACCAAATTTCTTTTTACAGTTCAGCAACTGGGGTAAGGAAATTTGCCTGCTAAAATCAGATGGTGGTGTACTGCTAGCAGATTGGCTGCAAGTACTTGGGACACCTATTGGTATACCTTCATTCCTCTCAGTGCAGGTTTTTGAGAGGACTGGAGGTATAGTAGTGTTGGAGATCCCAGATGAGGAGCAAGGAGAAGTCTGCGCTTTTCTTTGATGTGGGTCTTTCAAGTGCTGTTGCCAACGGACTGCATGGCAGGTCATCATATGTCTAGTCAAGCATGTGGTGCCCAAGCGGCTGCTGTTCTGGCCACGCTTGATCCGCTTCAGACATTGGTTGCAAACAGCAACAGTGCGAACTGCTGCACACGTGTCGAAAAAGGCCCACACCAAGGAACTTTTTAAAAGTCAGCAGGGAGTCAGCAGGGCCCTGCACCTGCGGAGCTCTGTGGTGTGATGGAATAGGGTGGCTGCCCATAAGCTGCCCCCTAGAGGACATCCTGCCTTGTTGGATTTCTGCCTCCTCCTCTCTTCTCTCAGGCACCCAAGTACAGTCAGTGACCTCATCATCCCCTCCCTCCTCATCATGGGAGAAAACTTGGCAGCTGCGGGAACATGACTGTCAGTTTCTTGTCCTTCTTGGGCACCCCCTCTCTCTAGGCTCACGTCACTCCCTTCCTCTACCTGGGAACCAACATTGGAGCCTTCAAATCGCTGTGCATCCTCCAGCAGCATGTACCTAACATTGTGGTCGAATAATTCTGGGGACTCCTCCGTGCATGATGGTGGGGCTACGGAAGTAGTGACTGTAGACAAGGAGCCAGTGGAATAAGCTGCTTAGGCAGCTGCATTGGAAGGCAAACTACTCTGAGCCTGGGGGACAAAGGATGAAGAGGATGAGGACAGCTTTGTTATCCACTCCACCAACTCATCTGCATGTTCTGGCTCAATAGCACGGCCAGCAGCAGAAAAAAAGGACAAGCATGCCCCACGGCCACCTGCAGAGGATGCACCATGTCCATGACCAGCACTGTTGACTGTAGACACAGAGGCTGCTTGCCCTCTTTTAGTGGCCTGTGAGCATCTGCCTCTCCTTGGTGGCCTTCCGGACAAGATGTATATTTTGTCTTGCAACACCACAATACAGTGTATTAGATACTGTGTACTCCGCCTGCACTGTATTAGCAACTGCACTACGGCTGCACTGTACTGTGTACACCACCAGAAGTGTAGTAGAAACTGTACACACTGTATTAGATACTGTGTACACCGTCTGCACTGTATTAGCAACTGTACTATGGCTGCACTGTATTGTGTACTGTCTACACCACCAGAAGTGTAGTAGAAACTGTACACACTGTATTAGATATTGTGTAAACCCCCTGCACTGTATTAGCAACTGTACTACGGCTGCACTGTATTGTGCACACCACCAGAAGTGTAGTAGAAACTGTATACACTGTATAAGGCTCGATTCACACCTATGCATGTTGCTTTTGAGCGTTTTTGGAGGTTTTTTTTTCATGCTTGCCACGTTTTTGAGCCGCGTTTTTGCCGCGATTTTGCCGCGTTTTTGCCGCGTTTTTGCCGCGATTTGCGTTTTGCGTTTTTTTTGTTTTTTTTTTTTTTTACAGTTTTTTTTACAGTCTAAAAAAAAATGTAAAAAAAATTAAAAAAAAAAAAAAAAAAAAAAAAAAACGGCAAAAACGCATCCAAAACGCATCAAAAACGCATCAAAAACGCTGCAAAAAAGGTGCACTTGCGTTTTTGATGCTTGTCCATTGAAAACCATTACATGCAAAACGCTGCATTTTGCATGTAAAAAAGTCCCCGACCCTTTCCAAAAACGCAAAAAAACAAAAAAGCATTGATGTGAACATGTTCCATAGGAACCCATGTTAAAAAATTCCCGTGCATTTCTGCAAAATGCAAAATGCATCAAAAAACGCGCTAGTGTGAATCGAGCCTTAGATACTGTGTACACCGCCTGAAGTGTATTAGAAACAGTACACCACGGAATGCACTGTAGATATAGGCTAAACTGGATGCAGAGTATATGAGTATATATATATATATATATATATATATATATATACTCATATATATATACATACATACATACATACATACATACATACATACATACACACACACGTGAGACTATATGTCTATATATATATATATACTCATATACTCTGCATCCAGTTTAGCCTATATCTACAGTGCATACATACATACATACATACACATACACACACAGACGCACGAGACTATATGTCTATATATATATATATATATATATATATTTATGGTTGGAGCCCTATGTCCGGTATGTACATGGATACCACTTACAGTAAAGATAGGACTTACCATCGGAAATAGACCTGAAAGTGTGGACTTACCATATGAAATGGACCTGAAAGTGTGCCTTGGTCTAATGGCCGGTATGCCAAAATAAGGGGGCATACCCTGGTTTAAGAAATGATTATTCTGTAAGAGAAATGAATGAAATGAATAGTTTGAGAAATGCTGTGAAATGGGGATGGGAGGGTGGGTATCGCGCACAGGAAACCGACAAGCACCACAGGTGAGCGGGCTGCTTAAGTACCCCCCGGGCTCCTCCCATAAATTCAGGCCACCATACTGGCCTTCCTACTTATGGTTGGAGCCCTATGTCCGGTATGTACATGGATACCACTTACAGTAAAGATAGGACTTACCATCGGAAATAGACCTGAAAGTGTGGACTTACCATATGAAATGGACCTGAAAGTGTGCCTTGGTCTAATGGCCGGTATGCCAAAATAAGGGGGCAAAAACATTCAGGTAGGGTTATGATTTTATTGATTTTCAATTATTTATTGAGCCAATTTGGAGAATGCCTGTGCCATCTCTGTTTGTGGATTGGGGATATACCGGGCGAAGCAGGCTGACTTCCACCTGCCCAGTCTTTTAATGATGTGGTCTGGAACTCCGTGGCGGGACGCCGCGGAGGCTGCTCCGATGCGAAAAGAGTGTTCGGAATACTGACTAGGGTTAAGATGAAGATTGCGGAGAAGTATTCTTATGTGTTCCACAAACTGAGAGGCGTTTAAGGGTTTAACTGGGAACGGTAGAAGGGGACTGCTGTCTGGTTGTTCAGGCAGGAGTGACAGGAGCCGGTTGAGTACGGCGACTGGACACCAGCTGTTGTCGGTTTTGTAGAGGTGAATGTTCGCTCCTGAGCCCGTTTGCTGGGTTTTAGAGACCTCGAGGTGCAGGATGAAGTGGTCTTGGTATCTAAGTAAGTGTCGTCTGCATAGTACTCGGTCTGTGGATTTGTTAGAGGTGAATTCTCCAGGGCGCAAGAACCCATAGTACGCTAGATATATCGCTGCTTGTAAGACGATGCTGCGGAGCAGACCGAATGGCGAGGTAGCCAGAATAGTTGACATGTCCCTAAAGATGGGTCCCGTAATGGGCAAGCGCTTAGTGCTGATGACTGGTTGTTGTTTCTGAATTCCCCTTAGAACGGCTCGTATAGCGTGAGATGAGAATAGTGAAGGTTTCGTGGGGTCTTCAGGCGCCATAAAATGTTGAATGCCGGCTAGGTATAGCCGGATGGTGTTGTAGGATAAGGCCAGCTGCGTGTGGCAGTGTGCAGTGAAGGCCAGTACCTGCTTGATACCTGTTGGTCCTTTACGGCAGGACGTGAGGAATTTGTTAAAGGCCTTCCAAGCTGTCTGGTAGGCTTTAAGTGTGTTGTAGGAGAGGGAATGATTTATGAGTTGTGTAGCTCCGTGTAAATGTTGAACTAGTCCAGGGTCAGTTGTGACCAGACAGGGATAGGGGCCGACATCGGATCGGCATCGGGAACCTGCTTGAAAAAGGAGGAATAATTGAAACGTGACAGTGCGTCAGCTGCTGAGTTGTATCTGCCGGGAATAAATGCACAGTGTATATTGAACTGATGTTGTAAAGACAGTTGTACCAACCTGCGCAGGAAGGACATGACTGCTAGGGACTTGGACCTGCCTTTGTTGATGATGTCTGCCGTGGCCTGGTTGTCGGTGCTAAAGACTACAGTTTGTCCTGTCCAGTGGTGGCCCCAGAGTTGTGCGGCTGCCACTATGGGGTAAAGCTCAAAGAGGGCAGATGTTTGGGAAAAGCCGGGTATGATTAGTATCTGTTGAGGCCATGGTCCTGAAAACCAATGATGGCCAAAAATTGCCGCGAAACCTGTGGAGGCTGCGGCGTCCGTTACCACCTGGGGTGAATGGACCGAAACTATAGGTATGAATAGAGATATGCCATTCCAGGCGGACAAGAATTCCTCCCACATGGATAGGTCCGCTATGGCTGCGGAGTCTAAATTCAAAATCTGGTCAGGGTCTTGAGTTTCCAACAGAAATCTGAGTAGGCGTGATACAAATGTGCGGCCTTGTGGAATAATTCGCATAGCGAAGTTGAGCATACCCAGGAGGGACTGCAACTGTTTTTTGGTACAGTCCTTGGTGTGTGTAAACTCGTGAAGGACTGCCCTAATGCGTGTTAGTTTGTCGAGGGGGAGACTGGCTTGCATTGCGCAGGTATCCAAGCTGACCCCGAGAAAAGTGATGCTATTTGCTGGGCCATCGACTTTGTGCTCGGCAATAGGAACATTGAGGTTTCCAAAAATTACCCTAAGTTTGTCGAGATCTCCTGGGGGCTTGCTGGGTGGTTCTATCAGTAGGAAGTCATCTAGATAATGGATGACTTCATGGCATTGACCCTTGTGTAATAGTATCCAACCGAGGGACTGGGCGAACGTGTCGAAGAGCCACGGGCTACTCTTCGAACCGAAGGTGAGCTTTGTAGCAAAATAATATGCTTCCTTCCACTTGATGCCATGCCAGCACCATAGGGATGGGTGGATGGGCAGGAGCTTGAAGGCATCCGAGATGTCGGCTTTGGAGAGCCAGGCGCCTGTGCCTGCTTTGATGATCGCTTGTATTGCCATGTCCACGGAAGAATATTTTAGGGAAAACTCCTCGGAGGGGATCAGGGAATTGAGACTGGGTATGTGGGAAGAATGAGGCGCAGACAAGTCGTACACCAAACGCAGTTTATTTGAAAACTTGCCCTTGACAAGCCCAATAGGGCTGACTCTCCATGTGTTGAAAGGGGGGCAACTGAAAGGGCCTATCACGTAACCTCGATCCACCTCTGCCTGTAAGAGCTGATCTATGGCTTGTTCGTCAATGGCTGCCGAACGAAGATTGGCACATTCGTGGGTAGTGTGGGGTAGTGAAATGAGGCCGGTGTGAAAGCCTGCTGTGAAGCCTTGGATAAGGAAGGTGGCCAGGGAAGGGGTGGGATGTGATGTGAGATACCATCCTAACCATACGAGGTTGACCCGGCTTAGTCACGCCTTCTTGTGTTGCTTGACTTCACACAAAATCCTAGGGTGTGCTCTATGACATAAGGTGCAGAGGTGAAGTAGACGGCACTGGCTGAAGTTGCAGGACCCCTGATTAAAGTTATTACAGATGGCTGCCCCTCCCACGGTTCGGACTGGGCGTCCGAGTTTGTCCACCTGAGGCGTTGGTTCAGGGATCGGCTGACCCTGTACTGAACCTGAGGTAGAGGGAAACTCGTAAGGCCGTCTGATTGCCGTGTTGGCGCACCAGGTGGCAGTGTGGGTGGAAGACTGGCAAATCGCACACAGAGGTGAGCGTAAGCCGGCAAAGTGGCGGCAGAAGAGCTCTGTGTCCATGAGACTCCAATCTGTCGTGATCTGGAACTGTATGAGTCTGGCCGAGGCCTTGGCTGAAAAGGAACGATGGTAGTCGTAAAAGGCAAAACCTCCATACTTGTGGCCCAAGTCTACCACAGTATGGAGATACAAGTCCAGCTCTTCCCGCCTGCTAGGGGTGGCTGAGCACAGGACATCTCTGAGCATGCCAAAGGCCAGGGTAAACTCTGAGACTGTTAGCTTGCGGTTCAATCTGGGGTCTTTGGCTTTAAGGACCACTGATATGTCACCCCAGGAGTAGGCTTTATTTTCTGCCAAATCATGCACGGAAATGAGGAGAGAGGCCAGGTTGACGTCCTTGCCGTCCAAGATGTCCTTCCTGATACTGGTTGGGACCAGGTGGGAGGGGTAGACAATGTGGCTCGAGCCTGAGGTACCTGCAGGAAGAGGTGTCAAGCTTTGCGTTGCCGTTGGGTCGGGGACAGCCGTGGCCGGTCGGGCCTCCAGAAGTGCAACCCTGTTTTGGACGTCTGCAACTGAGGTGGATAGAGATGACACCATCGTGTGTAATTGCGAAATGGCCGATGATATCGACTGAAGGGATGCCTGTTGGGTACTGGGTCCTGCTGCTGGTGGGGGAAAGAGGAGTTTGAAAAGCTCGCCTTTCCTTGCTGTGGCGGGGAAGGGGACACCTCTGCGTCTGAGCTCTGCCGTCAGTTTGGGGATAGTCCATCCCCTAAGGGATTGCACGCTGCCGCTTTCTGAGACCGGAGAAGGTGACAGAGGGGCCGTGAGGTCTTCGCTGCCGGTCTGAGACATGGTTGCTCTGGTGAAGATTCTTTTGAGCTTTTATTTCCTGGTTGACTGTAACCTATTAGGGGTGAGATGAATTTCAAGTTTTTTCCTTTGATTCGCTGAGTCATACTTACCCGACTTATTCTCCCATTCCCCTTTTTTTTTCTTTTTTTTTTTTTTTTACCTGGGGGGATATCGTCCAACCTGGTGCAGGGTGGACCTACTGAACTTTGACTGACCTGAGAAAAACGAAAAGGTGACAATTCGTGAAGGGATTGCTAACTGATTTTTTGAAGCAACGATTTGTATGACAATGAAATGATTCGAAATGTTTGCCTTGATTATGAATGGACTCCATGACAGAGGTCCGGCCTGGTCGTCGTCATTGATTCGACCGAGAACCGGGCTCTGGAGCATGTATTGAAATGAGCCAAGTGAAAACATTGGTGCACCCGGGACGATCTGTTGCCTGTTTGATGCATCTGGATTCGAATCGGAGCACCGTATGAAATGAAATGAAATGAGAGAAATGATTATTAGACCGAGGCTTGAATTGGTTGTGCCGTGTTTGCGACTGGCAACCAACCGAGCTCTGGTATAAGTATGAAATGCTGCTTGGAACCAGCAAGGCATTCCGTAAAGAATCGGTGCATGTCGGATGCGACTGGTTCCGGAACGGTGATGCGTTGTGGGAGTGAAATGGTAGTAAGCTGGATGGCAGAGACATGGATCCATCCCCCGATGTCTGCGATTAGCTATGATCCGGACTTTGAAGCATGTATCAGAAATGAGGCCGAGCCCTGGGGTACGCCGTAATGAATCGGTGCATTTCCATGCGACTGGATTCATGTCGGAACGTGATAGGTGGAAATGAAATGATAACCATGACAGAGGTATGAATGACTGAAAACGTAACTCTGGAGCATGTATAGAAATGAGGCCAGTCCTGGGGCACGCCGAGACGAATCGGTGCATTGCCATGCGACTGGATTCATGTCGGAACGTGATAGGTGGAAATGAAATGATAACCATGACAGAGGTATGAATGACTGAAAACGTAACTCTGGAGCATGTATAGAAATGAGGCCAGTCCTGGGGCACGCCGAGACGAATCGGTGCATTGCCATGCGACTGGATTCATGTCGGAACGTGATAGGTGGAAATGAAATGATAACCATGACAGAGGTATGAATGACTGAAAACGTAACTCTGGAGCATGTATAGAAATGAGGCCAATCCTGGGGCACGCCGAGACGAATCGGTGCATTGCCATGCGACTGGATTCATGTCGGAACGTGATAGGTGGAAATGAAATGATAACCATGACAGAGGTATGAATGACTGAAAACGTAACTCTGGAGCATGTATAGAAATGAGGCCAATCCTGGGGCACGCCGAGACGAATCGGTGCATTACCATGCGACTGGATTCATGCCGGAACGTGATACGTGGAAATGAAATGATAACCATGACAGAGGTATGAATGACTGACAAACGAAACTCTGGAGCATGTATAGAAATGAGGCCAATCCTGGGGCACGCCGAGACGAATCGGTGCATTTTTGCATGCGACTGGATTCGTGTCGGAACGTGATACGTGAAATGAAATGATAAGCATGACAGAGGTATTAATGACAGACAATAACGTAACTCTGGAGCATGTATAGAAATGAGGCCAAATAACTGGGGCACACCGGAACGAATCGGTGCATCTTTTTGATGCGACTGGATTCGAATCGGAGCGCGGTAGGTGACTGAAATGAGAAATGTTTTGAAATGATTTGAAATGTCAGAAATGAGTTCTAGAATGTTTCAGAAATGAGAAATGATTGGTATCGAACTGACTTGATCCGATAACTTGCAAATTGCGACTTGCTATGGCTGTTTACTGATGCACATTTTTAAACACCGACATGCTAGAAATGAAGCGACGTCTGCGTCGCGGTGCTGTCGAAATGGTAACATATCGAAAGTACGAGCGATGTACATACAATAGTGAAGTGCGAGTAACGAAATTTGAAAGTACGGTTTAGTGACATGACATGAAACGAAAAATGCGATATACATTGCAGTTTATGAAAAGCGGGTGAAAACGAAAAATTTTGAAATTACGGTTTAGTGACCTGATATGAAAACGAAAAGTCCGACGGGACCTTACCTGCGACAGCCAAGCCAGCCGCGTGGTACGAACTACGAACGAAAAACGCAGACTTCGAAAGTTTTGAGAACGGTATCGAATACGGAATTTTGCGAGGCAAGAACTTGCGGACTCTGGTATATCGAATAGTCGGCCTAGTGACGTATATCGCGCACAGGAAACCGACAAGCACCACAGGTGAGCGGGCTGCTTAAGTACCCCCCGGGCTCCTCCCATAAATTCAGGCCACCATACTGGCCTTCCTACATATATATATATATATATATATATATATATATATATATATATACATATATATATACACACATACTTTATATTTTATTATATCTTTTTATGTGACAACGCTGAAGAAATGACTCTTTGCTACAATGTAAAGTAGTAAGTGTACAGCTTGTATCACAGTGTAAATTTGCTGTCCCCTCAAAATAACTCAACACACAGCCATTAATGTCTAAACCACTGGCAACAAAAGTGAGTACACCCTTAAGTGAAAATGTCCAAATTGGGCCCAAAGTGTCGATATTATTTTCCAGCACTGCCTTAACCCTCTTGGGCATGGAGTTCACCAGAGCTTCAAAAGTTGCCACTAGAGTCCTCTTCCTCTCCTCCATGATGACATCAGGACGCTGGTGGATGTTAGAGACCTTACGCTCCTCCACCTTCCATTTGAGGATATCCCATAGATGCTCAATAGGGTTTAGGTCTGGAGATATGCTTGGCCAGTCCATCACCTTTACCCTCAGCTTCTTTAGCAAGGCAGTTGTTGTCTTTGTGGTATGTTTGGGGTCGTTATCATGTTGGAATACTGCCCTGCGGTCCAGTCTCCAAAGGGAGGGGATCATGCTCTGCTCCAGTATGTCACAGTACATGTTGGCATTCATGGTTCCCTCAATGAACTGTAGCTCCCCAGTGTCTGCAGCACTCATGCAGCCCCAGACCATGACACTCCCACCACCATGTTTGACTGTAGGCAAGACACACTTGTCTTTGTACTCCTCACCTGGTTGCCGCCACACACACTTGACACCATCTAACCCAAATAAGTTTATCTTGGTCTCATCAGACCACAGGATGTGGTTCCAGTAATCCATGTCCTGCTTGCCTTCAGCAAACTGTTTGCGGGTTTTCTTGTGCATCATCTTTAGAAGAGCAACAATATAATACTAGGTGGTGCTGCGCTAATCCTGGACACCCTTAACTTAGGGTGGTATTAAATACATAAAGAGTAGTGTAAATAATGAAAAAGTGTTGGCACCAGCCATAAAATAATCTCACTCATAGAATAATAATTCTTAGTGCTAAAAACAAATAAATATGGTATACATAATCACTAAGAATATCTCATCATAAATAGTAACACTACATTAAAAATCAATCCGTATCTGTAATCGTGTGCATAAACAGGTAAGCAATAGTGTTAACAATCGTCAGATAATGGTAAAGTGTATCATAAAATCTACGTAACTCAAAATATATAGCGAGCAGATAACACATAAAGTGACATATTGCAATGGTGAAAAAATAAAAATGGATAATAAATAAGTGCAATATCCAGAGATTGTCAGAATCTATGACATGCAATCTTAATAAATAATGTGACTTAAATATTTTGGCATGCACCAAGTGTGACAGTAAGGGGAAGTCCTTTTTTAAATAATTTTAAAAGATGGCAATAGCGTCCTAGCATGCAACAGCCGCTCTGCGGTGCTTGAAATAAATCACACGGTGCTCATCCTCGTGTTTAAACACTCATGTAAGAGATGGCCCCTTACCTTAAGGCAATAGGGCAAACGCATATAACCAAGGATCTTTGAAGGGGTCCTCCTTAAGGCAATAGGGCAAGCGCATATGACCAAGGATCTTTGAGGGTGTCCTCCTAAAGATGTAGAAAACTATCCTCACGGTCCTAGTTTCAGGGGGTAATTCCCTCGGTGGTATAGGGGGATATAAAAAACACGGGGAGCCCCAATAGTGTAATACCGTTTCAACCAGCGACTTTATTAAGTAAAACAAGGGTACTCACATATAAAGCAAAAACAGTGTTCCTATCTCCGACGAGCGGCAAGCTCGTATATCTATCACAGCATGTAGAGCGGGACGGGACAGGCTCTACATGCTGTGATGAGTGGAACCTGTCCTGTTAAACTGCTGTATGGTCTTGGCCACTGTGCTGCAGCTCAGTTTCAGGGTCTTGGCAATCCTCTTATAGCCTAGGCTGTCTTTATGAAGAGCAGCAATTCTTTTTTTCAGATCCTCAGAGAGTTCTTTGCCATGAGGTGGCGTATTGAACTTCCAGTGACCAGTATGAGAGAGTGAGAGCGATAACACCAAATTTGCCTTTGGCCAATTATGGCTCTCTTAGCAGAGGGTGCTGTGATTGGCCAAAGCTTGCAGGTCAGGTACACGATTTGGCCAATCATCATACAGTAATGCACTGCGATCTTGCAGAGTGCATTATGGGGCGTTTCGTGACGCTCGAATTTGCCGCGAACGCCCTATAATGTTCGCTCTTCGGCGAACGGGCGAACACCCGATGTTCGAGTCGAACTTATGTTCGACCCAAACATCAAGCTCATCCCTACTAGAAACTGAGCAGTTGTCCTGGGACATAGAGATGTCTGGAGGAAAGATCCAAGTGACTGTGTACTATTTTCGAGGATAAGTATCAGCAGTAGCTCTTTCTGAGACAACTCTTATGGGGTCTCATTTTGGGCCATTCCTATTAATCCATTACTGACGTACCATGTTACCTTGTTCTGCATTTTGTTTATTTGTGAAGGTGGCCTTCTTGGTAGAGGAGAATGGCTTTGCTTCCTCATGTAATAGTTGTGACCTTCATGACTGGTGAGGTAATGAACAAGAAGCAATGGTGTGCATTAGGGGGTGCACCCCAGAGCACAAACACACATGTGTATATATCAGCAGAGCAGTGGACGATGTCAGTAAAGCAAAGATTGATGTCAGAAGGGCAGTGGACGGTGTCAGTAGTTTTTTCAAATTTTTATTATTTTTTTACAATATTATTTTTTTTACATTTTTTTTAAGCAGTTTAGTAAGATTTAGTTAAGAATGAAGACAGGAGCGATCGGTACATAGTTACA
Organism: Lithobates clamitans; assembly: GCA_037952925.1. Lineage (NCBI taxonomy): Eukaryota > Metazoa > Chordata > Amphibia > Anura > Ranidae > Lithobates > Lithobates clamitans. The sequence continues at coordinate 5,470,130 of JBBGZY010000746.1, forward strand.
TAGTAGCTGAGGTTGAAAAAAGACACAAGTCCATCAAGTCCAACCTATGTGTGTGATTATGTGTCAGTATTACATTACATATCCCTGTATGTTGCTGTCATTCAGGTGATTATCTAATAGTTTCTTGAAGCCATCAATGCTCCCCGCTGAGACCACCGCCTGTGGAAAGGAATTCCACATCCTTGCCGCTCTTACAGTAAAGAACCCTCTACGTAGTTTAAGGTTAAACCTCTTTTCTTCTAATTGTAATGAGTAGCCACGAGTCTTATTAAACTCTCTTCTGCGAAAAAGTTTTATCCCTATTGTGCGGTCACCAGTACAGTATTTGTAAATTGAAATCATATCCCCTCTCAAGCGTCTCTTCTCCAGAGAGAATAAGTTCAGTGCTCGCAACCTTTCCTCATAACTAAGATCCTCCAGACCCTTTATTAGCTTTGTTGCCCTTCTTTGTACTCACTCCATTTCCAGTACATCCCTCCTGAGGACTGGTGCCCAGAACTGGACAGCATACTCCAGGTGCGGCCCGGACCAGAGTCTTGTAGAGCAGGAGAATTATCATTTTATCTCTGGAGTTGATCCCCCTTTTAATGCATGCCAATATTCTGTTTGCTTTATTAACAGCAGCTTGGCATTGCATGCCATTGCTGAGCCTATCATCTACTAGGACCAGTCCTTTTCCATCCTAGATTCCCCCAGAGGTTCTCCCCCAGTGTATAGATTGCATTCATATTTTTGCCACCCAAATGCATTATTTTACATTTTTCTACATTATACCTCATTTGCCATGTAGTCGCCCACACCATTAATTTGTTCAGGTCTTTTTGCAAGGTTTCCACATCCTGCGGAGAAGTTATTGCCCTGCTTAGCTTAGTATAGTCTGCAAATACAGAGATTGAACTGTTTATCCCATCCTCCAGGTCGTTTATAAACAAATTAAATAGGATTGGTCCCAGCACAGAACCCTGGGGAACCCCACTACCCACCCCTGACCATTCTGAGTACTCCCCATTTATCACCACCCTCTGAACTCGCCCTTGTAGCCGGTTTTCAATCCATGTACTCACCCTATGGTCCATGCCAACGGACCTTATTTTGTACAGTAAACGTTTATGGGAAACTGTGTCAAATGCTTTTGCAAAATCCAGATACACCACGTCTACGGGCCTTCCTTTATCTAGATGGCAACTCACCTCCTCATAGAAGGTTAATAGATTGGTTTGGCAAGAACGATTCTTCATGAATCCATGCTGATTACTGCTAATGATATCGTTCTTATTACTAAAATCTTGTATATAGTCCCTTATCATCCCCTCCAAGAGTTTACATATTATTGATGTTAGGCTAACTGGTCTGTAATTCCCAGGGATGTTTTTTGGGCCCTTTTTAAATATTGGTGCTACATTGGCTTTTCTCCAATCAGCTGGTACCATTCCAGTCAATAGACTGTCTGTAAAAATTAGGAACAACGGTCTGGCAATCACCTGACTGAGTTCCCTAAGTACCCTCGGATGCAAGCCATCTGGTCCCAGTGATTTATTAATGTTAAGTTTCTCAAGTCTAATTTTAATTCCGTCCTCTGTTAACCATGGAGGTGCTTCCTGTGTTGTGTCATGAGTATAAACACTGCAGTTTTGGTTACTGAAGCCCCCCGATTCACTCGTGAAGACTGAGGAGAAGAATAAATTCAATACCTTTGCCATCTCCCCATCCTTTGTAACCAGATGTCCTTCCTCATTCTTTATGGGGCCAATATGGTCTGTCCTCCCATTTTTAATATTTACATACTTAAAGAATTTCTTGGGATTTTTTTTGCTCTCCTCCGCTATGTGTCTTTCAAGTTCTATCTTAGCCGTCCTAATTGCACCCTTACATTTCTTATTGCATTCTTTATAAAGTCTGAATGCTGAGGATGATCCCTCAACCTTGTATTTTTTGAAGGCCTTCTCCTTTGCTTTTATATGCATTTTTACATTGGAGTTAAGCCATCCAGGATTTTTGTTCGCTCTTTTAAATTTATTACCCAATAGGATACATTGGCTAATGCCCTTATTTAATATGCTCTTAAAGCAAACCCATCTCTCCTCCGTATTCTTTGTTCCTAATATTTTATCCCAATTTATGCCTTTTAGCAAGGTTTGTAGTTTAGAGAAGTTGGCTCTTTTGAAATTCAGTGTCTTTGTGTTCCCTTCATGTTTCCTATTTGTGTGATTTATACTGAAACTAATTGACCTGTGATCGCTGTTACCTAAATTGCCCCGTATTTCCACATCTGTGATCAGGTCTGTATTGTTGGTAATCAGTAGATCCAGTAATGTTTTATTTCTAGTTGGTGCGTCTACCATCTGACCCATAAAATTGTCCTGCAAGACATTAAGGAACTGGCGAGCCCTAAATGAATGCGCGGTTCCCTCCGCCCAGTCTATGTCTGGATAATTAAAATCCCCCATTATGATAACACTTCCCATCCTTGCTGCTAATCCAATTTGTGATAGGAGATCCGTCTCCACTTCCTCCCTCAGGTTAGGGGGCCTATTCATTCAGAAAAGGAAGGCCGGTTAATGACATATTTACCAGCCCCTTCCATGCTCCTGAGAGGAGAGGAGGGAAGCTAGCAGCACTGAATGGAGGGAAGGAGACGAGAAGCAGGGGAAATCAACAGTTCACAGGGTGATTAAGGTGTGTCCAGACACACCTGGCACACCCTGTGTGCATACCTATGTCAAGAGGCAAAAGGAGAGGCTCACAGATGAATAAAGCAGAAGCAGTTTAATTCATTACACTGCAGGCCCTCAGGTACAACATTTTATCCAGCAAGCTAGCAGCCAGACAGTGGTTCTAAATGTCATGAGACTTGCACTTAGAGGCACAGTGCCTTAAATGATCTCACACTGCAGCTATGAGGCTACATGATAGGCATACCAGGGTACAGTCACATGTCAAAATGTGAACTACTGAATTTCAGGAAGAATTCAAGAAAAAAAGATTCAGTTTTGGCAAAATTATCATCTCTAGTCGTTCTCTACAAGGTAGATTTTCAAGCTTAAATTCAGGCCCTTTAAAAACACTAATATACCCAAAACTGTTATACCAGGTTTTGTTAGATGCTGGAAAGTAAAACTACCTGCCATTTTCTTATATCACTTGTGGGTCTGAAAGCCATTATACAGGGGTTCTCTCTGCACTGTTTACAAAATAACTTTTACTTTAAACTATTTGAGATTGACTGGAATATTTGCTGTCGTTACGGGCCTGAAAGAAAGGTAAACAACTCAGAAAATGTATATTTTGCTTGCTGTAAATCTTGCTTGTGCCAGTTCAGCCCTACATATTAAGGTATTATCCAATCTAATTTTGCAGGGGAACGATACAATGAATCATGGCAAGCCGATTGGACCTACCTCTACACACTTGATCCAACTCATCCAAATAACGGCAACTTAACATTCACTCCAGTTCCTGCACAATCTCCCTTTGATCAGTGGGATGTAGGGATGTTGAGGATCATAGCAAATGACACAAATCCTGGGGAGAGGTACAGTACACGTTAAAGCAGATTAGCTTCTAACAAATACAATTGTTTCAAGAACATGAATTTAACAGCCAGAATTGTTGTTAACTGGAGTTTGTGAGGACTGTAATTAATTGACAAATCAATGTGTAAGACTTACATTTTTAGAATTTGAGATCTGCTTTGAGCAGGATCAGTTTGGGATTATCTTTATTTTCATTGTATGCTTTTGGAGCCTAAATCATTTACTAATGTAACATAATAGCTTGCAATATTTATATCATATTTTTCATTCCTTGGTTTTATTGCATGTGTGGAATATACTAATATAAGGCTTGTTTCTGTTTTTTTGGGGGGGGGGGTTTGGGCAAATTATACTTTGGGGGAGGCTTAGGCCGGCCATAGAAAGAGCTAATTTCTTTTCTGCAGGCAGTGTTCACAGGGGAATCCCTCCTGTCGAGCCATTGTGTTTTAACAGCCGCTAGCAATAATCACATGTAAAATCTAGTAGGCTGGTTGTCCCAAGTTTGATTGATCAATCAATATGGGTACATTCAACCTGCCCATGCATGGTTCAAATCTCCAGCCAAGATTCGTACCATCTATGGCCAGCTTGACTTAAAAACCCTGCATTAGATCATGCCATAGTATTTCAATGGATTTGAGGTCAAGACTCAGCTTTTCTATAGTATGGCATGTCATTAGTCTGAGCTATTCTGGTGTTGATTTACTCCTGCAGTTTGGATATTTGTCATGCCGCATGACCTAACGTATTTATAACTCAAGATAATTGGCATGTGCATTAAAATTTTGCTGTAGAGTTTCCTGATGCAACTTGGAGTTTATTGGTCCCTTAATGATTGCAAGCCATCTAACTCACTTATTTGAGATTTCTGCTTTGCTTTCTCCAAACATGATATGGTGTGCATTTACCAACTCTCCATGGTATATTGTTCCAGTAGTGCGGTAAAACATCCAAGGAGCAGTTGTTTCTCCTACAAGTGTGACTCTGTATATTATTCTGTATATGTGTTTTTTTTTTATTCAAGAGAGAAGCCAAATGGTACAATAAGTCACATTTATCATATGGATGTACGGTAACAGTATTATGAAATCCTACTGAGAATGTTATGTTTATCACTGATCCTTATCTATCCAACATGTTATTCATGATATGCTCTGTAAGTGCTATAGTCATTACTGAGTTTGGCTTCCTCCAGTTTTTGAACATTTTTAAAAAGAGTCCAGATGAAAATGAGTCTTACCCCATCACAGGAAAGAGAGGTGGACATTGCCTGGGTTTCAAAGGGGTAGGCGGTTATTAGGAAGCTCTATATGTTTCTTATGCTAGACTAATAAACACATATGTTGTCAAGTATACAAGATGCCTGCAGATCCTTGCCTTTCACCCTTGGGATACTTGATGTCTGTTTAAAGCCCACCTCTGGGTACAAAATTAATATTCTTGCAGTGCCCCTGCCCTCCCCCACACACTACAAGGGTTAAATGCTCATTAAGTTTAGGGTGTTTCAAAAGAGCTTGTATTACCTTCTCCTAGCTCCAATAGGCTCCCTCAGCTTGAGTGACCAATCTACCACAGTTCCTCTGATAGCTGCTTCCTGCTGCCATCTCACTCCTCCCTACACCATGTGTGGTACAGGGTTAATAGCGTTGCACTAAACATGATGCCACCAAGGCTCAGCCCACAGACTGGAGCTTCAGGGAGAGGATTACAGCACAGAAGCCTGCCGGAATGGGTGTTTGGTAAGAAATACAGCCTTTTCTGCAACCCCCTAGACTTAGGGAACATTTACCCTTACAGTGTAGGGGGCCCCACTGCAAATTTCTTTTGTGCTTAAAGTCAAGGCTTTAATGATTGTATAACCTGCAGTTATTTTTGCAGCATAACCATTCCTCAGTAGCTCTTAGCTATTTTATATTTCAACAGAATTATATTTTGAAAACCTGGTAGTAACCAAAATTGTGCAACTTTATTTGAAAGAGTGCGTCAACTCCTAAAATGATTAGAAAACTCACGTAGCAATTGCAATACTGACTCCAATTTTTCTCTTTTCAAGGTTTTATTACTATTATTATCTAGATGGTCACATGCCTATACCATTAGTGACTTGATTCTTTAAGGCTAAATTCACATCTGTGCATTCTGGGAAAATGCAAATTCATAGAACGCATGAAAAATGCACATCCATTTGTTGTTAGTGGCACCCCAACTTCAGAAAGCAAACACACATTTTGCTGCGCACAGAAATGTGTGACAGATGCTTCAAAACATGCAGCAAAAAAAAAACACAAACCGGAATGTAGCAAATGCTCCACCTTGCCATGTTTGTTGCATGTGGGGCAGCCTATTGAAATCGATGGTCTGCCCTATGTGTGCCAGAAAAATGTGTGAAAAACGCATGTTTCAAAAAAGCTAGGTGTAAATGGGGTCTTAATTATACATTAAAATAAATACAGACTATGAAAATTGGTGTCAATGCTGGTTGATAGAAAAAAAATGATTTTTTTTACTATTTCATAAGTATTACTTACAGTTTTGACACGTTTACACTTACAGCATGGTAAAATCTGTAGAATCTTTTGTTGGTATATTAAAATATTTTTTTTTCCTTTTATTTATAGTAATTTCTGGATACACTCAAAATGTAATCTGTAAAGCACTAATGGAATTCTAGAATGTTGAGGATAAAATATTGTGTATCACATGTAATCTGCGCTAACCCCGACTCTTATCCCATTAATTGATGTGAATGAAAATATGCAAACAATGTTGCCACTTAGAAATATTGAATAAAGAATAAAAATTATAAAGGAAAAATTTAAACAAATGACTATAAGTGCTGCAACCTTAAAAAAAACAAGAATTTTCAGTTTTGACAATATGATAAAAGAACTCAGGTGCGCTGCTAATGTCCGACCCACCCGACTGCAGGAAACTCCCTTAGCCTGGGTATGTATGTGAATAGTGCCTTAACAGTATTACGTAAAAACACAAATGAAACACTTATAAAATAATGATAATAAAACAGTGACAATGTGACAGAGTCTCCTTGAGGAATGGGTGATTGGAAAAAAGACGATGTTAAGCAGTACTGTAACCCAAATATGTGCTTTCCTAGATGAAAAAGTCCTTTCAATAAGAACCAGGATCCTTGGATAAAATGAAAAAAGGGCGGCCGCTTACCAGATATGTGGGACCCCTGTTACGGGGGTCTTACAGGCTCAAATGTAGTGAATCCCACAGACAGGAACGGCCGATGAGGTCCTCCTATTCAGATATCCATCCGCATACGATCCTCCACTGGCATCAGGATGGCAATGTGGTGACGTCCCGCAGACTGGAACAGCTGATCAGGACAACAGCTGATCTGATTATACAGACTCTGATCCTTCACATGTACTGTGGATTCAATGTAGCCGGCCGGCTTCGGTTATACCGCTTGCCATGTATAAGAGGGGATTAGAAGAACAGAAAAAGCTTCCATGGTGTAGTAGGTAAAAAACTTATTTTATTAAAACCACGATCGGCATCAAGATATTGGCAAAAGCTCAAAAAACGAATGTTGGAGCAGTACTCTACATTGAGGCTGGTCTGCTATTGTGTGGTGACGTCAGATTTCGTAGCTCCGCCCTAGGCTGCGTTTCTCCGTAAGAGGCATCGGCTGGGAAAGGAGGCTAAGTGTTTCATTTGTGTTTTTACGTAATACTGTTAAGGCACTATTCACATACATACCCAGGCGAAGGGAGTTTCCTGCAGTCGGGTGGGTCGGACATTAGTAGCGCACCTGAGTATAAAATATTTACATGAACTCAGTGACACTATTGTAGACATATTATGTATTATTTTGTTGTATATTACATATTTTATTATTTTCTGCTTTTAATCGGGTCAGCTGCTGTATATGTGCCATCTAAAAAACACATATTGTAAGTGCAAACTTAAAATCAAGTCGGGTTGAGATTCTTTATATGATACGATATCTATTATCAGCCATATGGATTTATTACACATCCACTTATTCCTAGAATGGTGTTGTTCTGCATATTCTACACCCCGGAAGAAAGAAATTTCTTTCTGAAACTTGTTGGTTGATTTCTGCTTGACTGGTCCCTAGGTGACCACCACTTTGTCAACAAATATCGTGGAACACCTGTTTATGATGATTTGGATTATTTTTTTTTATGTTATTGTACTACATCAGCCACAATCTGCTTTTAACAATGTGTTGATTGTCCTAATAAAGCTTGCACTCATATTTGATACTATGTATACTTTTATACATCTTAATTTTTACCACTTGGGCCTTTAAAGTCACATTTAGACTATTGCACACATAGATCTATTTCTCTGCCAGCGTTGTACAAAGTATGCTAAGTGCTTGCCTTCTGAGCTCTCTCTGGATTTAGAAGGCACGGTTCACACTTTCTTATAAGAAGTTCTTTTTAATGTACTCTAGTCGAGTGCCATTTTTGACACACATTCCAGAGGGATCTTACTGGAACTGGCATATTATGCAATGAGGCTACAAATCTGTGCAACTTACCTACTATACAGATCCATTAATATTGTTCTGTGTTCAGTGAGGCACAATTCGTGAAGTGCAGCTGAACATTACCCTGTTCCTTTGCTATTCATATTTACTTATTTCTTAAAAACACATCTCATGCATGAAGCTGATAAAGGATTTTTTGTAGTTATTTAAGCAAAGATAACTGGAGGTGCTATAACTTTTCTAATACATTCAGCGTAATGAGTTTCCTACAAATAATCTCAGTACAGCATTTTTTTTTTGTATACACAGGAACATCCACGCGATATGGAGTCCTGTCCATGCTTTAGCCTGGCACCTATCAGAAAGTTTCAGGGCTGATCCTGCTCGCTGGGCAACAGATAAGTGTGTGGAATGGAGATCTGATGAGAAGAACAAACTGCCTGACTTCTTGACAGAAGTTGCCGACTGTCCTTGCACTTTGCAACAATCCAGAGCTGACATTGGTAGATACCATGTATGTATCTAATGGGTTCAAACAATACAACATTTGGTATAGTTATATGAGTATCATTTTAAGTGGAGGTGTATACCTTAACACATTAGTCTCCAAACTGCAGCTTGGGGGCCAGGTGCAGCTCTTTGCTTGCTTTTATCCAGCCCTTGGGGTACTATTCCTCCCACTGACGTTTACAATGATGACACCAATTATGGGGCACTATTCCCACTGACACTTAAAAATGGGGCAGTATTTCTCTCAGGGACACCAATGATGGGGCACTTTACATCTCATGGATACCAATAAGGGGGCACAATTCCTCTCTCTGACACCAATGATGGGGCCGTATTCCTTTCATTGACACCAATGATGGGGCCTTGTTCACTCCCACCAATGCCAGGATGTTTTCTACTCCCACTGGCCACAGTCCAGCCCTCTAAAGTCTGAAAGACAGCAAACTGGCCCTTTGTTTAGAAAGTTTGGAGACCCCTGCTTTAACAGAAATATGGGCAAATGTGATACTAAGGAAAATGAGAAAGCTATTGCACTGATTAGAACCTAACCATCATTTAAACAGGGCACATAAGAGGGCCAGGAGAGTGGTAGGGAACAACAAGTGAAGTGGATACAGCTCCTCTCAAATTAGGCCTTGAGATCCTGGTTTAGTTTGTGAACTACTTTTTTCACAGTACCTCCTTGCAGAGCAGCAAATAGAAAGACACAAGGCATGTTTTATCTTGCAATAAAAATTAGAGTGTATTATCTGTGATACAATAGCCACAAATTTTGTGAAGTCAATGGACAGTATGTAAGCCGCTTGGTTAGGTCTCAATATAAGAGGGAGAGATGGAACAGGTGTATTTTTGAATTAACTATTATGCCCCGTACACACGGTCGGATTTTCCGATGGAAAATGTGTGATAGGACCTTGTTGTCGGAAATTCCGACCGTGTGTAGGCTCCATCACACATTTTCCATCCGATTTTCCGACACACAAAGTTTGAGAGCAGGATATAAAATTTTCCGACAACAAAATCCGTTGTCGGAAATTCCGAACGTGTGTACACAAATCCGACGGACAAATTGCCACGCATGCTCAGAATAAATAAAGACTTGAAAGCTATTGGCCACTGCCCCGTTTATAGTCCCGACATACGTGTTTTACGTCACCGCGTTCAGAACGATCGGATTTTCCGACAACTTTGTGTGACCGTGTGTATGCAAGACAAGTTCGAGCCAACATCCGTCGGAAAAAATCCTACGATTTTGTTGTCGGAATGTCTGAACAAAGTCCGACCGTGTGTACGTGGCATTAGAGTGTATTATTTGAGCTGGGGTGGAGATAAGAGGGTTCAAACTCCCCCAAAGCATCTGCAGTGGCAAGGACTGAATGACAGCCACAATGTTCCCAGGTCAGTCTCTCCTGCCACATTTATGCTCACAAGAGACTCCTGCTGCCTGTCAAACATTAGGGATGAGCCGAACACCCTCCTGTTTGGTTCGCAGCAGAACATGCGAACAGGCACAAAATTCGGCAGAACACACATGCACCGTTAAAGTCTATGGGACACGAACATGAATAATCAAAAGTGCTAATTTAAAACGCTTATATGCAAGTTATTGCCATAAAAAATGTTTGGGGACCTGGGTCCTGCCCCAGGGGACATGTATCAATGCTATTTTTTTTTTTTTAAACGCCAGTGATTTTTTAATGCTTAAAGTGAAACAATAAAAATGAAATATTCCTTTAAATATTGTGCCTGGGGGGTGTCTATAGTATGCCTGTAAAGTGGCGCATTTTTCACATTTTTAGAACAGTAACACAGCAAAATTACATTTCTAAAGGAAAAATTGTCATTTAAAACTGATCGTGGCTGTAATGAATTGTCGGGTCTCGGCAATATAGATAAAACTCATTGAAAAAAAGAGCATGGGATCCCCCCAAGTCCATTACCAGGCAGGCCTATTTGTGTCTGGTATGAATATTAAGTGGAACCCCGAACCAAAATTAAAAAAAAAATTTTTGTGGGGGTCCCCCTAAAATCCATACCAGGCCCTTCAGGTCTGATATGGAAATTAAGGGTAACCCTGCGCCAAATTTAAAAACAAATGGCGTGGGGCCCACCCAAAATCATACCAGACCCTTCAGGTCTGGTACGGATTTTAAGGGGAACCCTGCGCCAAAATGTAGAAAAAAATGGCGTAGGGGTCCTCCCCAAAATCCATACCAGACCCTTATCCGAGCACGCAACCTGGCAGGCCGCAGGAAAAGAGGGGGGACGAGAGAGCGCCCCCCCTCCTGAACCATACCAGGCCACATGCCCTCAGCATGGGGAGAGTGCTTTGCGGTAGCCCCCCAAAGCACCTTGTGCCCATGTTGATGGGGACAAGGGCATCATCCCCACAACCCTTGCCCAGTGGTTGTGGGGGTCTGCGGGGGGGGGCTTAACTTGCATATAAGCCTTTAAAATTAGCACTTTTGATTTTTCATGTTAGTGTCCCATAGACTTTAACTGTGTTCCGGCGGCTTTCGAATGTGCAGCGAACACCGTATATTGTTCGCTGTTCGGCGAATACGTGAACACCCAATGTAGGCAGCAGGCAGCTTAGGAGATGAAAGCTCCAGCCATCAGAGGGCCCCCTTGCCAGTTCAGGAAGTCCTGAACCCTGTGGCACTTGTTTTTTTTGGAGGCTGTACCTGAATGAGGAGAGGAAACTAATCTGGAATTATTTGCCAAAATACATTTCATATATTTCACATGATCCTATAAAGCATGCAGTAAGCCTATTTTTATCTTAAAGGGCTCATTCACACAGTGCTTGTGCTTTAAGACCCCATTTATACCTGTGCATTTTGGAAACATTAGCATTACCACAACACACATGCTCTGTGTTTGGTGCTTTGTGGTGCCATTAACTGTGAATGGAACAGTACAGTAAATTGCAATGCAGTGCACCACAATATCATGCAGAAGGGTTATGAACATTTTTTTTAAACAATTCAGTGCATTGGCAGCCCCATCATAATGAATGGGCTACCTAAACACAACCTACATCAACATGCAAGGTAATGCACAGTTATTCAATGCAAAGTATGTATTGCAATATCTGTATGCTGTCCCTGTTCCATACCATCTTATACTGGACACTGTGCTATGCATTCCTATACTATACCCCAGCTCATTCTGTACACACCGTAATCCCTCAGGATCTAAGGCGCTACAGGCTGTATGAGGTCACCCAAAATGTTCCGTTAAATTATTCTTTAAGGTTAGGATCAGCTGTCTGTCCAAATTTTGTGTGCAGAAATGCATATATAATAGAAATGATTATTTAAAAAAAAAATTATTTGTCTTGATGTTTACTTGGTTGCATGTCTGTGAGACTCGTAACTGTTGCTCATTATTCAACCACTTGAAGTCCTTAGGCCATTTTAAAACATCCTGGACTTCAAGTGGTTAAAACAAGCTTGTGTCTGCAGCTTTTTTCAGATGGTGATATGCTGCTTAGTGAAAATGATCTGGGCGGCTCTACTGCTGCCCAATCGCTATTGTGGTAATGAGAAGAACATCTCCCTCCCCTCCACCACTGCCTGCAGTGGTTCCTGGGCTCTCCTATTCTTCTGGGTAACCCAGTACCACAATAGACTGGCCAGACAGTGAATGCTAGAGGAGATTGTGGAACAATCATTACCTGATCTCGACTGAAAAAAGTAGAGCAGAAATCAACAAGCATTTTATCACTTTTAGTTTCAGAGGTGTAATTTCCTGGCTGTTCTAGCTGCAGAAACAGCTATTTATTCATGATCTGTTCTTCATTGTCTGCAAAGTTGGGCAGGGGAGACATTTGGTGATTGGGATTGCACCAGACATGCAAAGTATTGCCATGATTTTTTTTTTAAATGCCCCAAATTGAAAGTGGTTAAATCGTATTTTGTGGGTACACGGACTGCAGCATATACGTGCAATGTACCGTATACAGTGAATAGGTGCAAACTCTATTTAACTATTCCCCTTAAAGCACTATTAAGCATGATCTGGCCACACCCACTTTCTGGAACTGCTAGGTGCACTGCAGGACTGCCCTCTTTACTGTATGAGGGTGTGGCCTAAGTCACATTTCCAGTACTACCCTTGCTACTGCATATTTTCACTATTTTCAACCTTACAGTGATAGAAAAAAACTTAGTATGGCTCTAAAAAATAATTAGTTCAGGAAGGATATAGTTTTTATAAATTTTCAAAAGTTTTTTAAACCTTGGGATGTCAGCTATAAACTGACTGATGCTCTCTTCCTCCTCCTCTTCTCCACGTTCTTCTTTTTTAATTCCACCCCCTTCTCCATCTCCATCATCTCCTCCACAACCTCCAGTCCACCCCTCCTCTATTTCTTCCAATCCCACCAATCCCCTGCCAAGCAGATCGAGCCTGCCCTGCACTTTCATGTGAAGGTAATCCTTTTTGCCTTCTCTTTCTTAAATTGTCCTCCTCTAATCCTCAGGGGCACAGAGCAGCCACTTGCCTACAAGTGCTGCTAATGCACCCTTTCATTCTTCTTCTTTTAAAGGGTTCAGAGCAGCCACTTGTCTGCAAGTGCTGCTAATGCATTTTTCCTCTTCTCCTATTCCTCTTCAATGGTGCTAAGCATCCATTTTCTTTTCTTATGCTGCAGTAGAGAATACAGCATTATAAAAAAAGGGGCCAGCAGCAGGATAGTTTTAATTAAGGAAATACTCTTAACCTGACTTACGTCTAACTTTTATTTTATCTATGGTAGGGTGTGCAGGAAATGTGAGTCATATTATGTGAGGTGGTTTAGATGCACACTGTTTTTGCACCTTTTTTTTTAAAACGATGCAAAACATGGAAAAAGACCCCTATAATAGAAAAAGTGGCTAAGGTGCTGACAATTGAAGAGCTAGGCATCAGTTTTTGCCACCAGATAATGGATTTGTGGGTATACAGATCTGTGTACCCCAGCAATGCAGTTTAAAAAACTCAAGGACACTTAGTAAGTTTACATCTACTTAAACCCCTTCATACCTAAGGGTAAAACAAATTTTACTGCCTAAGCACAATTTTGCTACTTTGATATGTGTTAGTAAAGCCATACATATCACCACAACTACTTTGTGCATCCAGGTGGATTATACTTTGTTTTTTTCAGGACAAGTTGGGCTTTCATTTGGTAGTAAGTGGTTATGGATAACTCCTTATTTTATTTATTAATATTATCAAAGGAAAATTGGCCCAAACAGTAAAAAAATATCTTTTTTTTATTTAGCTGTATATTTCTTGTTACTACCATGACCTACCACCAAAGAACAAACCAAAATAAATTATCCTGCTCCTGACGATTGCAGTTTTATGATGTATGTGTATGTTGTTTGTGGTTTGTACCCGTAGTACAGTCCAATAGTGCAAATTTTGCTTCTTTTTTTTCTACCTAAAATACACTGGCACTAATTGACACTGATGCTAATTTAAAAAAGAAATATAAAAAAAATCCTGTTCAAAATATACTGACCCTGACCTTTGACCCTGGCCCCGACTTTGACCCAAACACTAACCCTGGCACTAACCTGGATCAAACCTTGATCTAGGTATTTTTTCTTTTATTTTTTCTTATTTTATTTTTTATATATTTTTTTTTACAAACACTTATTTTTTTCCTCTCTGCAAGGAAATAGAAAGATACATTGGGGTTGATTTACTAAAGACAAAAAGACTGTGCACTTTGGAAAGTGCAGTTTCACACTGCAAGAGCAGTTGCTCCAGAGCTTAGTAAATGAGCAGAAGCTCTGCTGACTTTCATCAACCAATCATGTGCAAGCAAAAATGCTGCTTTTTTTATTTTCCTTGCATGTGATTGGGTATTCTTTGCAAAGTGAAGCTTTACCTCATTTACTAAGCTCTGGAGCAGCTGCACTTGCAGAGTGCAATTGCCCTTTCCAAGGTGCACAGTCTATTGGCCTTTAGTAAATCAACCCCATTGTATTTTTCCTCTCCATTCACAGATTGAGAAACACAGGGGTGGGCTTCACAGTGACTGATCGCTGTGGTAGCCAATCAGAGGCTACCACAGCGATCAGGTGACCTGGGATCAGGAGTTCCAGATCCCGATCGTTAATATGGGGCCCAGTGCACTGTGCGGCGTGCTCCCAGCACGAAGAGAGATACACATATATGCGGCCTCACAGAAAAAAGCCTACTGCAGTAGAGCCGCATATATGTGTTATGCTGGCGGGGAGGGGTTAAAACACTCTACAGTGCCTACAAGCTCTACACTAATTTGTTCTTATGAATTTTATCAGCAGCGCTTTCTATGCTTTCCCTATCTGAGATAAGAACATTATCAGTATGGCTGCTTTGAACCCAACCTTATCAAACACCAACTGATTGGTCCTTCTAAATGATCTGACCTAAGTTCAAAGGCCAGGAAGTTCATTATGTTTAGTTGGTTTCTATGGCAATAAAACCATGCATTAGTTTACTGGGTCTGCAAATCTCAAACAGGCTGGGTTCCCTTGAACTGAAGTCTCATCCCTACTTATATTGTTGTACAGTCTTTCAAATGCAGCATCCAGGCCTTTAACTTGCTTCTGTCAGGACTGGCTCAGCCCTTCCTTCTCTGAGCTGGCCGCTCAGCTGTCAGCTAATTGCCAGCTCTCATCTCTCTCCACAGTTAACCAGCTGTTGTGGATCTGCTCATCTGCTACTTAAAGATCTCCAGCTCACTTCATTCCTGCCTTCGCCTTGGTCACATCACAAGAAACCATCTCCTGCGTTCCTGTTTAAAGACTGACTTTGCTGACATCCCTTCTGGCTCCTTATCCTGCTTGCTGTTCCTCTACTTGGATCCCTGACTTCTGGCCTGGCTGATTACCCAATCTGGTTACTGAACTCTGGCTTGGCTGACTACCTGATCCGGTTACTAGACTCTGGCTATGCTTTAACTATGCTTGCTCTATTTACCTTTTTATTTTTATTAATAAACAAGTGTGATTTTACTGTACTTCTGTCTCGGTATGATTCATGGTTTCTAACAGTAGGCGAAGGCCATGAATTCAGAAGATACAGTCAATCCACTTGTTGGTAATATTTTTTCCAGATTGGATGAGCAAGGTCACTGCATGAATCAGTTTGCCATGGCGTTACAAACGCTCCTGAGTCGCACGGCTCACCTGGAATTCCCTACTGTGGCTGCTCCGGTAAAACCTGAGTTGCAGTCCATGCCTGCTGCTGCGCCAGTCTCTGTGCAGGCACCCGCCTTGAGTATTACCAGCGATTTGGGGGTGATCCAGTTCAATGCAGAGGGTTTCTCAACCAAGTTGAGATATACTTTCAAATGCTGCCCCAGGAGTTACCCACGGACAGAAGCAAAGTAGGATTCATGATATCTTTGCTTTCTAAAAGAGCCTTGGCCTGGGCTAACCCGCTATGGGAGATGCAAAAACCTGTTGTCTTGAGTTACCCTGAGTTTGTGGCCTCCATTAAAAGGGTATTTGATGTTCCCACATGCTCCACTTCTGCTGCCAAGTGCCTCATGTCTATCAAACAGAGTACGAGAACTGTTGCCGACTACGCCATTGTGTTCCGTACTCTGGCAACAGAGGTTGCTTGGAACAATGAGGCCCTCATGGCTGCTTTTCTTCATGGTCTCTCGGATTCCATCAAGGATGAGATAGCAGCCCGAGTTATACCCACTGAGCTGGAGAGCTTGATCTCGTTTGCCATCCTCATTGACTCCAGTCTCAGAGAAAGACTTTATTTTAAGGAGCGCTTGCGGAAGCCTCCTGTACGTTTGCCTCCGAGCTTTGCAGTCCCACCCATGCCTCCCTCACCTCCCATGCCTCCTGGTACCAAGTCGGCCAGTGAAGATGAAACCATGCACTTGGGCTTTATGCATCTCTCTACGAATGAGAGAGCCTTTAGGAGGAGGGAGAGATTGTGCCTTTATTGTGGCCAGGCAGGTCACTTTTTGAAGTCTTGTCCTACCCATCCTGGGAACACCCGAACCTTGTTGTGTCATCCCCAGTTATTCAGAAGGATAAGCCCCTGGTTTCGGTCACCCTTTCTTGGACTGAGTCGTCTATCGAGATACAGGCTCAAATCGACTCTGGGGCTGCAGGCCTGTTCATTGATGCTGCCTTTGTATCAAAGCACTCGATTCCACTGCAGCTGCGTGACACTCCACTTACCATTCTCCCAAGGCCGCTGGCCACCCTGGTAAGAATCAACTCATTTGGGCCATTTCCCAACAATTCTGGTGGCCTAGTCTACGTGCTGATGTAACTGCCTTCCTAGCTGCCTGTTCCATGTGTGCTCAGAGTAAGACTCTACGACACCTTCCAGTGGGCCTCCTACAACCCATACCCAATGGAGAGAGGCCCTAGACCCACCTGTCTATGGATTTCATTGTGGAGTTGCCCAACTCCCAAGGCAACACAGTTATCCTTATGGTGGTTGACCGGTTCTCAAAGATGTGTCATTGTATTCCACTTAAGAAGTTGCCCACTTCTAAGGAACTGGCTTCCATTTTTGCTCGGGAGATCTTTCGCTTACATGGGCTACCCAAGGTGATTGTCTAGGATAGGGGCAGTTTGCGTCCCGGTTCTGGTGAGCCTTTTGTGCACAGCTGGGAATTCAGCTTGCTTTCTCCTCTGCGTATCACCCGCAGTCTAATGGGGCCGCAGAACGAGCCAATCAGTCTTTGGAGCAATTCCTACGTTGCTATATTTCTGACCATCACAACAACTGCTCACAACAGTGCCTTGAATTCTGCTTCCCGATTGTCTCTGTTTATGGTGAACTATGGTTTCCAACCTTCCATGTTGCCTGACTCGTTTGTTACGCAGAGTATTCCTGCACTAGAGGAGCATCTCCGTGGTCTTCGTTCCACTTGGGCACAAGTCCAGGAGGCTTTGCGTCATGCTAATGATAGGTACAAGGAACAGAGGAACTAATGCGCAAACCACAAGAGGAGAAACAATAAATATCAAAGACCTCACACCGTAGCTGACAACATAAGGGTGTTCACACACCAATGTAAAAGCATATGGTAAAATAATGTTTATGTGGCGCTTACTCAAAAATTATAATAAATGTACAGAGACAAAATACTCAAAAATTATAATAAATGTACAGAGACAAAATCTATGGAGATTCAAAAAATGAAAATCCAAACGAATGATGCGTCCTAACAATTAGTCTTCCATCAGATTGTGTAACCAGAGATTATAAAAACCAATGTTACTAAATAAATGAATCAAGGATATCCCACTCCAGAAATAACTAATAGGAGAGCCCTTGATAAGAGGGTAACCAATACCTAAAAGATGAACGAAATCCTTAAACCTAATAAAAAAATTAATTCATAAATCTTCCTATAACAGATGTAAATAAAATAATTTAAAAAATCGCACTAAAATCGCAAATCACACTAATAAAGGTGCATAAAAAAGTGCAAATATGCAACCTGTGCAAAACAATGCAAAAAAATAAATACGTAAAAAATAAATAAATGGTAAATAATCAAAACGTGTGATAAACGTGCAAAAAATAGCAAAGGTGCAAAATTCTATATTAAAGAGATAAGATATAATATTAAGGTCCACAATAATCCAGGACAAAGTGCTTAATGCTAGAAACTAAGTAAAAAAAACATCCCAAATAAAATATAATAAAAAAAAGAAGTCCCATACACGGTGCAATCTGATTGTGACAATCTTGATTTAATGTGAAACAAACAGTTCATCAAAGGAATTCCAGTGCCACCATTCAGCCAATCAAAAAATGTGGTTCCCCCAACCTCTCACCTCATAGCAGAATGGAATAAGCCCTGCTGACAGGTAAAATCTATCCAGTCTGCTCTGCAGCCCCCTCAGTGGTACCTCTCCTATGGATCTCCAGCCTTTCCACCAGATCCATTCTCAGGGCGCCCCAGATTCTCAGCCAAATAGTTAATGGACCATTAACTGTGCCTTTAGGTTCACCTAAAGAACAAAATAAGTATAATGTGCAGAAGGAAAAGTTAACTGTGTGTCTACTGGAAATGGGACCAAAGAGCATGCCAATTTTAGTAGTGAACAAGATCATCATATGCAATTTTCATCATTTGTACCCTGGTCAGTCCTTCACAAGCAATACCAACACCACAGACAATTGAGGCAGAGATAGTTCATACATTATTCTACACAAATTGAAATGTAGTACATTTTATATGAAATTCATATATTTTCTTCTGGATCTTTCAGACAGATTATGGATGCAACATTGAAAAAGGAAGTGTGTGCACCTACCATCCTGGTGCTGTGCACTGTGTGAGGAGCATACAAGCAAGGTAATGTGTGGAGATCATACTCCACTAAATTATTTTTTTCATGATGTATCAGTATAATAGCCTGGCTAAACTACTTACTACTACTTACTACAGTACTAAATTTCCCGTAGGGAAATCTGTCAGCATGGAGTTAGAGTGGTTAACTCGGTGTATGGAAAGCACAAGCAAAATTGATGTTCTCAATTCTGATGGGGGAGATTTACTAAAACTGGAGCATGCAAACTGTGGTGCAGCTCAGCTTCCAGGTTTTATTATTAAAGTTGAAATTAACAAGCTGAAGTTAGAAGCTGATTGGCTACCATGCACAGCTGCATCAGATTCTCAATGCTCCAGTTTTAGAAAATCTCCCGCAATATTTTTTGCTTGTAGCCAATAATTATAATGTTCCTATCCTTTGTAAATCAGCCTTGATATATATCCTTTGTATAATGATCCCTAGTGTATATTTTAATTTTGTTTCTCAATTTAAACATACTGTACATGTTCAGTGCTGTATTTAGACATTCTGACCTTTCCACACCTGAATGATAGAAACTTTTAGTACAAGCTTCACAGTTTTGTTTTTTATTCATAGATGAGCAGAAGATTGAAATGAAATAAGAATGAAATTGTCACAGTTTATATATTTTAAATGTTGTTACCACCCATCTTACCCTGCTGCCCTAGGTGCTAGGGTACAAGTGCTACTATGGGTATGCAACCCGATTTGTGTGAATTTCGCTAGAGATATAGGGGTTCATTTACTGAGGGCAAAAAGGCTGTTTGCTTTTCAAGGAAGATTACCCTAGAGCTTAATGAATGTGAAGTTTCAGTTTGCAAAGAATACCCAATTATGTGCAAGGAAGATTAAAAAAAACACGATTTTGCTTGCACATGATTAGATGGTGGAAGTCGGCAGAGCTTTACCTCATTCATTAAGCTCTGGAGAAATTTCCCTTGCAAAGTGCAACTTCATTACCAAAGTAAACAGCATATTTGCCTTTAGTAAATAAACCTATATAGTTTTAAAGCATTCTTCCAATTATATGTTTGATAGGGTTCCTCCAATTTTATTTTTAAACACGTTCCTCCAATTTTATTTCATATAGTGTCCTGATGGCATTCCCATATTTTCTAAACATTTCTGACCCTTTGCATGTATTCAGCAAGTCTCAGAAAGTCTCCTTCCATGCATAGGCTCTAATATACTTTTGGCCCTGACATTCAGTGTTGCACAGCCTCTATTTAACCTGGCCAGTTGCCGAATTTACACCACCCTGTCGAGTTCACAACCTCCTGTAGTTTCACAGAATACAGGGGCAATGTAATTAAATGGCTAACATCGCTAATGGGTGCTATTTGTGGTGGAGTCATCCTTTTTGATGCTCGCCCAGTAACACCCACATAAATTTAAATGGAAGTGCTGTAGTCTCCCCACCCACTGCCAGAGAAGAGAGGAAGTGGAACTAACTGATTATGTGACTGCAATTTCTAACTTTTTTTTATTTTTTACAAGAAGCCATCTTTGAACAAATGCAGAAGACAAGGGGTTAGAATTGGAGTTATGCTTTAAACTCTTATAAAGAAAGAAACTAGAATGACTGGTCACATGCTTCCTGTAAAGCACTGTGTAATGTATCACTAATATGAATGAAATCAGATTGTTACCCAAGTGTGTATTAACAAATTTCTGTTGCTTATCTGGTGCTTTTTCTTTCTCTATAGCCCTCGGTATGCAGCGGGGCAGCAGTGCTGTTATGATGCCTATGGAGCACAGGTTCTTACAAGTGATTCAATAGGGGGCAGTACCCCAGACCGTGGACATGACTGGGGTTCCCCACCATATAGAAAGCCTCCCAGAATACCAGGCTTCTCTCACTGGCTGTATGACGTAATCACATTCTACTACTGTTGTCTGTGGTCGGATAACTGCCAGTACTACATGGAACTTAGACCCTCCAGCGACTGCCACACTTATAAACCACCAAAAGTTGGTATGTTAGAAGGTTTGTTCTAGGACATTGCTTTACAATTTATATTGTTATTGAATAATAATATTTTTGTCTCTTATTCTGTAGCTTCAGCATTTGGTGAGCCTCATGCTTATACTTTTGATGGTCTGCCTTACACCTTTAAAGGTAAAGGGGAATATGACATGGTGGTTTCTACAAACCCAAATCTAAGGATTCAGTGTCGGACATCACCTTTTTATGGTATGTTAACTACAGGAAATCAGATAGATGCATATTCTGATCATGGACCTTTTGAAATTCACAGAAGTGAACCTATGTGCCTTAATTAATTAAAATAAGTCAAGATTTTTGCAGGGGCAGGCTAAATACACCATATTTTATATGTAAATGTAAAGGTTTAATCAACCTATATTTTGCCTTTCCTTCTTTCTTTCCCTCTCTTAATCAATGCTAACTAAGAACATTTTAAGCAAAACCTTTCTGTTTTCATTACATACCTTATTTTAGACTCAGTGATGTCATCACTGGGTTATTGTGCTTCTCTATGGAATGCAAACTAATCAAGGTTGGTGGGAGGGGACAGCAGGATGCTGAGCATACCTTCCTTCCTGCGTCACAGCACCCTGCTTCAGTACTCCTTTCAAAAACAATAGGATGGATCTTGGTTAGCCTGGATGAGTGGGCATTTCTAGGCAGGCTGCATTTGCATGCATAGGTAACACCTACATATGATGCTGAGCTTCCATGATTGAAAGAACCGAAACCCAATGGACTGGGGTGGAAATACCTCATTGATGATGGATGTCCAGCCAGGAAATGAGGCAAGGTCTCTCTGATTTGTTGCAGCTTTCAATGCACACTGTGAGAAGCTCTCCGTGTGCAGTGAAATCAGAGTAAGCTATTTCAGTTGAGGAGAGGAGCCTGTACAGATGTGCAAGACTGAAGGTAAGGCTGAAATTCAGCTTTAATAAACTTAACAAGTTTGAAATTTGAGCTCTCTATGTGATGCTTAGTCTTCCTCTTCATATTGGAGATGGGCATGAGGAGGGAATACTGATATATGATTTTTTCAAAGCAAGATTGGAGCATTTATGTGTATAGTCAAAGAGCAAATACAGCCAAACAATTTCTATGTTTACAAATATTTTTTATTGAGGTAAGGAAGGCAGTTACAGGAAAGTATAACATGCATTGAGAGTGCTGCATATAACGAAAACAACAATTTTCTATATCATTCATATGACTCGAAAAAAGAAGTCATGGTAGATTAGAAGTGTCACTCTCCAAGAACTAGTACATAAAATAAAAACATAACAGTAACCAAAAAGAAAACAAAAATAATAGTGTGTGTATAGAGCAATATAAGAATACATCTACATATACTTAATAGTTTGGTGTATAATCATAAGCTGTGTTGTCATAACTTATTTAGGGGGTAAGAGTACAAGTACAAATCCGAGGTCTGAGTTCCTTTGGCCTATTCAGCAGGTTTGACCGAGCAGAATAGGAGGAACTTTGCCCATATTGGCAATCTAAGGAGCTGGCCAAGAGCCCCATTTGCGGTCGAAAATTTGCATGAAGTCCATGAGAGTATGGTGTATTCGTTCCATTAACTTAATAGACTTCATTCAAAGAAGCACCTGGGACCAAGGAACTGTTGGGGATCGCCAGTTCAAAGCTATAGCCTAGTGAATAGCACTAAATAGTGTGTGAGACAGTTTTTTATCTGGGGGGAACCTCTGGGAGATCTGCAAACAGAATACACATCTGGTAGGTCAAAGTGATAGGCGTGCCAGTTATTTGAAGCACCGTCACAGATATCTGCTGCCAAAGAGGTCGTAGAGCCTTACAGCTCCAGAAGGTATGGAGGAGTGTACCCCTTTCACCACATCCTCTGAAACATGTGTCTGGAATAGTTGGAAAAATTCTATGTATTCTAACAGGGATGTAGTACCATCTGGTGTGAAGTTTTCCATAATGGCAACCCGAGCGGGTACACTTATGGCGACCATATCATGCCAATCCTCAGCAGGATATTCCTGGCCAGTTTAGACTCCCAGCCTAGTATTGCCGAGGATTTTGCAGTGGTATGATGGCCATTAAGGTATTGGTAAAGGGTAGAAATTGTTCCTCTATCTCTCGACCCCTCATGACACAAATTTTCAAAGGTTGTTCTGGCTTCATCTCTTTCTCGAATGAGGATATTTTGAAAAAAGTGGCGAATCTGAAGGTATTTGTAAAATTCAGAGATAGATAAAGCATAGTTGTGATGTAGATGTTCAACAGCCAAACAATTTTATACACAGCTAAAGCATATATACATTATATTTTAGCAGCCAGAACCTAAGACTCATGAAGGCAATCTTTCCAAATCATCTTTTCTATATGACTTTACAACATAAAACAGCTCACAAAGCTTTCTCGATGTGCAAGTTGTATGCCACGCTGTGCAAGTTGTATGTTGTATTAAAAAATGTATCATTAAAAAGTATTTCATGACACTTTAAAGTGATTGTAAACCCTTACATTAATCCAGTGAAGGTAGATAAGAAAAAACGGACAGCCGCACTCCAGGAAGATGTAGTTCAAAAATTATTTATTTATATTTTCATGAGCATATAGCATACAAAACACTATGGCAAAAAGTACAGGCAATCAGCTAACGCGTTTCGCACTTGTGCTAAGTGCTTACTCATGAGTGTTGTAGTAAAAGCAATACTAAAGAGGAGTTCCTGATATACACAGCTGTTTCAATACACAGCTGTTCTACAGGAGCACGGAAATGCCTTCCTTTGCACAATCAAAGTGGTCTTTTCCTGTTTCTTAGCCTACAATCCAAAACAGTTTTCATTCATTTTCATTCCTTATGCTTTTCTCCTTTCTCTTGTATAATATTTCTTTGTACTCCAGGCTCTGTTATTGAATATCTTGGATGTTGTACTTTTTCCCTTTTACTGTTCTGGATAGAAATTTGCATACTGTTTCCTATCGTTGCCCTCTATCTGCTGATTTATCATATCACTCTGTTCATGAACCTGGTTCTCTTCTCCAGCTATTTCTAAGGCAGCATCCATGTTGTTATCATCCTCCTGGGTACAGAATAAAGGAAAATTGTATACTTACCTGAAGGTAATTTTCCTTTCCTGATGCAAAGCATGACAGCGTATATGTATGGGTAGGCTCCACCCCCTGCCCTATTCCAGTACCGGTTATACTATATAAGTAAGTCTCCTCCCTGCAGGCAGCATTCTCCTAACTTATTATCACTGCGAAGCCCTTTAGAGAGGGACCTATATGCTGTCATGCTTTGCATCAGGAAAGGAAAATTACCATCAGACAAGTATAAAATTTTCTTCTTAGATTTTCCCCATTCTGTTTGTTCCAGGGAGAACAATAACCATTAGGTCAGGTATTCTACCCTAATTATCAGTGTACCCTAATCCCCCCCACCCCCACCCAAATTGAGATTGACCAATGGACTGATTTTTATTTTCTTGCTGTCCCATACATTTCCTGATGCTACCCCTAGTGCAACCTTTGCTCTTTACATCATCTTCTCTCCCCAACTTCTGTCACCTCTTCATGCTCTCCCAAACAAGACTTCTCATGTACATCTCTGCTTCTTTAAAAATATCATCTAGATGTTATTCAATACTCTCCATCCTTAGTCATTGATTTTGGCATGGTTTCCTCCACTATTTTACAAAGCACCCATTTGAGCTAATACATAGCTTACTCATTTCCTTATGTCCTGTTTCTGCTCCTGAACCTTCTATACTATGGGGCTCTCCCAATTTGTATTGCCTATTTGCCGTTATACAGTATTTTGCACTACTATTGTAAGTTGTTGTCATTTGCAGTGTTTTTATGTAGTTATCTGTATAACTCAGCCTTGTTTGCAGTACTTACTTTGTAACTGGACAGGATAATACTTTATAATTAATTTGTAATGGTATTAATACTACTTTTGATGGCATATAGAAGTTTTATCATTTGAGGGGAAAAAAATGCCTAGTCTAACCCTACCGTGCCCTCATCTATTTTATTCAGCTCCTCTCACAGTTTGGCACTCTTGCCATGTATATCTGGGACATACAATACTGAACAAAAATACCATTAACGTTTTTCATTCCTCTTCTATTAAAGCACCGCTACCGAACAGTTTTTCCATCCATCTAGATGATGATATGCGATCTTGGAGGTCACTTCGTAAGAATACTAATATAACGGCCATTTCCTCAGTGGCTATGCAAGAAGAGGATTCTGATATAATTGAGGTGCGCCATCATGATGAACTCATAAATACACTGGAAGTTCTAGTGAATGGGGAGGTCATTAGCTTTGAAGAGCAAAGTTGGATGGATATGAAAGGTATGTTAGCCTGATATTCATGTGAATGTATCGCACTCAGCATTTACAAGAAAATCTTAATTGGATGGACAGATTTGATCCAGATATAAACATAAAAAAGAGTTTCTGCAAGTTTGTAGATTGCTTAACTAGATCAACAATACAAATAAGTAAATAGTAAACTGACGTACTCACTACCAGTATTGTTACTTACTCAATCATGCAAGCAGACTTGGGTATTGATATGCAGGCTTTGTCAAACAATCCAATTTCAATGCAGTTGTGTGACATTCTGTCCATGTACTGTATGTTACGGGGATAATCCGTTCAGATTCACTCAATCCAAACCACAGTCAGACATTTTTTTTTAATTATCTGTGCTGACTAAGCAAAGGCAAGCATGTTTAACTTATTATAACTTTTGCAGAGCTGGCCAAAGTGCACTAGGTTTAGGTGAAATTAGGTGAAAACCATCCATTATTAGAGGGTCCAATTATTTGGTGTGCAGTCACATACCAGGAACCTTTCTATGAATGTCCGTCTATAGATCTAGTGTAGTAGCCAAAATTAAGTCTTCATAACCTTCTCTCTGTAAACTGCAAGCAGCATGTACTTATACATAACAGCGTATACATATACATATACTTACTGTATTCTTCAGCGAGGTAATCCATTTAAAGAATTTGTACAAACACATCCCAAATATACTCCCATGCTTCCCAGTCCCCCTCAGGAGTGTGTTTCAGCATTTTTCTTTTTTATGTACCTTGTTCTTGTAGTTAAAAACAAAAGAAGCTTGTATTGCTCTCTGTAACATCATCAGTACAAACAGCACACTGGATGTCTGCAAGGATCAACAGGTATTTTTCAGTACTTGCAGTGTTTTTAAGGGAGTAAAACTTGGGGAAATGTGCCTAGTCTGTAGAGAGTGCTGCATTTTTTTTTTGTTTTTTTACTTTTGGAATAGTGATGTCCTAGCACATTAGGTTTTTTTGCAAAAAGTGCAATACAGTACACAAGTGCAGCCTACATCCATGTTGCACCAACAACAACTGCACAGTGCTGGAAATTGTGTTGACCAGAAAAGCAAGCTAGGCACCTCTGCTGTACTGTGCATGTTCAAAAGATAGCTCATAGAAGTTATTATAAAATAAAATACCTTAGCATTAAAACTCCCTATACCCTAACATTAACCTCAAACCCTTAATTCAAAGATTATCCTCATTTCTAACACTAACCTTATTTTGTAAGCGTACAAGACTTGGGCTCCATGTGACTGTAGGTTATATGCTGCCACCTTTAGGTGAGGACACTGGCAAACAAAGTTGCTAGGACAGTCCATAAGGTAAATAGAGATATGTGGCGCTAACTCAAAGTGCATAAATGTGATGAAATAAATATAATCCAATTCTTCAAGTAAAGTGCATATGCGCAAAA
This sequence comes from Lithobates clamitans, assembly GCA_037952925.1. NCBI lineage: Eukaryota > Metazoa > Chordata > Amphibia > Anura > Ranidae > Lithobates > Lithobates clamitans. The sequence continues at coordinate 5,496,728 of JBBGZY010000746.1, forward strand.
TCACATAAATAAAGTGACTAAACATCCATTAAATTTATAAGAAGTGACATCGGATAAATAACAGTGAAAATTCATAAAATATGACATCAAATAAATAAATAAATAAACAAATCCAAATGAAGGTGAATAAATCCAAAAATAATCTAAAAGTGCATCAAGATAAAAAAAAATCACAAATTTAGAAAAAATTTAGAAAAAAGGACAGTCCATATAACTCTTCCCAATCCCAGTGATTGATATGACCTCTCTCTGCTGGGAACAGGTTTGTGGCTTGTAATTCCAATAATAATGGAAGATTAAAGACTATGGTTTGTTCTTCACATGGAGATGTCCCTTCTCTCCCTGGCTACATGTCACTACGGCAATATGACTGAAGCTTTCAGATCGATTGATCCTCTGAGAACTGTACTCAGATCCTGCCACATGGAAAAAGCAGAGCCTATAATGTTGCCTTTGGTACTGGACTCTATGAATGGTGTTTACCCTCAGTACAGCGTTGCAACATGGTTCAATTAGCTGCAGAGTGCTCTATAAGTCCAGGGCAGTGGTGAACTGAAACCCAGTAGTTACAGTCCTTAAAGACCCTGTGCATGAAGTGGAGAGTTCCCCCTGTCCAGTGGGTTCTTCCTTAGGAAAGGAGCCAGCACCCTGGTGTAGTGAGTCTAGGGCTTTGCCCCTTTCACCTGTGCGGTCCCCCCCAAAAACCCTCTCATGCACCAGCCTGGGTGTAGTCCATGGGCACTGGCCTTTGCCTTAAGCACAGTGGGGCTGGCAGTAGGAGTACCTTAGGCCTAGAGCAGTGTGTTGCAGAGGGGCTGCAACACTTTTTAATGGTCTGTTTTGGCCATAGCCTAGTGAGCACCACCCAGTTTTGTGGTCTTGAACAAAATGTGTGTTATCTTACCCATGCTAAGGAGATTTTGGCACAGTCCCTGCAAAGTCCTTCCCTCCACCTGACCCAGGGTGCCATCTTGAGCACATTGCTCTGCTTCAGACAAGCACACCACTGCTGCAGCAGCTACCCTGTTCTGTATTGTGGTCCAGGTGTCAGCATCTGTCTTTACCGGGTTATCCAGCAGCCATCAGTCTGATGAAGGTTGTGAGTACTCCTCAGGGGACCACCTTACCTCATGGTGGACGTCAGAAAGCAAATGGGATGAAGGAGCTGGCCAGCACACACTGTGCACAGGGCCATGACAAGGTTATTTAGGGTTCATCTCAAAATTCTGCTCCTAGGTCTTTGGAAATCAGTCTGCACTCAACCGAGGCTCTCCAAGGGCACTCCAAATTCCTCCTTTTTAAATAGAGAGGAATATTCAGCTTTCATAACAGCAGTCTTCCTGATAAAGATGAGGAATTGGAAGGAGAATCCTTGGAGTCTGAGAACTCCTCCTGAGAGGCTGGACAGTTGCCCTTGATCTCCTCTAAGCTGAAATATACCAATAAAATAGCATTAAACTATTAGATTTTTTTTCTTAACATATAGAACACAATAAATAAACATTTGTGAAAAAACTATTACATTTCGTACCCCAGCACTTGCACTTTACAACTTTCAGTGCTACTGGTTCCTGCTCGCTCATTGCTTCTTCCTGAACTTTTGGTCTTTACAGTAAATAGTTAGCAGTGGACAGTGCAGTCTCAAGTTAGTATGTTAGCTTGGAGAAGTGAGGGGTAAGGAGGAGGGAGTAGTAGGGGAGTTCTTTGCCGTCTTGGGGTTGTATTGATGCACAGTGTGGGGAGACACAACTCTTGTCCCTGTACGCAACATTGGCTCTAAAGGATTTTGCAAGAGAAAGAAGAAACAGAAAATCAACCCAAAAGTGCTAAACAACCTGCAAAATCAACACTCCAAAATAGAAGATATAAAGTAAATATAATGTACATCTAAAGAGTAAATGAATACATTATTACATGAGAACATATATATTGCATTTGTAGGTGTAGCCAGGTCCCGGGCCTCTCTAGGCCTAATGGTGACCTCCAGAGTTAGGGACAGCTGACATCCTTCTATGTAGAGTGGGTTACTAGGCATAGTGGGTGTAATCAAAGGTAGATTCATGGATGCCAGACACTTCTTGAATGCAAAGAGATTTATTGTCTCTTAAAAAGAACTGTGGGAGAGAGGGTTAGGGCCTGGACACCCTTTAGTAAATGAAAAATTAATTGGCAGACTCTGAGACTATCTTAGGTAGACTTCCATGCAAGGAAAGGCACCCAGCTGGGCACCACATCTGCATATGTAGGCACGCTGTCTCCTATGGCAACAATCTTGAACAGTTTCTAACAAAGGTTGTAATGGACTCTCTCACTTCCTCCACAATCTTCTCTTTTAATCTTCACTCAACTGAGCTCCCAGTCTCTCTCACTAGACTTGCTGATATACTTGCACATATAATCCTCAAGCGTCACCCCACTGGCCTGTTCGGTCATTGGCTTGGCACACAAGACTGCTCTGCGAGCATCACCTCTGCTGGCTGGGTCCCTGACTTGACACCTGCTGAAGTTTCCCAATTCTTCACCGTTCCCAGTTGGTGAGAATACTGCTCTGGTACCTGCTTCAGCTTCTCACGATGGTCCCTGGTAACAAGGTGGAGGATCCCTTAGTGGCGACATCTTGCCCTCTACCTCCGACCATGACAGGTTCTCCGGCCAGCAGAACTGTCATTTTTGGTTGGACTGCAAGCCGTAGTCCCAACCCTGCGCTGCTCTCTTGCTTTTGGATAGGCCCTCAGATAGCCTAGCAGCCAGATGTCCCAGGATAGGCCTCAGGCTCTGGCCTAGCAGCCCGGGGCAATACAACACACATCCACCCAGACGGCCATCCAGGTGGCACCGAACCCCCGATCACCTGACCTCACCTAAATAAATAGGCTCTCCCAGCAGGCCAAGGGATCCAAGAAGATCCCTGCCCATCGACTGAGATACTCCATCTATTCCTAATCTGTCCTTGCAATGCCATTGTCTTAGCTAGTGCCACCAGATACCTGACCATCTAGTGACAGAACAAAGAAGTGCAGCAATTCCAGAATTAGGGTGGAATCAATTGATCTCCTATCAATTGGCCAAGGCAACTATACCTAGCAGGTCAATTTACTAGCAACCCTTCCTAAACATCAGGGTGCTACATAGGCTTAAATGTATTCAGGATAAATGCATTGTCCACGATGGTGCAATATATCCTTACTCATGTAATAATTCATTAATTAACTCTTTGGGCATACATTATATTTACTTTATCTCTTTTATTTTGGAGTATTCATTTTGCAGGTTTTTTTGTGCGTTTCGGTTGTTTTTCTGTTTTATGCTGTCCACCAGTCTCTATCTGGTGCCCATAGCTGCAACTGCTTGCATTGGAATGAAAGTTTTCATGTAAGCCTGTATCTCTGGAATATGGATAGTAATTGTGTAATTGGCACCTCAGGGTTTTCCTTTTTTTTCATTTTTTACTGCAAGGGAAAAAACAGAAATTCTCAAGCAGCAATCATGGCACCAGCTTAAACAGAAACATAGGCAAACATTAAAAGATAAAGACACTGTACTGTATGTTCAATAAGTGATTAGATAAGCTGTTGAAAGTGCTTAAAAATGGACAGTTTAACATCATTTTAAGATTCTAGTGGATGAGGGGCACTCCTGTTTAAGCATGATTTATCCCACTTGCTGGACATAAGGTCATCAGTATGGGATCTCTTCCCAAGTCCAAGAAACTTACCAGGTCCTTTCCAGTGCACCCACTAGTACTAGATGTTCTATACAAGGTGTATACGCCTCCCGGGAGATTTGAGCAGCAGTACAAAGTGTAGGAAGCCCACTACAAAAAGTGGAAAATGCTAGTGGTGGATCCAGCTATTTTATACTTCAACAATTCCCTTATGTTTTTTGATTGAGGATGTCCCAGTCTTCAAAGGCTGGAGCTCCACCCAGTAGCCTTGCACCACTGAGCAGATGTTTTGACGGATCCCCTATGTCAAAATTCTCATCTGGCACTCATGTCAGTACAATTTCTCTTCTGGCTTTGTGGAGACAGTTTATAAGAAATGTTATTAAAAATGATTCTGTTGGAGGGTTATTAGACAGGAAGTCATAGGTGGAAAGAGCACTCTATTACCTAAAAAAACAAAAAATGTATATAAAATGGTGTAGCACTTGTTTTAAGTGTTATTCTTTCACACCTTAATAATAAAAATACAAAAATATAATACATCATACAAATGTTATTTATAACAACCATAAATTAATACATGTAAACTTCATTTAAATTGCATAAGGACCCATGCATCAAATTATAGTGATTAGCAATTGATTATACTCAACATAAATAATATTAAGATTCATGTGTAAAACATGTTTCATGTGCCAGTCCAAAAAGATTTTTCTCAATAAGAAACATCATAAAAAATGTCTATTGTGCCAAAAACGCCCTACTTTCTTTCAACCTTCACCATAAGTGATAATAAAGCTCAAACTGTAGCAAGTGCACCAAAATCCCAGAATTTGTTCTACTGTGAGCAAATGGTATAGGTGTGCCCTTACCTTCATTGATGGACTTCCATTGTTATAAAAAGTCAGAAAGGCTTAAAGCACAGATTTCAATCCACAGCATCAGTAGCTTGCTTCACTCTCATCTCTCAAGGGTTAAAGCTTCATTGATGGACCTCCATTGTTATAAGAGGTCAGTAAAGCCCCATACACAGGGGCAGAATGTCGGGAGACATTTGCCAGTCCAAAAAAAAAAAAGTCCGACATTTTGCCCGTGTGTATTTTGGCCTGTCAGACTTGCATGCTGGAAAACCAGCAGCCGGCCGACTCCCGATCGGCGCTCTTCGCCAATGGTGGAGAGCGCTGATCGGAGTATTCTGGCGCAGAGGGCAGCCATCTCCCTGTCAGAACACAACAGCTCAGCGGGGAGATCGCTGGGGAGATCTAGCGAGAAAAAAAACTATAGCGTGTACCTGGCTTAACTGAAAAAGGATTTATACAGGGCATTAACACCCTAAACATACCAAGGTGCAAGAAAAGGGGGAGCAACTGCCAAAAATAACAATAGGCATAGAATGATAAACAACATAAAAAGAGAGAATATTTTAGTCTTTGAGAAAAGTCCATATTAAAACACTGTGGCATGAAGTTCACATTATGGCAGCGTTAGCAGTCTCTCTTCCAAGCAAAATCTGTGGAGGCTTCCACCAGCAAACTGTGTAAAAACATAAAACAAAAAGAAGGAGAGAAAAATAACACTACCTAAGTCTAGCATTTATTAAAACATATTTATGAAATGAAAAACAATAAATATGCACTCACATTTACAAGATATTAAAAAGCACATCAATAAGTCTCCAGCAGGTGGCAACCTTCCAGGTGGTCAGAGCAGCAGACTCTCTGGGGTAGTTTTTCTAAAACTGGAGCACTCAGAATCTGGTGCAGCTGTGCATGGTAGCCAATCAGCTTCTAACCTCAACCTGTTCATTAAAGCTTTCGCAATAAAACCTGGAAGCTGATTGGTTTCTATTCAGAGTTGCACCAGATTTTGCACTCTCCAGCTTTAGTAAATAACCCCCTCTGTGTGTATCACACATAGATGATAATCACTGGGAATAGCAAGGAAGTATTGTAGGCCCAAAAGATGATGATGTCATGTAACATTAATGGGCTTAGTTACGCACTTAGGTAGTGGTGCTTTTCTCTTTCTTTGTTGTTTTTACATTATAAGAGGTCAGAAAGGCTTTCAAAGGTTAAAGCTCAAAAGGAAATATATATAAAAGGATGCCCATAGTGTAGTAAATACAACTTTATATTGATAAAAAAGAATGTGATTGCACTCACATATGAACAAAAAACAACTGCTTTACAAGCTTTACAAGCTTCAGTGGGACAATCTCTTATCACCACAGGGATTTATTTATGCTAACTCTATTGCCCAGTGAAAGGCTCCCTTATTGTTAAAGGGGGGTGTTCCAGATTCTGATAAGCCCCCACCTACAGACCAAGGTTGTGGGGGGGTGCTTTTGTTCTCATCAACAGAGGGACGGGATGCTTTGCAAGGGGGAATTCCCCCCACATGTTAAGGTCAGATGGCTGGAGGTGGCAGGCGTCTGTTCACCTCATACCTTTTTTTGCCTGGCAGGTTGCATGCTCAGATAAGGGTCTGGTATGGATTTTTTTAGGGGACCCCATACTTTTTTTTTTCCTGAATTTTGCATGGGTCACCAATTAAAATCTACACAGGGCCCTCATCCAGGATAAGGGTCTGGCATACAGTATGTCAGATAGGAAACACAATAATGATTCAAATATCAACAACATAAAGAATTAGAAATAAATCTTCAACTCCACACTAACCTCCAGTACTCTTCCGTTCAAAAAAGGAAGGCTTGGATAGTGTAATACCATAAAAACTGTATAAATGTTAGTAAAAGCAAAATGATATATTACACTCACAAGTATAGTGCATGTTTTGCAAATATCAGTGCTGTGTTCTCTTAAGGCTCAGACTCCCAGCTCACATAAACCAGCAGGGATTTAACCATGAGGAGGTGTCCTGGACGTTGGTGTGGAGTAGGAGTGTTATTATTCGAGAAACATTGAGGAGGACCGTGGTGCCTTGGAGTGAACCCCTTAAAGGGGAATGCGCTTCAGACCTATTTTCAACTAAATAAGTCCAAACAGTAAGGTAAGAGTGGAGTGTAAATAGTGGTGGGACCCTCTGCACTTTATTCATTATAAAGGATATTTGTAGACTGCACAAAGCACAGCATCTAGCTGGTCACACGTTTAAGGGACTGCATCATTGGACATTTTTCCTTTTTTAATAAGTTTTTTTCTTATAAGTAATTTCACTTATCCTAAGGTTTTGTTGTTTTGTTATACAGTGCCTTGAAAAAGTATTCATACTCCTTGAAATTTTCCACATTTTTCCATTTTGCAACCAAAAACATAAATGTATTTTATTGGGATTTTATGTGATAGACCAACACAAAGTGGCACATAATTGTGAAGTGGAAGGAAAATGATAAATGGTTTTCCAAAATTTTTACAAATAAATATCTGAAAAGTGTGGCGTGCATTTGTATTCAGCCCCCTTTACTCTGATACCCCTATCTAAAATCTAGTGGAACCAATTGCCTTCAGAAGTCATCTAATTAGTAAATAGAGTCCACCTGTGTGTAATTTAATACCAGTATAAATATATTCTGTTCTGCAAAGCCCTCAGAGGTTTGTTAGAGAACCTTAGTGAACAAACAGCATCTTTAAGGCAAATTAACACACCAGACAGGTCAGGGATAAAGTTGTGGAGAAGTTTAAAGCAGAGTTAGGTTATAAAAAAATATCCCAACCTTTGAACATCTCACGCAGCACTGTTCAATCCATCATCTGAAAATGGAAAGTGTATGACACAACTGCAAACCTACCAAGACATGGCCGTCCACCTAAACTGACAGGCCAAGCAAGGAGAGCATTAATCAGAGAAGCAACCAAAAGGCCCATGGTAACGCTGGAGGAGCTGCAGAGATCCACAGCTCAGGTGGGAGAATCTGTCCACCGGACAATTATTAGTCGTGCACTCCACAAATCTGGCCTTGTTGGAAGAGTGGCAAGAAGAAAGTCATTGTTGAAAGAAAGCCATAAGAAGTCCCATTTGCCGTTTGTGAGAAGCCACGTGGGGGACACAGCAAACATGTGGAAGAAGGTGCTCTGGTCAGATGAGACCAAAATTGAATTTTTTGGCCTACAAGCAAAACGCTATGTGTGGCAGAAAACTAACTCTGCACATCACCCTGAACACATCATCCCCACTGTGAAACATGGTGCTGGCAGCATCATGTGGTGGGGATGCTTTTCTTCAGCAGGGACAGGGAAGCCGGTCAGAGTTGATGGGAAGATGAATGGAGCCAAATACAGGGCAGTCTTATGCCCCGTACACACGGTCGGATTTTCCAACGGAAAATGTGTGATAGGACCTTGTTGTCGGAAATTCCGACCGTGTGTAGGCTCCATCACACATTTTCCATCGGATTTTCCGACACACAAAGTTTGAGAGCAGGATGTAAAATTTTCCGACAACAAAATCCGTTGTCCGAAATTCCGATCGTGTGTACACAAATGCCACGCATGCTCAGAATAAATAAAGAGATGAAAGCTATTGGCCACTGCCCCGTTTATAGTCCCGATGTACATGTTTTACGTCACCGCGTTCAGAATGATCGGATTTTCCGACAACTTTGTGTGACCGTGTGTATGCAAGACAAGTTTGAGCCAACATCCGTCGGAAAAAATCCTAGGATTTTGTTGTCGGAATGTCCGAACAAAGTCCGACCGTGTGTACGGGGCATAAGAAGAAAACCTGTTAGATTCTGCAAAATGAGACTGGGACGGAGGTTCACCTTGCAGCAGGACAATGTAACAGGACAATGTAACAAAACATACAGCCAGAGCTACAATGGAATGGTTTAGATCAAAGCATATTCATGTGTTAGAAAGTCCAGACCTAAATCCAATTGAGAATCTGTGGCAAGACTTGAAATTTGCTGTTTACAGACACTCTCCATCCAATCTGACAGAGCTTGAGCTATTTTGCAAAGAAGAATGGGCAAAAATGTCACTCTCTAGATGTGCAAAGCTGGCAGAGTCATACTGAAACAGACTTACAGCTGTAATTGCATCGAATGGTGGTTCTACAAAGTATTGACTAAGGGGGGCTGAATACAAATGCACACCACATTTTTTAGATATTTATTTGGAAAAAAAATTGAAAAACATTTATCATTTTCCTTCCACTTCACAATTATACTGTGTGTTGGTTTATCACATAAAATCCCAATAAAATACATTTACGTTTATGGTTGTGACATGACAAAATGTGGAAAATTTCAAAGGGTATGAATACTTTTTCAAGGCACTGTATGTTGTCATGGTTCATTTTTATGCTGATCATATATTAACCGGTTCCGGACCAGCCGCCGTGAAATCATGTTACTAAATCATGTTACTATACCTGATGTGCGCGCCCCCCCCCCCTCGCCGTCCCCGATGATCGGATTAGATCAGGAGCTGATCAATCCCCAGGCCCAGGCCAATGATATCTGGCCTGGACCTGGTGATTGCTCCTGATGAATGATATCCTTCCCCTGTCTGTGTAACTGTAAACACTGACAGGGGAAGGGATGTCATCTCTCCTCGTGTCGGTCTTTTTGTTCCAGACCGAGAGGAGAAAGCATCAGAACCGTGAGTTGCACTACACTACACTGACACCAGGTCACGTAGGCACACATTCACCCCCCGATCACCCCCCCCAGTTAACCCCTTCACCACCTGTCAATGTGTCACCCAGTACAGCAATCAGATTTTTTTTTTTGATCGCTGTACTAGTGTCATTAGTGACAAAAATCAGTGCTAAGGTAATTAGTCTTAGGCCCAGATAGGTCAAGGGATCCCCCTAACCCCCCCCCCAATAAAGGTTTAACCCCTTGATTAACCCCTGTCACCTGTGATCACAGTATAAGTGTCACGGGTGACGCAGTTTAGCTAGTTTATTTTTTTATAGCGTCAGGGCACCCGCCATATTTTACCCAATAAAGGTTTAACCTCCTGATCACCCGGCGGGTGATCAAAGTTAGGCTTTAGAGTCAGATAGGGTCTGCATCACCCCAGGCAGCGTCAGATCAGTGCCAGTACCGCTAACACCCACACATGCAGCATACACCTCCCTTTAGTGGTATAGTGTCTGAACGGATCGATATCTGATCTGATCAGATCTGTACTAGTGTCCCAAGCAGTTTAGGGTTCCCAAAAACGCAGTGTTAGCGGGATCAGCCCAGATACCTGCTAGCACCTGCGCTTAGCCCCTCCACTCAGCCCACCCAAGTGCAGTATCAATCGATCACTGTGACTTACAAAATACAACACACATAACTGCAGTGTTCGCAGAGTCAGGCATGATCCCTAACCCGTTTTTTTGGTAGCGTTTGAATCAGTTGCTAACAGTCAGGAGCTTTTTTACCTGTGAGTCTCACTACTGTACTAGTAAATTTAGAGCCCAAAATGGCAAATCGAAGGTACACTAGTGAAGAGGCCTACACGTTTCTGAGCATGACAGATAGTGAAGAGGAAGTTACTCATCTGTCAGATTCAGGCTCGGAATACGAACCTGTAGACAGCAGTGGCACCCTGACAGATAGCTGTGATGACAGAGTTGTGGTCCCTGCCAAGGTCAGGCGTACCAGACCCCGATCTTCTTCTGCTGTCGTTGAGGTGCAAGAACCGCAGGTCCATCATATGGAGCAGAGAGCCAGTACTTGCGCCGCTATTCCTTCTGGTGAACTGGCAAGCACCAGCGACCTAGTACATCCTTGTCATACATCCAGCACTGCAGTAACACTTGGTGACATGGCGAGTCCCATAAGTGCAGTTCAAGCTGGCGAGGTGGCAAGCATGAATAGTGTCCCGCTGCCACCAAGAAGAAGACAAACACAGGCCCGTCAAGCCCATAGTGCCTTTCCTGCTGCATTCGCCAATTCTAATTAGGAACCCACCACTTCTGCAGCACCCGTACTTCCCCATTCACTGTGATTTTACGTCACTTGATTTTTATTCACTGTTTTTCACTGAAGATCTCTATAGATCTATTGTGGACCAAAGCAATTTGTATTGTAAACTGAAAAAAATTACTGCGCTATCCCCAAGTGAAAAAATTACTGTATATGTGAACAAGCTGCAACCATGCAATGTGAGACACATCCATCTGTTGTACAAATCAAAATTTAAAGGCTGCGCTACAATAAATAACATGGAACGAATGAAGTAATGAATGCATCTTGACAAATATCCATTTCTATGCGTGAATTATAACAGTGATGACATAACCCACTCAATAATAACCAAAAAAAATATAGATAGACAACGTAAAGTCCAAACTGCAAAGTGCACAAAAAGTATATAGTTCATATAAGAGCAAGATTTATGCCGAGAAGAAAGTGGTGAACATCCGAATGGTGTATAGCATATGATTGAATCACCCAGGGTTCAGTGATGATAGAAAAAACTCCTCCACCTATGTAGAAAGATGTCTCCTTACCGACTCCTAAGATCTCTTTTCGGGAGATCAAGCAGGCATATGGCTGTGTAACCCCAGCCTCGGGTACAGACCAAGAAGGTGACACTCATAAACTTCTAGGATGGGAATCCTCTGTGTGGCGAAATGGTCACTCGGTTGTCATGTAAAAATAAGTAACAAAGGCTCCCATAGCGTAACAAGTTTAAACACTTTATTAAAAAAATTTAAAAGAATCACACTCACATTGTAGTAGGAATCAAAATCGCATATTCAATTGCCGGCCGGCTGCACACTGCTGCCCGTGTCTTCCGGGATCAGCGAGGATCGTGGTGACGTCAGCACGTCGCTCCTCCCTATAGTAATCTTTTAGGATTCTTCTGTGGGATTTGAACCCATGAGTCTTTCAATACCTGAATTTTTGAAGGTAGAGGTGCTAACTGCTAGCCTATTGGGCTAGAAGTTTATGAGTGTCACCTTCTTGGTCTGTACCCGAGGCTGGGGTTACACAGCCATATGCCTGCTTGATCTCCCAAAAAGAGATCTTAGGAGTCGGTAAGGGGACATCTTTCTACATAGGTGGAGGAGTTTTTTCTATCATCACTGAACCCTGGGTGATTCAATCATATGCTATACACCATTCGGATGTTCACCACTCTCTTCTCGGCATAAATCTTGCTCTTATATGAACTATATACTTTTTGTGCACTTTGCAGTTTTGGACTTTACGTTGTCTATCTATATTTTTTTTGGTTATTATTGAGTGGGTTATGTCATCACTGTTATAATTCACGCATAGAAATGGATATTTGTCAAGATGCATTCATTACTTCATTCGTTACATGTTATTTATTGTAGCGCAGCCTTTAAATTTTGAAAGCAATTTGTATGCTGGTCAATTCATCGCCGCTTACCCCCAGACCCTTGCCAGAGATTGGAGACCAATTCCGGTTTCCGAATTAAGACCTTTCTGGGCCTATCCCTCCTCATGGGCATAACCAAAAAGAGCGAGTTGCGGTGATATTGGTCCACTGACCCAATTCACCATATGCCCGTGTTCTCTGCCTCCATGACCAGGACATGATACGAGCAGATCTTGTGGTTCATGCACTTCAGTGACAATGAACTCTGTCGTCCTCTTGGTGACCCTGGATTTGATCGACTCTACAAAATTCAGCCCCTTGTAAACCACTTCAACCAACGTTTTGCAGCCTTGTTTACTCCCAATCAAGTTGTCTGCGTCGATGAGTCCCTGATTAAGTTTTCTGTACGCTTGTCTATCAAACAATATCTTCCCAGCAAGCGTGCCAGATACGGGGTCAAGATGTATAACCTCTGTGACAGGGCCACAGGCTATACATATAGTTTTATTGGTAAAGAGAAAATAGATAGGGGTAAGTGACGCTACCTATGCCGGGGTACCTGTTTGGATTTAATAATCCGTGCTCGTGTATGCAGAGCGGTAAAAACCACTCGACAAAAAATGTTTTGAATGTGTATATCAACCTATTAAAATTAATAAACCGTGCTAATGTGTACAGGCCAATAAAAAATCTCTTGTATATAACTAAAGTGTAACTGAACCATCCACGTTTAAATAAAATAAAAGCCCCCACCTATTGCATAGAGAGGGATCTTAATAATAGAAATCCCCCCTGCAAGTGGTATAGTGAACAATCTACAAATGCCACTAATTAAATGATATACATAAATATGTGCAAATAGTGTGCACCAAGTAAATAAAATATATCAAGTATATTACATAGATCCAAAGTCCGTGTTAAACCACACTCCCATCCATAATACAAATTGAACGGATAGGGGATAAAAATCTTGAAATCAGTTCATCATGTGTTGTAAAAAATAATAAAAATAGAAAAAATGTGAAAATCTGCAAAAATAAAATTCCAACATAAGCAAAGTTCTTGTGAATAGTGACTTTCGTGAGAAAAACAGCTGATATCCAGTGACTTGCGGTGCTCCCCCTCAAGGGCTCAAGGGTTACTTTATTAAAAAACAGCAAGCTAAAACAATCCGGACTCCTTATAATAAAGGGACCAGATAATCACACTAAGTATGGGAGATCGTGCACAGAGGGAGCTAGTGGATACAGCACCATCAGCTGAGCGGCGTGCGCCTCAGCTGCGTTCCACACTCTCTCCGACTTCCGCGTGTGACGTAAGTGAAACCCCTCTGTGTCCATGAATACAACCTTAACATGGGAGGGGTGACCTCAATGACCAGTTGTTGGCGCCGTACCTAATTGCCCGTAAGGCAAGACGCTGGTACAAAAAAGTGTCTGTATACTTATTTCAATTGGCTTTGCTGAATGCTCATGTGCTATACAGAGCTTCCGGACGGATTGGATCCTTCCTTAAATTCCAGGAAGAGATCGTCAGAGCCCTTCTGTTTCCAGACGGTGCTCTTGCCCAACTTCCCAATCCAAATGCAGTGAGCTGGCTGCACGAAAGGCATTTTCCTTTTGTCCTCCCTGGTATCCTAACCCAAAGAAACCCCCAAAAAAGATGTTGTGTCTGCAGCAAACGTGGATTTAGGCGTGACACATGCTTTTATTGTCCCTCCTGTCCTGATCAACCTGGTCTCTGCATTGGTGAATGTTTCAAACACTACCACACACTAGTGGAGTTTTAGCGTAGGGTACAGCACCACACAGTCCTAGGCACATTAACACAGGGTCTTGGGGTCTCGAAAGATGTGATGGACATCACATTTTGAGAGACCCTAATCTGCAACGTTCAGTTTACAGTTTTTTTACAGTTTTTATAAAAGTGAAAAAAAAACACACACAAAAAAAAAAAAAGCTAATTAGCCTCTAGACTGCTTTTATAAGCAGTGGGAAGGAACATCCCCCCCCCCCCCACCGCCTTCCATGGTTTTCTCGGGCTCTCCTGTTCCAACAGGGAACCCGAGAATGCAGCCGGTGGTTCAGCCAGCTGACCATAGAGCTGATCAGAGACCAGAATGGCTCCAATCATCTCTATGGCCTAAGAAACCGGAAGCTACGAGCATTTCATGACTTTGCTGGATATAAACAGTGCCATTGGGAAATTGGCAAAGCATTTTATCACACCGATCTTGGTGTGGTCAGATGCTTTGAGGGCAGAGGAGAGATCTAGGGTCTAATAGACCCCAATTTTTTTCAAAAAAGAGTACCTGTCATTACCTATTGCTATCACAGGGGATATTTACATTCCCTGAGATAGCATTAAAAATGATTTAAAAAAATGAAAGGAACAGTTTAAAAATATAATAAAAAAGCAAAATACCCCTCCCCCAAATGACCCCTTTTTGGAAAGCAGACACCCCAAGCTATTTGCTGATAGGCATGTTGAGTCCATGGAATATTTTATATTTTGTCACAAGTTTCGGGAAAATGACACTTTTTTTTGAACAAAGTTGTCACATTTCGAAGGGTGTAAATCTTTGATTTTACTCCTCACTACCTATCATAGTTTTAAAGGCCATAAAATGCCAAGATAGCACAAAACCCCCAAAAAATTACCCCATTTTGAAAAGAAGACAAGCTTTTTACTGAGAGGCATGTTGTGTCCATGGAATATTTGATTTTTTGCCAAAAGTTTCGGGAAAATTACAATTTTTTTTCTTTTTTTACACAAAGTTGTCACTAAATGATATATTGTTCAAACATGGCATGGTTATATGAGGAATTACACCCCAAAATACATTCTGCTGCTTCTCCTGTGTACAGGGATGCCTCATGCATGAGACTTTTTGGGAGCCTAGCCACGTACAGGACCCCAAAATCCAAGCACCGCCTTCAGGCTTTCTAAAGGCGTAAAATTGTGATTTTACTCCTCACTACCAATCACAGTTACGGAGGCCCTGAAATGTCCAGATAGCACAAAACCCCCACAAATGACCCCATTTTGGAAAGTAGACACCCCAAGGTAATTGCTAAGAGGCATGGTGAGTATTTTGCAGATCTCATTTATTTTTGAAAATGAAGAAAGAAAAAAAATGTATTTTTTTTTCTTTTTTCAATTTTCAAAACTTTGTGACAAAAAGTGAGATCTGCAAAATACTCAACATACCTCTCAGCCGATAGCTTGGTGTGTCTACTTTCCAAAATGGGGTCATTTGGGGGGGGGTTTGTGCTAACTGGGCATTTCATGGCTTTCGAAACTGTGATAGGCAGTGAGGAGTGAAATAAAAAATGTACGCCCTTAGAAAGCCTGAAGGCGGTGATTGGTTTTCGGGGTCCTGTACACAGACTGCCAAAAAGTTCCACACATGTGGTATCCCAGTACTCAGGAGAAGCAGCAGAATGTATTTTTGAGTGTAATTCCACATATAACTATGCTATATTTGAACAATATATCATTTAGTGACAACGCTGTGTAAAAAAAAAATTGTAATTTTCCCGAAACTTGTAGCAAAATATAAAATATTCCATGGACTCAACATGCCTCTCAGCATTGGGATGTCTTCTTTCCAAAATAGGGTCATTTGGGGGGGTGCTATCTTGACATTTCAGGGCGTCCAAATCTGTGATAGGTAGTGAGGGAGTGAAATCACCATTTTACGCCCTTAGAAAGCCTGAAGGTGGCGCTTGGTTTTGGGGTCCTGTACGCGGCTAGGCTCCCAAAAAGTCTCACACATGAGGTATCCCCATACTCAGGAGAAGCAGCAGGAAGTATTTTGGGGTGTAATTTCACATATAACCATGCCATGTGTGAGCAATATATCATTTAGTGACAACTTTGTGTAATTTTTTTTTTTTGTCATTTTTCAATCACTTTTGACAAAAAAATAAAGTATTCAATGGGCTCAACATGCCTCTCAGCAATTTCCTTGGGGTTTCTACTTTCCAAAATTGGGTCATTTGAGAGGGGTTTGTACTGCCCTGCCATTTTAGCACCTCAAGAAATGAGATAGGCAGTCAAACTATAAGCTGCGTAAATTCCAGAAAATGTACCCTAGTTTGTAGACGCTATAACTTTTGCGCAAACCAATAAATATACGCTTATTGACATTTTTTTACGAAAGACATGTGGCTGAATACATTTTGGCCTAAATGTATGACTAAAATTGAGTTTATTAATTTTTTTTGTTACAACAAAAATGAGAAAATATCATTTTTTTTCAAAATTTTCGGTCTTTTTTTGCAGAGGCAATCAAATATCATCAAAAGAAAGCTCTATTTGTGGGAAAAAAAGGTTGCAAATTTCATTTGGGTACAACATTGCATGACCGCACAATTACCAGTTAAAGCAACGCAGTGGCAAAAAATCGCTCCTCCCAGCCAAATGAACCCCCTATTAACTTAGAAAATAGCCCAATTTTTTTTTTATCATTCAGCTCCCATTGATTTCAGTTAGGTTCAGATTCAGGACCTGAACTTTAGCCATGTTTGTGAACCCTGCTCGAACTGAACACAGGAGTGTTTGGCTCATTACTAATGTGGAAAAATATTTTGCTTTGAACTTTGTTTGTCAGCTGCTTTTTATTTGTATATTGTTTGCATTTGGGTTTAGCGCAGTATCCCCCCCCCCCCCCTGACAATTTCTGATCATTATTAATGCCCAAAGGCAGAGTATGCTGCTTATGGAATTTAGAGGATTTATATAATCTCTCCCAGACCAAGCCAAATCCTCCAATCTTTTGGTCCTGGACATCCAAGCCAGTCAAGTCTGGCACCAAACACTTCCCATAATAAAGGCATGTCCCCAAATTTGCAAGTGAGGGAACATCCATAGGCCTTCTTGGCTGCCTAGACTAGGAATTTTGTATGCAGAATGGGGTGTTCCAAGCAGGGCTTCTGTCAGCCTTCCTGACAGGGCCACCCCCCCCCTACACTAAAATGCCATGGCTGTGATGCTATGGTTCGCAGCCATGGCAGATACTATACTCTCATCGATAAATACCCATTTAATTGAATAGCGCTGCTTTGAAAGTGCCCCACAACCATGTGCAAAGCATGCAGTTGTGGTGTGCTAGTGTGGGATTAAAGCAGGCAGTGAGGGGGCAATATAAAACATTCAAACAAGTTCTTAATTTTTTAAGGGGGGGGCTTTGGTGAAATATCAGGGGTCCCCTGATGTCTAACATTTGAGACAGAGAAAGGGACTGAGGACAGAGATTCATCAGTCTCTTTCTCTGCAGTCTCAGCTGCACTGGATCCACAAGTGTCAGCAATAAGGCAGTACAGTCGGCCTCCTACTCAGTAGGTGTCTGGGCCCCCCTTTTGAACTGATGGGGCCCAGGCCCAGTACATGAGGTCTGGCTGTACTGCCTTATCAGCAGCCCTAATTCCAAGGGTACATGCTGGAGATCTGCTGGCTACCACCTACCCACTTTGTGCCCTTGAACCTGCCCACCTCTTCATCAAGATTGCAAGGCCTTCTGACTGCTTTAGAGCTCTTATTTTGGGAGTGATGGCTCTCTCCAAGAAAAAGGCTTTTATTTAAACCTGTTTATGATTCCAAAGCTCAGCTGTGGCATTTTCCCATCCTAGGCTTGAAGGTCTTTAACATTTTCTTGCAGACCCAAAAATTGCTCGATGGAATCAACCTGGTCTGTAACTGCTTCGCTGAAACAAGGAGGGTTTCTAGCACTGATAGACATCAAGGTTGCAAGTTTACATATTCCCATTTTCCCCCACATCAGCAGTTCCTGCAGTTTGTGGTAGGCAAGAAGCATTTCCAGTTTTTGTCTCTTCTCTTTGGCCTTTGCATAGCCGTTGGTCTTCACAAAGTGCTTGCATTGATCCTCTTGCTGCTGCACTTTTAGGAAAGCACAATTATTGAATGTTTGGATGGCCCTGGTGGCCAATGTGCAAAATATAATAAAGACGCTTTAGAGCTTTTAGGGGATTCTCAGCCTAGGAAGTCTAAGTTGTGTCCAACCTGCTACTTGGAGTACCTGGGTCTAGTCTTGGAAACGGCCCAAGCCTGGGTGTTTCTTCCCCAGAAATCATTGTTGACCCTCCAAGCTCATGTTCAGACCATGCACTTCAAAAACCTTCCAGGAGTCTGATTTTGCATGGGCCTCATAGTGGTCTTATCTGAGACAGTGATGTTCACCCATTACCCAGTTTCACTCCAGGCTTGTGCAGCTCAATGTGCTGGCTGCATGAGAAAAGCTAACCAGCCCTGTGGTGGAATCAGGGAAGTCATTTCTCCCAATAACCTTGACAGTTCTCATAATAGATGCTAGGCTGACAAGGTGCTCTAGGGACTGAAATAGTCCAATAGACATGGCCCTTAAGAAAGTCCGGACTTCTCATCAACATTTGAGGTTCATTCACCTATCCCTGCTTCAGTCAACCAACCAGCTTCATAGCATCCCCAAGGGTTCCGTAGGACCACAACTAAAGCTTACATCAATCATCTTGGTGGCACCAAAAGCCACGCAGCCCTTTCAGATGAAGATCTAATTGTAGCTTGGCCAAAAGGCACTGTCAGGAAATGCTCTACAGAAGGAATCCTGCTGCTGGTGCACGTTTGAAAGCGCAGATGAGCTATTTAAACAGGGCTTATAAACAGAGCCAGTGCTGTCTGATTTGCAGCTTTCCCGTGACCCCTGTTACTTGTAACCTGCTTCAGAGATCTGTTCCTGTGTTTGACCTGGCTTGCCTTTGACTCTTCCTGCCTTCTGCCTGCATCCGACCCCGGCTTGTCCTTGACTTTGATCCTGCCTGCTCCTTTGATTACCATGCTGTCCGCCTGTTGCCAACCTGGCCTGTACCCCGATCTGCCTTGGCCTCTGCACTTGTCCTGACATCTCAAGCCTGTGTATGATCCAGTGTGCCTGTGCCTGTCTGTGCTCCATATCCCTCAGGACTCATCCAAGGTGGGCTGCCACTAGCATTCAGGTGTGTGGTGTCCTGATATACACTGATCCAGCTCCAAGACTACCTGCTGTCCTGACCTCTCATCTCACTGGTCCTCATCCCTGTGGCATCAGAAATTCCAGAGCAGCTCCTCTGACAACCAACCTGCCAGGCACTCATACTATTCTGCATTTCAGGTCCCCTGTCTGCTCTATTAGGGGCCATGAGTCAGATATGTAAAGGGAGGCCTTCCTCTGCATTATCGGGCTCATCCACAAGGTACGTGAGAACATGACAGGCACATTCAAGCCTTCTCAGCAATGCACATTCCCAGAGTAGACACGTGACAAGCAGACTTTCTCAGTTGCCAGAGCCTGGATGCAGAGGAATGGTCTCTTTACCTAAAGATGTTCAAGGACATCTGTCAATGCTGGGAGGGCACTGAATATAGATATGTTGCCATTCTCTTTCAGAGACTGCTGGACTCTCATTCTCTGATAAAGGCCTTTATTCAGAGGGTGGGTCACATCACTCCCCCCCCCCCCCCGTTCCCACACCTCTCCTTGTTATCTCAGTTTGGTCCTGTCAGGTCTTCTTGAGGCCATTCTGGATATTCGCTTACCCTATTTGTAATGCCGTGTACACACGAGCAGACTTTCGACGGACTGAACTCCAAAGGACTTTTTGACGGACTTTCGAAGGACTAAACTCCAAAGGACTTTTTGACGGACTTTCGACGGAGTTCCGACACAACGGACTTGCCTACACACGATCACACCAAACTCCGACTGACTTGAACGTGATGAAGTATGACCAGACTAGAATTAGGAAGTTCATAGCCAGTAGCCAATAGCTGCCCTTGCGTCGTTGTTCGTCCGTCGGACTAGCATACAGACAAATGGGTTTTTCGACCAGATTCGAGTCCGTCAGAATGATTTGAAACATGTTCTATTTCTAAAGTCCGTCTGATTTTTCGACAGCAAAGGTCTGATGAAGCCCACACACGATCGAATTGTCCAGCGGATTCGTTCCGTCGGACCTTTGCTGTCGAAAAGTCCGATCGTGTGTACACGGCATAAGATGTCTTTTCTTGTGCTGTCAGAACTGTTGGCCTTATCCTATAAGGAACTCTACCTTATCTCAATAAAGATGGTTTTGAGTCCTCTGGGCCTCCTTTTTCCCTAAAGTGGTTTCCTCCTCGCACCCTATTCAGGACATTGCCCTGCGTTCTTTTTGTCCTGTTCCAAAGCATCTCAAGGATATCTCTCTACATTACAGGTGTCAAACTGGGCCTGCCCTCCAGCCTTTGGGAAACTACAAGTTCAATGAGGCATTGCAAAGCTGACAGTTACAAGTATGACTCTCTCAGGCAGAGACATATTGGGACTTGTAGTTCCGCAACAGCTGGACACCCCTGCTCTACATTGCTTAGAGTACGCACAGTGCAAGTTTCCCTCACAGCCGCTGCTTCCATCCAAACCTTGGATTCTTTGCTTATCCTGCCTGCGTACTCTCACAGGGGCTATTTTGCACCTCATTCCACTATCTTTAGGTTGATTAGGCAGGTTATCACTAAGGCTTACACCTTGAAAGATAGTAATCCTCCTTTCCCTGTTAAGACTCAATCGACACCTTCAGTCGCTGTCTCTTGGCTTTTCAGCACTTGGCTTGACTTGACTTGGTCTGTTTCAGAGATTTGAAAGCCTGCCACCCAATCTTCTGTTCACATTTTGGTGAAGTTTAATTAGGTGGGTGTTCAGGTTCTGCTGCCAGCTTCAGCCGTAAGGAGCTTAAGATGCTTTTATAGTTGGGAACCTGATTTCTTTGTTTTGAGCCTGTTGGTATGGTTTGCAAGTTGTCCACAGCCTCAGATGTGTTATTATGTTCCATGGTCAAGATTTAAAGGAGCCTGTGCCCTGTGATGTAAGATTAAGAAATAGGGATTGTTGATTTACCTGTAAAATCGTTTTTTTGAATTACAGTACAGAACACAGGCCACCTTCTCTTTTGTCTTGGCATTCTCCTCTGCTTGCTAAAAAAGTTGAGGATTTCAGGGACTGTGAGGAGTTACAGTATATGGGTGTCCTCCTATCAACTTTGTTTGCCAGTGTCCTCACCTAAGGATGGGAAAGCATATAACCCATGGTCAAGACTTGAAAGAGCATGTGTTCTGTACTGTATTCCATGAAAAGCATTTTATAGGCAATTCATACATTTTTTATTTCTTAAACAGCCAAATTAACCTTTTCAGGTACCAAATGTATCACCAACAATTCTATGCAATTCTGTATCAAGCATTACCTGTGCCCGATTCCTTGTGTCAAAATCAAATGTTCTGGTAATTTAGCTATCATCTGCTACTAGATCCAGGATATAAATGATCTAACCCCCACACTTACCACACCAGGGTACTGGCTCCTTCCCAGGGAAGAACCCACCAGGTGGGGACTCCCTTCTTTGTCCTCTACAGGCGGGAGGGCATACCCCATGGAAAGGGTCTTCAGGGACTGCAGTTACCAGGATTTGGATTGCCACTGCCTTGGGCCAGTAGAGCACTCTGCAGATACTTGCACCATGTTGTACTGCTGTACCATGAGAGAGCATCAAATGCAGATTCTAGTAACAAAGGCAACATTATAGGCTGGCCCCACCTTTCACGTAGATGTGTCTAGCTAAAATTCCCTGAAGCACTGCTGAGAGACAACCAATCTAGAAGCTGCAATCATATTTCCGCAGTATTGTGAATGCAGCCAGGGGGAGAAGGGATATCTCAATTTGAAGAACCAACAGTAGTCTTTCAGGAATATTGGAACATTACAAGTCAGAAACCTGTTCTCAGTAAAAAAGGTAGTCCACCACAAAAGGACACTAGCAAAAAACTAAGGATTGCTGGCAGGGGGAGATGTTATATGTGTTGTCCTAACAACTTTGTTTACCAGTGTCCTTACATGAGGGTGGCAGTATATAACCTATATGGTCAAGACGTAAAAAAAAGTGTGTGTACTGTACTGAATTCCAAGAAAAGGATTTTACAAGTAAGTCAAAAATCCTTATTTCCTTATAGCCAGATTAATATTATCAGGTACCAGATGTATCAGCAACAACTCCATACAGGTCTGTGCCAAACATTACCCGGTGTCCACTGTCCAGTTCCCTGCACCAAAACGAATTGCTCTGGTAATTTTAACTATCATCTGCTGCTAAATCCAGGATACAGTTAATACAAGCATATTGACTTTGGTAATAACCTGTACATGGATGTTAAGAAAAATCACTTTTTTTTTTTTTTGCTGATTTTGTAAAATCTGTCTAAAACAATTGAAAGTGGTTATTTTACCTTGTCTACCAGTTCTCAGTGAAAAAAATATTTCTGTTCATTTTGTTTAGGGGTTTTCTTATTCTCACCCTATAACACCAATGTCACAGTAATGTTCGCCTCGGGAGCTGGGGTGGAAGTGAGAGAAATAGGAGGATTTCTCAGTCTGTCAATTCTTCTTCCTGAGATTTTCAAAAACAAAACCCAAGGACTTCTGGGAGTTATGAATGATGATCCTGCAGATGACTTCACGCTAAGAAATGGCACTGTTTTACCTTCTACTGCCAGCCCAGAGGAAATTTACCAGTTTGGTGCAGATTGTGAGTAAGCGCCAGGATGAATGGCAAGCATACAATATTCAATATAGAGTACTTTCTAGGATATTCTCCTCTGTTAAGTGCATATGGCAGTTCCAGTAATGTACTGTATATCTGTGTAAACAGAATGTTCTGACATCAAAGCGGTCTATACAGTCTGACCAGTTAACTTGTGTTCCCAGGGTTAAATAAGCCCCACCTATTGAAATAACAAAGCACAAGGAAGCTGAAAATCTACCTATTGTCACACACCAGTGTGTAGGGCCTAAGTTGAGTGCCTTGTATTGGGAGGAAATACAGTGTATATGGCACTAATGATCTTCAGCACTGTTATCAACAGTTTAGGGAATTTACAGATCCTCAGAAAAACAGTACATTTTACTAGAGGATGGCATCCATTATCAGAGCTGGTGTCCTTGCAATCCTGCAATCTGCACTAGCTCCACATCTCTGCACCGTTCACCATGTGCATAGTGAGAAGGGAGCCTGTCCCCCTAAGCTATCCCTCCTTGCCAGGAACCTGACCCTGAATTAATCACTGTCCTGCACAAGCAGGTTTCTCTCCCTACCATTCACTCGCTAGAAGTGTGCCAAAATGCTGTGGGTCCTCTTATTGAAAAGGTTCCCTTACCCAAGATGGCCACCAGAGGTGTAACATCCAATCAGACAGCTACTCCCCCTGAGACCCAGATGGAGTCCATGAGGGACAATTTCCCCTAACAAACTCGCTTCCATCAGTATGATGGTACAGCACTACCTAATGGATGAAAAATCTCTACCTGCCTACAAGTAAGTTGGGAGAAGCAAAGATATTTAATTCATTTAAAGCCTTAAAATTAATTTGTGGTCTGGATATGGACATTCAAGTATTTGTAGAGTAATACATCTTTCTTCAAAGGAGAAGCACATGTTGTTGAAGCAGTTCTCTTAACAGCTCAGCTCCCTCTGCTCCTCTCACAGAGCACCTGTGTGTTAACTTTAGAGATTAAAAGAATTGAAGGCTGCTGACTCACTGCAGCAAGAGCTGAACTTCTGAGAGAACAACTTCAACCAATTTAGGGCTTGCATTCAGAACGTTAAGAATTAATTGGTTCACAGTGACTGCATCTGCAAAGGTCAATGATCTTAACGTTGCAAACAAATACTAGTTACAGGGTTTATAACTCAATGACATTATGTTTAAAACGTTTAGAAAGCTTTCTTAAGCAACATCAGGTAAAGGCATTGTCAGGTGGAATTCTGTGATCCCTGTGAGAGGTAAAAAATATCTATAATGCCCCGTACACACGATCGGACTTTCCGACAAGAAAACCGAAGGATGTTGGCTCAAACTTGCCTTGCATACACACGGTCACACAAATGTTGTTGGAAATTCTGAACGTCAAGAACGTTGTGATTGTACAACACATACGACGAGCCTAGAAAAATGAAGTTCAATAGCCAGTGCGGCTCTTCTGCTTGATTCCGAGCATGCGTGGACTTTTGTGCGTCGGACTTGTGTACACATGCTCGGAATTTACGACAACAAGTTTTGTTGGCGGAAAATTTGAGAACCTCTCAAACATTTGTTGTCGGAAATTCCGACAGCAAATGTTCTATGGAGCATACAAATGGTCGGACTTTCCCACAACAAGCTCACATCCAACATTTGTTGTCGTAAAGTCCGACCGTGTGTATGCAGGATTAGTGTTACACTTACACATTACTAAGTATGCATGCGCCTAAAATAAAAAAAATATATATATGATGCTATTACCACTATGACAGTTCTAATAAAAAATAAACATGTTTACATTACTGGAATGTCTATTTATACAATACTTGGCTGCATTGATTTTCTATATTGGTCTTACAAAAAAATAAAGATGTGGGGTTGATATCTCACTCCATATTTATTGGCACCTAAAGAACTTTTAATGCAATTAAGGATGGATCAATCATTTAGGCCCATGTCACACTGGCAAATCTGCCACTGGCGACACCTTACCATGGTGCACCTACCACTTTACCTGAAGGAAGTTGCTTCCTTAAAAGCAGAATCTTTGCAGAAATATCATTGCTGCCTAGTGAGTAGTGACGGAGCAACATCTCACTAGTCCAGCCAGTGAGGGACCAACATTGATTCAGCAACACCATAGAGTAAACATAGAAATAATCATTATAAATAATGGGATTTTATAGGTGCCAGCTAGAAATAGAACACCTAGTACATGTTAAAAAGATACTGTGTTACAATATGTATCATTCATTACACATATCATAAAAATATAATTTTTTAGGGTACCTACTGTAGATGCTTGTAACAAAACCCTTGTATATATTATGTACATATTGTGTGTGACCTATACCATCAGAAAAAACTGTTTAATTGAACTTTGTCATGACAAATAATTGTTGATGGAATTTTAGCAAGTAGTTTCTTCAACGTGTTTCATAATGAGCTCCTTCAGGAAGATATACCACTTGACAAGAATGTGTCATATCTACTCAAGGAGAAGGCTTGCTGTCAAAGATCACAATTCTGAGACAGCTGCAGCCATTGCCCGGGCATGGGCATAGGTGAACAGCAGGGGAAGCGGACAAGGACCAAGTACCCCCAATTTAAAATCAGAATGAAGAGCCAGATGTGGTGGGTGCAGGGTGGATTACACAGAGGGGTGCCTACAAAATCTGCCAGCTCCTAAAGCAAAGAGAGCTGGCCTCACTCACTGGTGTATTAGCATACTTACACAAGTTTACTGGGGATGTGGTGCCCACATGACTTCCCATCAACCTTTATATATTAATATTCAACATCAACACCTTAGGAGTAGGTTAGTGGACTTTAAATTCTGTAGTTGGCCTTTGTCTACACATGAAGTTCCTGTAGTAGTAAGTGCTCTATCCATGAGGTCTTTCTTTACTTATGTAGATTTCTTTAAAAATTTGGCAAATGTATACTGTACTACAGTATGTATAATCAGTCTTTAATTTATTTGCTAAACAAATTTGTGTCATTTTTATTTCGTTTTTTTCTCTTGCATTTTCAAAACCCTTTTTTTTCTTTCTCTAGGGTCAGTAACCAATCAAACTTCACTCTTTCAGTATGACTCTCAAATACTTCTTGAACAGTACGCTTTGAAGCATGATCCTAATTTCATACCTACATTTCGTATTGAGGATGAGCAAGGTGACACATTGTTCCAGGAGGTAGAAAATATGTGTGGTAATGATTCATTCTGCAGATTTGATGCCTTTACTACAAGAAAACTGGAAGTTGGCAATGCTACCAAGGCTTCACATCAAAGTCACCACATCTTGGTGGAGAACCTTAAACCAGGTAGATTAAATGTTCCTCATTAACTATGCTGTATGAGCATGTTCTAAATGCAGAATCATGATAAAACGGAGCAAATACAATAAGTTAGACTCACACAAGATGTGCCTAAAAATGCCTGAAATATTGCATATTGGGTTAACAGATTGTGCCTTTTTGTATATGCATCACCTTTTTAAGAACTTGACTTAAAGGCAAAACTTTTTTTTTGTTTTGGAGTTGAGAGGGATTAGACCCCCTGTTAGGTTTTTATTGATGTCTGTGCCCATTTGGGAGATTCCTCTTCTCTATTTGCACTGTTTACCATTTTAATTGAAAGTGAAAGTAAAATAAAATCCAAAATCTTGGGTTGTCCCGAGAAAAGTAATAGCGGGCAATTTTCCAAAGGGGACACTAGTTCTGGTGACTCTGAGGTCCCCAAGGAATTCCTTTAATTTTCAGGGATATCCACTCTCTTCCTGTTCTGATATGGGACAGGAAGTGAAGGGAAATCTCTGCAATGGGGCACAGCTGGTGAAAAAGAATCTCACTCCTTGCCTCCACCTGTTGCCTCAACCAACAGGTGGAGGCAAGGATTGATTAGCATCATGGGATTTCTCTCTTCATGGCCCCACAATTCACATGTTGAGGACACACGCATCATGCTGCAAATCATGTTGGGCATTGAGGGACATCAAACGTCACACTCTTTGGCTACCATTTAAATGCTTGCCCTCCATCTGTCCCCCGGTGGGTCCTTGCTGGTTCCTTCCCTTCAGCTCCCGGGATAGACACATCTTGCTGCCACCTGTTGGTTTATTGGCTTTTGAGACGTTGGCTCAGTCCAATATGCACTGCATTTACATCTACTCCTGAAGAAGCGAGCAGCGACTTGCAAAATTCGTCGAGTTATACGATGCCTGTGTAATACTGTACATCAACAATTCTAAATATATATGTATGTGGCCACTTGGTAATGTTGTGTTTTATCACTGCCAAGTGGTTTGGCGCCTTTGTTCATGCATCCCATATACGACGAATGTTATACAGTTTTAATAAATTTATAAGCCATTTTTACTTTGTATACTCTCATTGACCTTTTTGTGCTCACCTCATTTAAAGTCTCAAGGGTGTAATTATTCTTTGTTGCATTTTATTTGGGGATGGAGGTGTGTCACTGGCAGCACCAGACCATTTTCTTTTGTGTCTAATGGAAGAATGGACAAGTTGTTTTTCAGAACTAAAACAGACAAGCTAACAATAACATAACAATATTTACTTCAAAAACTA
Organism: Lithobates clamitans; assembly: GCA_037952925.1. Taxonomy (NCBI): domain Eukaryota; kingdom Metazoa; phylum Chordata; class Amphibia; order Anura; family Ranidae; genus Lithobates; species Lithobates clamitans. The sequence goes on from JBBGZY010000746.1 coordinate 5,523,809, forward strand.
ATTTTATCTGCAACAGTGGCCATACAGTAGTACTTAGGTGTACATTGTATTCTCTGTAATAACTGAAATTATTTTCTTGTGTTATTTTATCAGTGGTCACATGTGGCTGGCTTGGGTCACCAGCAAATGGATCTAAGAATGGAACAAACTACCTAGCTGGCTTTACCATCACATATAGTTGTAACAGTGGTTTTGTACTGTCTGGGTCCAAACAGCGAACATGCCAATCTAATGGAAATTGGTCTGGGGCACCAGCTCAGTGTTTATTAGGTAAGAAATGTAAGACTACAGAGTACAATATTTTTTTTTAAAATGTAAGTTTTATTATACTATTGTTTGCGGCTGTTTGTAACTGGGGGTAATCTATTATGAACACCTTCAAGTGTTTTTAATTCAGGTCTCAATATCAAGATGATTTATATACATAGTACTCTGATTACTTGTACACATGCTGCATTTATCTTTTAATATTCAGTGCTGCAATCACAACTAGCACCCAAGTCTAAGTAGGACCAAGACATAACCCCAGGGATGACCAGAAGACTGTAGAAGACTGCTCTCCTTACTGTTGTAGAAAGGGAAGACTTGTCTTGTAGATAATCAAAGCATTAATGTGATGAGATTACACTAGAGGATCATTGATTATGTCTTTCTATGAAGTTGCTCCTAGAATGTTGTTATAATTTTTTGGATAACTAAATAAAGTATTATACAATTTGTCCAAAGGCACCAAAAGATTTTAATGTCATTAATGAAGGTGACAGTTTTCTGTGTTACCACTGACCTTCTAACAGATTCTGGATCAGCATGGTGTCAACAGCCAATATAAGTCACAGATGAAGTCTCCTGGTCAAAGTTCTTGGGACTCAGGAACAGTTGTAACAAACAGTGCACTTGATACATTATCAATAGTCCAACTTATAAAGTAATAACTAATTTTCAAAATCAAAAATAATGTGCGGTGAATCAAATTATTGTATACATTATACCTGGATATGTACTGTAGGTCAGAAATATAGGCCTGTATATTAATCCGATTTTTTTATTTTATTAACCAGGAAGTGACAATTCCTGTTCTATGCAGTGTGGACAAATTCTGCGTCAATGCTCCTGTCATGTAACCTGTCAGAATCTTGGCAACTGCTGTCCAGACTACCGCACATACTGTGTGCGTATTACACCAGAGTCTGGCTTGTTGATGGGGGGCAGAGACTTTGTCATTTTGGGTGTGACCTTTGATGAAAGCTCTGTAGTGAAATGCAGGTATGGTATGTAAAAAGTAAAACTAGGAATGTAACTAAAAATATTATTGCATTCCTTTCAGAGTATTAATTTTTAAACACAAAGAAGTCATCCAATACAGTTCAGCAGGAAGCACTCACAAGGCATAGCCAAACAACGGTAGTGAATTAGATTATATATTACTTTATGCTCTTTTAACAATAAAAGGTTTCCATTCAGCAGTTCATTCACAAGATGCAGATAAAAAAAGTCTCTAAACATTGTTTCATAAAAGAAGCTTGGCAAACTATGAGCAACACGAATATTTGTTATTTACTTATCAACATTACTTATCAAGTAATATATGTAGACATATAGCACACATAACCCAATTTAGGACATATGCTTCTGATATCCCTATACACCACTCTTTAAGTGCCATATTTAAGAAAATATGTTTACCCTCTCTTGATAAGCCTGTTTTAGGATGAAAGGATAGTTCTGGTATACTATAAGGAAACATGTTGATAATGTTACTATTTATAACCTAATTATATACAGTATAGTCATTGAAAGCAAGTTTTCAGGTATTTTCTAACAGAATTAAGTTTGTTCTAAAAAAAAATGATCAAACTTGATAAAGGACTAAAATATATATACTTCTAAAATATGTATACTTCTAAATAAACTACAATGTTAGTGCTCATTGGAAAATAGCAAGTTTTTTAATTCCTGCATAATTTAAACATACATCACCAATGTCCATGATAAATACGCAGGGCCTCTAATTTAATTTACATTGGAGAAAGTAATATACCTTTTGATTAGCTTGCCAGCCTTCAAAATAATTGACTTTACTCCGTGTATGTAAGTCCAATAGCTTTTTTGGTTTAGATAGAGTAGGGAATCATTAAATCCCTTGTAAGTTAATGCTTTCGCTGTCTGTTTCCTTAAAGAATTTTCCTTTCACTTTCTCTCCTGTAGATGCAACAGCAAGTAGGAGAAAATCTCTCCAAAGTAAAAGGAAATTTCCCTCTTAAGACAGTTTTGACTGGAACGGGTCCCCTTTATATATTTTACCCTTGCCTTTTTTTCTGGAGAAAATGTACAACTTTTGGAATTTAGATCACTTTCTTCTTTGGTGATAATGGTCACCGGGATTGAGAGGTTTAATCTAGCTAGGGGGACACAGACATTAATAAAATCAGATAGGTCTTCTAATCATTCCCTACTCTAAAATTCAACCTAAAGCAAACCTGTCAAACACTTTTTTAAATAAATGTTTTGTAAAAGAGCAGGCACCAGAAGGTTCTTCTATTCTTTTTGTCAGCTAGCAAAGTGTAGTCTTTAGAAAAGTGTGCACCACCTTGACCTTGACCCATTTTGTTACAAAGGGTTGAGATTTTTGGGGATAAGGCTATACCAAACTACTGTCCCTCTGTTCAGTCAGACAGCCTCAATAACCAACTAGGAAACTCTATCTGGACATAAAGATGGTGGTTTGGTGGAACTTACCCCTAGTGAGGGAACTCAAACCCATAGTAACAAAATTAAACAAGTTTCAGAGGAGAACACAGAGAACGCTCCTAGAACTAATAAAGGTAACAGCGCTTTCTAGCACTAATAAATATAATCACAGGTACTTTGTATTGTATTCTCTTTTGATTTAAAATTTTCATTGTTTTAATTTTTCAGAAGTTTAACATTTACAAAAGGTATACATTTATGATTATTGCATGCTGTATCTTGTATCAGGTTTAACGAAGAAATCCTTGTGAATGGTTATGTGGATGAAATGAGAAAAGCCCATTGTGTGTCACCTCTACTGTATGAGACTGGACGTATTCCATTTGAAATGTCTGTGGATGGAGGGAAAACATATCCCCACTCTGGCACTTGGCTGTCAGGTATTCATGTGAACCTTTGCAGTGTATATCCAAGATAAGAGTAGCTCCAGGGTAAAGATTACCACCTACTTGTTACTGGGACATACTACCATTTACAGGGCACCTTAACACCCTTTTTAATTCTGGCCAAAAATGTATTTCCATTTATGAACAGAGTGGTTATAATCTCTTAAATCAGGTTTCCAGGCAAACTTTCAAACATAACATTTCTGCTTACTTTGGTGAGATTTATTTTCAATTCTTGTGGTGTCTCTTGTACAGAAAGTGATTAATAAACTCCCCAATGAAAAAGTGACATCTTGCCCACTCTATTCTAAACTAGAATAAAGCTGTGGGAGGACTTCCATTTAATAAAAAAAAAAACAAAAAAAAAACAAGATTAACTACACTTTGAAAAGATTTTTCCAATCTTTATTGTAGAATACACATTGTGCCTAAAATTATTGATATGCTGGTAAAGTTCTTTTAAAAAAAAAATAAATGCCCAGTGGGAAGCACTGAATTTACTATAGTCACAATTTTAGTCCCATAGACTACTTGGTAACATTTAGATAACATTTAGAAGTAGCAATGATTACTCCAATAAATGGTTTTCACATTGTCCACCAATCTACACACACACAGACACAAACACAGCACATAAAAAATAAATATTTAGTTAACTGTTTTTAAAAATAGAATAATAGGACAAGTAAACTTATCTGCAGAGACACAATTAGTACAGTACTGACATAGCTAGAAACATGCCCACGAAGGCATAATCAGCAGATGGCCTTTATGAAAGTTATTCTGATGTGGACCTTAAATACAGTTGAAATACTCACTTCTCTTTGCATGCTAGGATAAAGAGTATTGTTAGAAAATGAATAGAAATTTCTAGAGATGGGTTTTAAAATATTGTGACTCAATAAGGAATGTGTGGGGCTGTTTTGAGAACTCATATTTTTTCCTTTTGTTACCACAGTGCATCCTGGAAAAGTGTCAGAGTCAGAAAAATGCACACTCCAGAATGAAACAAAATGGCAGTACTATGGCACACCCAATTATGATGGCACCTTGACAGTTAAATGGGATCCAAACACGTTTAAGGAGAACTCAATTAACATTGAGGTCTGGGGCTATGGAGAATCAGGTAACATGTGAAAGCAATGCATTATCTTCTTTTAGTTATTATTATTATTATTATTATTATTAGTATTATTATTATTATTATACAGGATTTGTATAGCGCTGACAATTTACGCAGCGCTTTACAACTTGAGGGTAGACAGTACAAATACACTTTAATACAGTAGGAATCAAAGGACCCTGCTCATTAGAGCTTACAATCTAAGAGGGAGGGTAAACAGATACAAGAGGTAATAACTGTAGGGGATGTGCTGATGGAGAAAATAAATGTACAGTTAGGTGGGGGCCAGATAGGCTTCTAAAAAGATAAGTTTTCAGGGATTGTCTGAAAGTGGACAAAGTAGGAGATAGTCGAACAGATTGGGGTAGAGCATTCCAGAGGATGGGAGAGGCTTGGGAGAAGTCCTGGGGGTGAGCAAGGGATGAGGTGACAAGGGAGCTAGAGAGCAGGAGGTCTTGGGAGGAGCAAAGAGAACGATTTTGTTGGTATTTTGAGACCAGGTTAGTGATTTAGCTGGGGGCCAGGTTGTGGATGGCTTTGTAAGTTGTTGTTAGTATCTTGAATTTAATTTGTTTGTTGAATGGCAGCCAATGGAGGGTTTGGAAGAGAGGAGTAGCAGACGCTGAGCGTTTTGTAAGGTGGATGAGCCCAGCAGCACTGTTCATGATGTACTGAAGGGGGGATAGGGGGATAGCTAAATTAAAGGTAAGCCAATAAGGCATGAGTTGCAGTAGTCGAGGCGAGAGATGAAAAGGGAGTGGATTAAAAGCTTTGTAGTGACATTGGTTAGGAAGGGGCGTATCTTGGAAATGTATCAGAGGTTGAGACAGCAAGCTTTGGACAGCAATTGGATGTGGGGCTGAAAGGATAGTTCAGAGTCCAGGATTACACCTAGGACCTTGACGTGGGGGGGACGGGTTGATGCTTGAGCCGTTGATTTTGACAGAGAAATCAGGGGAAGAGGCACGTGGGGGAGGAAATATCATAAGCTTGGTTTTGGATAGTTTAAATATTTATTGGTTTATTAATGTCTGTGTTTATCTGTAAGATTATCAGTTTTACCAGTCATTAACAGATGTGATTGTTTTCCTCTTTATTTAGAGAGCATTGAAACTAAAGTAGGAAATTAAATTTGTTGTTCTAGTCTTTATAAGTTGTCTTCTTTTCTATAATGCACAGGAAACCCTTATACAGAGTCCTGGACAGCAGCCTGGAAATATCTCTATACCTTGGTACATAACTATACCAACAACGGGAGTTACACATTTCTCCCTAATCCAGCATTGCCAGAACATAGCATCTATGAGTTTGGAAGCCTAAGGATTGTGCCAAGTCAACATTCTAATGGGGAGAGGTAATTAAACAAAAAAATAAATAAAATACATTGACATTATTTGAATTGTGCTATACTGTATGTTTTTCATTTTGAAAGAGTGGGAAGGGCTCAGAACCCCTGTCAAATGTTACCTGTAGTCTATATCACCCTTTAAAAGATTTCCCCTCAATTCCTGATGGCACAGAATGTGATGGGAAATCCTTCTAATGTGGACACAGACTGCAACAAAATGCTTTTATTTAGTGGATGACACTATCTGGCTGTTGTTACTGTCAACATTTTGTGACCCAGTGACAACCGCTCCCCTGATTTCTTTCTTGGTGTCACAATAATTAAAATTATCCCAGTGAGATTATTGACACCAATAAAAAATAAAAAAGGTACTTCTCAAGTCTGTCCAAAACTAAAAGAACAATTTTCAGCTGGAGTTGGGCTTTAACTAATTAATCTCAGAGTTTGCACATAATACTATATAAAACACATAGGGGGTTATTTACTAAAGGAAAATCCACTTTGCACTGCAAGTGCACTTGAAAGTGCACTGAAAGTGCACTTGGAAGTAAAGTCGCTGTAGATCCGAGGGGGACATGCAAGGAAAATAAAAAACAGCATTTTAGCTTGCACATGATTGGATGATAAAATCAGCAGAGCTTCCACTCATTTGAGATCTACCCCTTAGATTTAGAGCGACTGCACATCCAAGTGCACTTTCAGTGCACTTTCAAGTGCACTTGCAGTGCAAAGTGGATTTGCCTTTAGTAAATAACCCCCATAGCATTAAAGTGGTTGTAAAGGCTCATTCTATGCATGAAGGTAAAAAACCCTCTATGTGCAGCAGCCCCCCAGCTTCCCTGCCCCCAAATACTTACCTCTCGATCCAGCGATGTGCACGAGAGCAGTGGCTCTCCCGAGTCTCTTCCTCCTCTTTGGCTGAATCAGCACTCCCACTACTGTCAATCACAGCTAGAAAGCCAATGAGGAGAGAGCAGGGGCGCAGGCCTGAGATTCGCTCTGTGTGTTAATAGACACACACAGCAGCGGCTCAGGAGCGAGCCTGCTAAGGTGCCCCCATAGCAAACTGATTGGGGGCACTCAGCAGGAGGGAGGGGCCAGGAGCACTGGCGAGGGACCAGAGAAGAGGAGGATCGGGGCTGCTCTGTGCAAAACCACTGCACAGAGCGGGGAACTATGACATGTTTTTTATTTTTAAGAAAAAACAAACCTGCCCTGCATTATAACTTTAATGAGAAAAGTAACCATTTGATCTGCGAATATATTTATATATTTATTTATGCAGGACCTTGAAAAAAAAAGTTAGTGTAACATATCATTTATAACAAGTATTACTTGTTATAATAAGGTGTGATCTGCTATTGCTGCAATTAACACACCCAATTTTGCATTTGAAATTATAACAAAGAATACACAAATATTATCTTAAAAGAGCTTGTGTTCTAGGGCAGGCTTTAGCATTCCAAAGTTTTTTATGAGTTTCCCAGTGTCTTTTTGTAAGCTAAAGGGGGTAAACACTATGAGAAAATCGGGAGAAAAATTCCGTACGAGGCACGATCGTTTGATTTTCCTATAGTGTGTACACAACTTTCGACATCCGATTCTGACTTTGCAAACGAAAATTTCTGAAAGGACAAACGCCAAATTTTTTTATCGGACGTGAACATAATAAACAATGTTTGTTTAATGTGTACCATTTTCGGAACGATTTTCGCACATGATCAGAAACAATAAACAGCAAAAGAAAAAAGAGTTTTTGTGTTTCCTTCCTCGGGTCCGACTTGTTGTGAAACATTGAGGAAAACTAGATGATTGTCCGCCCGATTTTCTTATAGTGTGTACAAGCCTTTAGAGATACTGGGAGAAAGCAGTTACAGTAGCCCTCTTCCTCTGGAAATATGTGAATCAGTTAATATGAATACAACTTCTTATATAGTGCTCTGCACAATAACAGGACTTTTCAATCCTGGATGGGTAAACAGAACGTGAATATATTAATATTTGGGTGATTTTAATAGTGTGATGTACCGCTGATTGAACCAATCCCAGCCCCGACTATTTCAGCCTCGTCAAGCTCTTCAGCGTTAGCTAAAACGATCTTGGAACTGAGTTTAACCACTTCAATACCAGGCACTCAGACACCTTCCTGCCCAAACCAATTTTTAGCTTTCAGCGCTGTCGCAATTTGAATGACAATTGCGCGGTCATACAACACTGTACCCAAACAAATTTTTTATCATTTTGTTCCCACAAATAGAGCTTTATTTTGGTGGTATTTGATCACTTCTGCGGTTTTTATTTTTTGCGCAACAAATAAAAAAAGACCGAAAATTTTGAAAAAAAACATGTTTCTCTTAAAATTTTTTGTAAATAAGTATGTTTTCGTCTTCAATGACGGGCACTGATATGGCTTCACTGACGGGCACTGATAAGGCGGCACTGATGAGCACCGATGAGGTGGCACCAATGAGGTGGCACTGATAAGGTGGTACTGACAGGCACTGATGATGGGCACTGATAGGCGGCACTGATGGGTATTGATAGGTGGCACTGGTATGCGGCACTGATGGGCACTCATAGGCGGCACTGATGGGCACTCATAGGGGGCACTAATGGGTACTTATGGGTGGCACTGATGGGTACTTATGGGTGGCACTGATAGGTGGCATGGATGGGCACTGATGGGCACTGATGGGCACTGATAGGTGGGCACTGATGGGCACAGATGGGCACTGGTAGGTGGCACAGATGGACTCTGATGGGTGGCACTGTTGACACTGATTGGTGACACTGATGACATTGATGGGTGGCATTGCTGGGCATTTACTGCTTTATAATGGTGCCAGTCACTGCCCATTTATGGGCACTGATTGGCACAGATTGGGCACATGTGGATGGCCATGGGGTACATACCTGGCCATCCACATGTTGCCTGCTTCCCTGGTGGTCCTGGGGGCTTCCCTGGTGATCTAGTGCAGGCATCCGATGGGGGGGCTGCGCTGATAAACAGTCAGCGCAGACCCCCCTGTCAGGAGAGCCACCGATCGGCTCTCCTCTACTTGCATCTGTCAGACGCGAGTGAGGAAAAGCCGATCAACGGCTCTTCCTATTAACATCGTGATCAGCGGCTGATCATGTGGTAAAGAGCCTCCGCCTGAGGATCTTTACCAAGATCGGTGGAGCGGTGTGTCAGACTGACACACCGCTCCACCGGCCGCCGCGATGCGCGCCCCCACGGGCGCACGGTGGCATGTTATCCTGAAGGACGTCATATGACGCCCAGTCAGGATAACTGAACCACCGCCCGGCCGTTAATCTGCTATAGGCTGACCGGGAAGTGGTTAAAGAGAAGTATGGGAATGCAAAAATAGGTAGTACATGCTACCCTCATACCTGCATTGCATTTCATTCTTTCCCCAGTCCTTTAGTTTTTGTAGAATAGTCTTGTGAAGAGTCCAGAATCAGCCTTTAATGGTTCTTTTTCAGTTCAAAAGTTTCCAGGGGGTGGACACAATCCAGCCACTCCTTCACTCCCTCCCTATGGAGGACATGTGGGTGTGTTTGGTGAAGAGGTACGCACCCAGGCTGCTTTCTAGAATGAGCATGTTCTTCACGTGCCTCTCTTTTCATGGCAGCATGTCCCCAGCTAAAACCCGGAAGCAGGAGCAGTGTGATACAAGTGAAGTCTTCTCACCTTTCTCTGGCTGTTATCTGTAAACTCTCCTCTGCAAGACTCCAACACCTCTCCAATGGGCTTTGATGTTCCTTCCTGTGTCCTCCAAATTCCCCCCCTCACTCATTCAAAGTCTGTATCAGCGTCTCCTTCAGCCGATGGGGGAGGGGGGAGAGGCACTGAAAACTTCTCATGTCCAGCAATAGACATTGGTAAGCTCTCTACACATAGCACTGTGTTATTTCCGAAGAGGAGACATGGTAAGAAGCATAGGGACCTGTGCCCTGTGTCTGTTCTTTGAAATGTACAGAGTGCTATGTGTAGAGAGCATACCTGTGTACAGTACATAGGAGAGGGAGACTGACAACTCCCCCACATCTAAAGTGACCCCTGATATGTCCCCAGAGTCTCCTTTATTGTACATAAAAAAATCATTCCTCCCATCACTGATCCCATCCCCCCACCACCATCCCCTGCCACTGTTCCCATCCCCCCCCACCATCCCTCTGCCACTGGTGTCATCCCTATCCCCCCATCCCCTGTACTCCTATACAGTCCCCTCATCCCCATCCCCTGTACTCCTATACAATCCCATCATACCCAATCCCTGTACTTCTATACAGTCCCATCATCCCCATCCCCTGTACTCCTATACAATCCCATCATCCCCATCCCCTGTACTCCTATACAGTCCCATCATCCCCATTCTCTGTACTGCTATACAGTCCCATCCTCCCCACCCCTTGTACTCCTATACAGTCCCCTCATCCCCATCCCCTGTACTCCTATACAATCCTATCATCCCCATCCCCTGTACTCCTATACAGTCTTATCATCCCCTGTACTCCTATACAATCCCATCATCCCCACCCCCTGTACTTCCATACAGTCTCATCATCCCCCTCCCCTGTACTCCTATACAATCCCATCATCCCCATCCCCTGTACTCCTATACAGGGGCATCATCCCCATCTATTGTACTCCTATACAGTCATATCATCTCCACCCACTGTACCATATACAGTCCCATCATCCCCATCCCCTGTACTCCCATACAGTCCCCTCATCCCCTTCCCCTGTACTCCTATACAATCCCATCATACCCATCCTCTGTACTCCTATACAGTCCCATCATCCCCATCCCCTGTACTCCCATACAGTCCTATCATCCCCATCCCCTGTACTCCTATACAGTGCCATCATCCCCATCCCATGTACTCCTATACAGTCCCATCATCCCCATCCCCTGTACTCCTATACAATCCCATCATCCCCATCCCCTGTACTCCTATACAATCCCATCATCCCATCCCCTGTACTCCTATACAGTCCACTCATCCCCATCCCCTGTATTCTTATACAATCCTATCATCCCCATCCCCAATACTCCTATACAGTCCTATCATCCCCTGTACTCCTATACAATCCCATCATCCCCATCCCCTGTACTTCTTTACAGTCTCATCATCCCCATCCCCTGTACTCCTATATAATTCCATCATCCCCATCCCCTGTACTCCTATACAGTCCTGTCATCCCCATCCCCTGTACCCCTATACAGTCCTATAATACCCATCCCCTGTACTTCTATAAAGTCTCATCATCCCCTGTACTCATACAGTCCCATCAAACCCATCTCCTGTACTCATATACAATCCCATCATCCCCATCCCCTGTACTCCTATACAGTCCCATCATCTCCATTCCCGTACTCCTATACAGTCCCTTCATCTCCATCCCCTGTACTCATATACAGTCCCATCATCCCCATCCCCTTTACTCATATACAGTTCCCTTATCCCCATCCCCTGTACTCCCATACAGTCCCATCATCCCCATCCCCTGTACTCCTATACAGTCCCATAATCCCCATCCCCTGTACTCCTATACAGTCCTATCATCCCCATCCCCTGTACTCCTATACAGTCCACACATCCCCTATACTCCTTTACAGTCCTATCACCCCCATCCCCTGTACTCCTATACAGTCCCATCATCCCCTGTACAGTCTTGTCATGCACATCCCCTGTACTCCTAGCAGTGTGAAACCAGAATATGTACATGGAAGGCTCCATGACTTCAATCACATAGAACAATCTTAATAGCCAATAAAAAATGAAAAAAAAGCCAGTGTTGTATTTTACTTTAAAAATGCATCATTGGCATTATAATTTTAGCAGGGACGTAGAATATAATACACTGTACAGAGCACTATCACTGACTTCTACACTCACTAATGCCTGCTGCTTTCCTGAATGTGTGCTGAGATCCTTCTGTCTGCAACAGGGAGGAGGGAGAGGGAGGAGGGAAGGGGGGAGGAGTGGAGCAGCTCTGTGTGTTGTATGAAGTCTGGGGAATGAGCCGAGAGCAGAGAGCCGACATCAATCAAGCAAGATGACAGGAAAGTGGGTGGATCCAGACTCCAGAGCCAGACCATTGTCGGTATGACAGTACATGAAAGTCTGTAGACCCTCCCACAGGTAATTAACGCTATTTTAACAGAAACGGGGCACTTCTCAGAGGGATTAGGATTAAGCAAAAAAAAAGAAACCCATACTTCTCTTTTAATAGATCTATGGTCGTCTCGTAATCCTGTTGACTCTCAGTTTTCATGTTTTTCTAAAACCTTTATGACCCTATCCAGAATTGAAATCGTTCATTTGCCTCCACAGTGTTAGGCTGGTTTCACACAGGCGGTCCGATCAGGTCCGCCTGTCTGTTTTTCAGGGGGACCTGATCAGACCAGCCATTGCTCTCTATGGAAAGGCAGATGTCAGCTGACACCCATCGGCATCCGATTGAATGACAAAATGGAAATGGACAGGTGCTCCATTTCCATCTGACAGCTCCATAGAGAACAGCAAGGCTGTGCCCATGTCCGCTCTGCATAGGGACAAAGTCATCAAAATAGTAGAGGAACAGAAAAACATTTGTGGAGCGCTTAGGCTTGTGCATCCTGAAAGCTCTCCACCTGAGACAAATCCCAAGCAAAGTTCTGCAACATGGTTGCAAGGAAATATTATAGCTGAATATCCTCAGGGTGGGACAGGTGACCCAAAGCAGAGAGCCACACTGCAGGTGCTGGCCTACAGGTGTTGCAAAATATCTCTCTTGCTGCCCACCAGACTTTGTTAGTACAGGGTTTGCTGCCCCAATAGGAAAACTTACAGTTCCAGGTGCGGCAGTCCTGGCCTGAGAAGTTCGCAACCATCCAGTCAGTAGAGAAGTGAAGGTATTAAGTTAAAACAATCTCTGAACACCAGCAGATATTAGAGTATATAGTACTGCGATGTTCTCTGTGAAGTCTGAAAACAAGGCAGTGCTGACTTCAAACATAGGAGAAGCAGCCATGTAGACAGATTTCAAAATGGAAGTGAGTACTGCAGGACCACCCCTTCCTCCATCCAGTATTTCCTGTTCCTCTCGGGGCAGAAGCCCTTAATAGAGGTGGCCACTGCTGCTTCTTCAAAAGAAAAAAACACAAAGCAAAGTGACACTCCCTCTGTGGTCTGTCTTAGAGAGGCATGTCTTACAGGGGCAGGAACCCCAAAAGCACAAAAATCTCCACATTAGCATCCAGCAGTGACTCCACTTTATAGAACCATTAAGCTGCAATACCTGTCATAAATCTGTGTCTTAATGGGGTAGGCGCCCCTCAACCCCAGCCTCAGCAGGTAACCCAATGCTAAAGGGAACTCTGAGGCCTCCATACACCTAATACATTAACCCCGACAGCTGTGGAGGGTGTTTTAGCCACCAGCAGGGGCCACCCTCTGGGCTGTCTTTTGTTTTTCTTTAGTAAACCTACTGTCCAACTTCTGCTGGTCCATATCCGGTTAGTAATGAGCTAAACCAGAGTTGTGTTCTACAGATGGCTTACATTTGCATTAAACATAATTGGTCATTGATGGTGATGATTATTGTAATGCATTAGCATTACTGTTTGGGATGCTCACTGTCAGGATTGACAAATGTATGGCTAACATTACTTGTTGTTCTTTTCTGCTTTGCCTCACAAGAACTTATCAAAACAATGAAAGTATATTAAATGCCCAATAAATGGGTTTATATAATGTAAACAAGACTTTGTTTGTGATCACAGAGATGTCCATTCATTATGGAGTGTGGATCATGCCATGGCATGGCACCTGGGTGAAGACTTTCGCAAGGACTCTGCTAGCTGGGCAAAGAACAAATGTTTAGATTGGCATGAAAGTGACAAGCGTCTTCCTGATTTTCTCTCTGAAATCATTGATTGTCCCTGCACTATGGAACAAGCCAGAGCTGATACTGGGAGATTTCATGTACGTTATTTACAAACTATTTCTGTGGTCATAATAGAATACTTGGTGCATGACATAGCGATAAATTTAATTGTATATTGCTAATAATTTTGTTCTTGTAAGTATCTTGTACACCATTGCAAATGTTTCATTCTTCCTTTGGCAGAATTGCCAAGTATGGATGACAAAAAAACCTTAAGAGGTAACTCCACTTTTGTAGGGAAAAAATGTGCAAATGAAAAAAAAAATATATATAGCATATACAATTGCGACACAAGTCATATTGTAGTTGAATGTTTTTAAAAATTACCTTTCCTTTTCAATCTGCAGAGCTGTAATTTTCTGTAAAACACAATACAATATGGCTACATGGAAGCATTCTGTACACAGATGGTGTACAGAATGCCCCCCAGGTATGTAAATTCCTACTTGTGTGATTGGTGTACTGATTTTCACAGAAGTCTGCACAAAGATACAAATTCAATTTTGGGCATCCTCTGCAACAACAATTTTAATATTCTAAAGCCCCATACACACTATCAGATTTTCTGCTGATGTTTTCCTTTGGATTTACCAAAACCATGTAATATGAGGTCAAACCTTAGGAGTTTCAATTTGTATGCAATCAGGCAGGCCCTTGCACTACATGGTTTTGATAAATCTGAAGACAAAAATCAGCAGAAAATCTGATAGTGTGTATGGGGCTTTAGACACTGCAATTTTTCACATTAGAGCCCTGTAGGTGCAGCAGCTGATTAATAATTACAAAACAGCTCCCATACACAGTTATTTTTCCAGAATAACAAAAGGTAGGAATCTGCAACAAAGTTTGTTAAAATCATTGCAGTGTAAATAAATCATCCAGAGGGGAATGTTTTTTTTTTCAACAAAAGTGGAGTTACTCTTTAACTGATCGTGTAAAGTTCAGTAGGAAATACATTTGTTTTAACAGGGTTAATGGTCTACATACTGGTTTGATAAAATGTCTTCATGGTTAAATATTTCTAAAGCTGGATACACACTATATAACGTTTGTTGTTCTATTTCCTTTAGATTTACCATCAACTATGTAGTGCAAGGGCCTGTCTGATTGCATACAATTGAAAGACCTCCTAATACTGTTTATACTCAAGTATAAGCTGAGTTTTTCAGCACATTTTTTTGTGCTGTAAGTGCCCCCCTCGGTTTATACTGGAGTCAAGCACTTTTCTGGTGCAAAGAATGACATTTTCCGAGCCGACTTTGGGACCCCGTATCTCGGGACCACTTGGTGCTAGGAACCCTAAATTTGGTGTGCAAACCCAGTGGAACTAGAACATATCCAAAGCTGGGGTTCCTAGCACCAAGTGGCCCCAAGATATAGGGCCCCAACGTTGGTTCGGAAAATGTCATTCTCTGCTGCAGAAAAGTGCTTGACATTTTCCGAACCGACTTTGGGGCCCTGTATCTCGGGACCACTTGGTATATGCTGTAGTTCTTGTTCCACTGGGTTTGCACACCAAATTTGGGGTTCCTAGCACTAAGTGGCCCCAAAATCTGTCAACTGTGTCCATCTGCAGCAATGTCATTTCGGGACCCTTTGGGTCCAGAGACCCCAAATTTTGGCTGCAGCTAGGGGGCATCTAGGAACCCTTAACTACCAAGTTTGAAGTTCAGGGAACCTATGGCTGCAAATGGGCACAGTGAGGCATGCAAATGGGCACAGTGAGGCTGCAAATGGGCATTGTTGACCCTCTTTTTCCACTTACAGTAGCTGTGCATTTCTCACCCTAGGCTTATACTCAAGTCAATAAGTTTTCCCAGTTTTTTGTGGTAAAATTAGGTGCCTCGGCTTATATTCAGGTCGGCTTATACTCGAGTATATATGGTATATGGTTTTGGTAAATCTAAAGGAAAAAATGTTTAGGTGCTGATCGAACCAGCAAGATGTGTTACCAAGAGCAGCAGCACCACAGCCTTCAATGATTTTTTTTTCTGTAGGACCTGTGTGTTACTGCAGCTCATACATTGTAACAATTATGTTTCTTTTTTTCCTATACTAAAGGGGACAATTGTTGTCCTCTCAAGCAGAGATTTCCAACAAGACACAAAATCTCTTTGTGCAATAATGAGCACCATCAGAAGTAAAAAAAATGTTCTCTTTTAATTTAATAAAGATGGACAATCTTTACTCAATCATTGTAAAGATTAGGTCAGTTTAACCTCCAAGTTTATGGAGGTTGAATGTGTGTTTTGTTTACACTTTACATTGTTTTGTGAATAAGAAAAGGGTGAAAAGGAACGTTCAGATTCCAACCAGCCTCTTGCCCACAGACCCCCAACAACCACTGGACCAGGGTTACAGGGAAGGGAGCACGGTACTTTTCCAGGGGAGTGCCCCCTGGGAAGGTGCCCCATATGTTGAGGTCATGAGGTATGGTATGGTATGGTTCAGGAGGGAAAGAATGCATGTCCATCCCCTACTTTTCATTTCCTGCCAGGCTGCATGAACAAATAATGGTCTGGTGAGATTTTTTTTTTGGGGGGGGGAACTCATCCCTTTTTTTGTATTATTTTGCATGGGGGCCTCCTTAAAAATGATACTGGACCTGGAGAGCCTGATATGAACCCCCACATGCTTTATTTTTTTTAACTATCCACAGATCCTCTATTTACATGGCTGTGGAATCCCGGCAATTATTAAATAAATTAATTGAAATTAATGGGGTCAGGTAATGTCACTGGCTTCTAAGGCCATGACAGGTGCAGGCACCAACTACTTATGTAACAACCCTTAACAACAGAAGAAGGGAGCTGCCATATATATAGTAGCAGATGAAAAAGCAATTGCTATACGTGATGTCTGGCATCTGCCAAACAGGCTGAAAGTCTGGAATTCAGACTAATGCCTCAACAAGGTTGGTCCCAACCTAGTGGAATATCTACTATATGGCCTAAGCACTACTTATGTGACATCTACCGTAGGAAAAGACCAGAGTTTAGAATGGGTATTTCACCCTATTAAATAAGGTCATACAATGAAATAGCTAGGCTTTTGGTCATGTTACAAACACTGGAAAAAGCCTACAGCAGCATGCTCTCCAGCAAGGGTAAGTATTTCAACTTTTTTTTGCTCATTTTACCTAATCCAGACAGTTATCACCTTTTATCAGAGAGTATAAGTCTACTAGGGGCAAAACTTTAATTCTTTAAATCTGGAAAATGAAGGACAGTTTTAATACTATACTATAATATATCATTACAATTGCTGAAATTGTGTATCCCAAACATTTGGCCTCTGTTGCCTTTCTAAAAATCTGTGCCTGGTAACAGTGCAACAAGATATACAACTATTTACAATATGTGTAATGCTATAATACAGTCACATTTCCAATACTTAATAACCAGAATTATGCTTCTATGTTGCAGCCAGATTATGGATGTAACATAGAGACTGGAAGCACATGTACTTACCATCCTGGAGCTGTGCACTGTGTCAGAGGCATCTACGGCAGGTAACTTTTATTCCAGTATTCTAATATTTGCTGTAATACATTATATCATAATCTGTAACAGACCTTTATGGGCTTGTGCATCATTTCACACAACCAGTGTAGCATAGGTGTAATTATATGATTTCCTATAAAGGAATATGCAAGGCAGGTTGCAAATGACCACAAAGAATAGGGAATGCTCAATCATAAAAGTTGCAGATCCTCTGACTGAACCCCTTAATAATGTTGCTCAACCTGAAACCTAGTCATTCTGACAACAGTCAACTGTTCTGCCTTGTCTGCTACAAATCTTTATCTAAAATATTGTTATGAAATTATGACCCTTGTAATATGTGAAATATACATGCTATATAAAAATAATAGTTTTGAGATACATAGAAATGCAAGAGAAAATAATCAAAGCAATATACCGCTAACGATAAAATGTTTTTTTTTCAGTCCGACCTATGCAGCAGGTCAGCAGTGCTGTTATGATAAAGATGGTTTCCAAGTCCTCACTAGTGATTCTATAGGGGGTAGCACTCCTGATCGAGGTCATGACTGGGGCTCCCCGCCATACAAGAAGCCCCCGAGAGTACCAGGCTTTTCTCATTGGCTCTATGATGTCATCTCTTTTTATTACTGTTGCCTGTGGTCAAATAATTGTGACTACTATATGAAACTCAGGCCTTCTAGTGACTGTCGCAAGTACAAACCACCAAAAGTTGGTAAGTACCTATTTGTTACCAGTTACAAATATAGAATTGAGTTTGGTGCCAGGTTTGTGGCACAATCTAAAGAACATAAACTATAGATAAAGTTAAAGCTGAACTCTTTTATTGTATGCTGAAGCATAAATAAAATGCAGGTATATAGTTGTTAAAAAGAATTTTATGTATTTCTAAAAGCAACCAATGTAAGTATATGTATTTGTGTTGGTTTCAGCCCTGTACTGTAAAATTAAGGGCGAAAGGAGCATCAGTGGGGTCAATCACTTAGCTGAAGTTCAGGAGGTGAAAGCAGAAAGGGTAGAGGATTGAGCTCATTAGGTAGCTGGCATTGCCCAGCCACAAGATGGGGCAGAAAGGTGATCTTGTGGTATTGCTCTAAAGCAGAGAGAAGTCAGGTCACCGACCCTTTTTCTGGTAAAACAACTTTCATAAAATATTTCAAATGACCAGTTGGCTGGAGTTCAACTTTAGGTGTAGCCTTACATGGACCTTTACAACATTTATAGACCTCAAGGTCCTTCTGTGAACTACTTGGCTGAAAGACTACATTTTGCGGTGTGTGAGCGGAGCTAGGCCAGGGCATCACTGTCCACTGGTTATTCAACTGTGAAAGAGTTTTTTCAATGAATGTAGACTAAATGTTGCACAAATTTCATAGATAATCTCATAAGTTCAACTTTTCAAAGGTCTGGACAAAACAGAAACAAATGATTCAACAAGCTTGCATTTTTTAAAAATTTTATAACAAGTAGTTGTGTGAGCTGTCTGCAACATGGTGATACTGGGAGATTCATATTATTGCATGAATGGGTTAATTCAAATATTTAAAAAATGAAAACATATTTTTTGAAAAAAATTCTGAAACATAAATCACCCATATGCTTCAGTGTTAACAATAGCAAGATTTGTTGTATAAAAAAAATCATATCTGCACCACTAGAGTTTTTTTTTAAGTTAAATGTTTTTATGTGTACTTCAACAAGACAAGAAATCTTACAAAAAGGGAATAATGATACAATACTCAGAGGTGCAGCCTTTAACACCGTGCAATTAGAGCAGGATGAGTCAGGTGTACCACTAGAGTTTGACCAGATTGATCTGTAAAAAGAGTCTTTATTTTCCAAAAATGTTAACACTGCCTAGAATAAAAATTGCTGAATTGAAAGCTAACAAAAGATTTGTGAGATGCTACCAAAATTAGTTTTCAGGCTATAATAAAAGAATCTCATAAATTAATAAAAAAAAGCTTGACCCATTTAAAAACATGTATAAGGTTGACCCAGTTTATTAAAGCTATTATTCGTGCCGCGCAGAGACATGATGCTGCCCTAGGCACTCATGAATGATGATTCTCTTGTACAGGCTCCACCCATTTTATCATGTAATTACTATTATAAAAAATGAAATAAGAATGGAATATTTGAAGCAGCATGCTGTCTGCTTGATATGCAAAGCTAGTTTTCAATTGCAGAAACCACCAAACTATATCTATTATACAAGTAGTGTTCATTGGGGCAAGAGCTGATGGTAGCAAACCTAGCCACCAGTTAAAGCAGGAGCTCAATTGGTTTTGAATTTCTGTATGTGAGCTCACATTCTGAGTTGCCAAAGTGCTTTCATCCACTTGTGGACTGGCTGGAGGTAAATGGTGCTTGGCTGTTAAATCCTATTATGAATTTGTTTTACAAAGTAAAAAAATGAATGTACACATCTGCTGTCCCCTGCCAGAGCTCACCACCTGACTCCCCCTTACAGCCTCTTCATTCCCTGCTCCCTAATGTTTTTTGCTACATAAAAAAATTGTGCGCAGGCAGCCAGACAAAGCAAATGTGTGTTTTTTTCTTTGGTGGTGCCACCATATGGAAAAATATGGCCATAAGCCCCTGACCATTACATCTTTCAAGACCATTGTAAAAGTTATATACAGTTATAAGCAGTGACCTGTTTGACAGTTCAAAGTAAAAGAAGATGTGCAAAGCGCAGTGGCCAATGGCAACACAATTTTAGTTTAATGCTATGTACTGCAGCCATGTTTCCTAACATTCGAAGATTGAAAAAAAGGGAAACATAGCAAAAACTATGTAGGCAAAGAATACACCCCTGTCACTCTCTCGTTATGTGGACCATAAAAAAGTGATATGCAACAAAATATTGATTAAAGTACATCTAAACCTTTGTACTGTTTTACTTTATTAGGCTGCCCCCACAGTGTCCACTTGTATTATACTTACTTTTAGCCTCCATTTTGTGATCTTCACTGTCCTGCTGGCCACTTCATACTGCAAGCTACTACTTGAGGTCGCCATGAGTATGGTGGTTTCCTAGAAATGGGGCTACAGCTTGCATGTGCAGTGCAAAATGTCCACTTTTGGGGAGAAAGGCTGTGCCGGTCCAAAAGGGGCTACACAGTGAATATTGCTGGATTAGGGCAAAAGGTAAGTAGAGAGACCCAGTGAGCAGCCCTCAATGGGGCGGGAGCAACTTATTAAAACTGTGCAAAGTTTTAGAATTATTTTTTTTTTTAGCAATACTTTTTTTTCATATTGGCTTTTTAAACTAACAATGTATAGTTAGAGGTTGAATGAAATGTTTAATGTAGGAACAGACTTTTGATAATTAAATAATACTTTATAATAATTTGTGTATGGAAGTCTATGTAATAAAAAGAACAGCGGGACAACTGATAAAGGAGGGGGTAGAAGAATTTGGTACAAAAAAAAGGGTCAGGCCCTTCAAAAAAGAAAACCAGTTGGAAGCTATTCTTTGCAGATTGCAAATTTGGTTAGGGTTCCTATGAGCTTGTTATCAATTAAATATGGAGGATTGTCACTTGGAGCACACTTTCATTGACAAAGTATTTTTTTGAACTACTGTGATTTATGATTTCCTTCAGTTTGGGCTATTTATACTTTTAGACTTTATTTGAATATATTTTCAACAATTTATTTGTCTGCAATATGTGAAATGTTTTAGGTAACATAAGAGTTGTTTTTGAATAAATTATTACACATTTTTTATGGAGATTTTTATTGCATTTGATTAATATGATATTTGTATAGATCTTTATGAAGTTTTGTGCAGCACATTTATACACATTCTCACACCTTCAGGTAATCCGGGGTGTATGTAGCTATAGTTAGCAATATACAGGGGCTTTATCACAATCATATATGTAGCTCAGCCAGTAAACAGTGCAGTTTTTTTTTACTACTAAACCTGTTGTAGGAGGAGAACATATAAAGTGAAATGTGTGCTCTGAACTGCTCACAGCCTGTGACTGTTTTTGTTTATGCAATACCTCCATCTAGTGGTAAAAATAGGTTTCATTACACTCAATTTGTAAAACAAGCTCTTCAATATAATGATTACATTAAAGAAAAATATGCTGCAAGATAACGTCCCAATTTAGTACATGTAAAATATAAGCTTCAAATGTACTGTAATCATTTTGTATTACTTATACAGACCTTTCAGCACATCACAAATAATTCTCTCAAGAATTGAGAGATATTGTTCTGGACACTTGGTCCATTAATCAAACAGAATATAGAATGTAGAATATATACAGAATGTAGAATATATAAAAACCATACAGTACCTCCCAACGTTTTGAAATGCGAACGAGGAACACCTATTAGCAAAAGTATATAGGCTTAGCACACACACCCCTGCCACGCCCCCTTAAAGGAGAATTCTACAAAAATATGATTGTGTAAACCTGAGTGTTTTTTTTTTTTTTACTACTATTGTTCCTTTATACTGGCTTTTTAAATTTACAAATGCATCCATTTAGAAATTGAATGAAAGGTTTAGCACTGGAAAACACTTTTTGATGGATAAGTAGTCCATTTTATATACAAATATATAGATCCGACCACAGTGAGGGATAAATGAGGATGAAACAGGGACAGAGGGACTTTGTTCCAAATCAGGGACAGTCCCTTGAAATCAGGGACAGTTGGGAGCTATGTAAAAACCTGTTCACTGTCTGAAGTAGAAGTTGAATGACAAGAATAGAGTGGTAGAAACTGAAAGCTAATTATGGGAAACCAGTAGCTTCTATATACTTGGGGCAGAGCCGTACTGGTAGGTAGTAACTCTGGCCATGTCACCATCTCTGAGATCTCCATTCACTCGTCTAGTTTCACTAGTCTAAGAAACACAACAGGAAGTAAGTAGAATTCTCTCTATATTGAGGGGCATACCCCTCTTTAATCCATTGTTACTCGAACAGTTGTCAGCATCAGAAGAAAGTTAACTGTCACCTAATTTATTCTGATGACAACTGTAAAATGTTGTATTTCCCATCACTTTCTGTCGCAGTAACAATGGTCACCAGGAAAAATAGAGAGGGGGTGAACTTCCATAGCTGGAACACAAAAATGTAACCTAACACATGCATTACTAATTTACTAACACACATATCAGTCTGGATGCCACACTACTTCCTCAAACTCAATCTATCCAAAACTGAACTAGTAATATTTCCTCCCCCACGTGCCTCTTTCTCTGACTTCTCTGTCAAGATCGATGACACTATACTATAACTATAAACCCGTTCTTGCATGCAAAGGTACTAGGTGTTAACCTGGCCTATGAATTATCCTTTTGGTAGATAAATAGTGGGAAACTGTTCTCGCTATACAGTATATAAACGATTCATCTTTTTATAAAGAAAAAGATTATTAACTAAAACCAACACTCCAATATGCAAGGTATTTTGTATATAATTCAACATTTATATATCCAGTAGTAGTACATAATAAGCCTCTTCCATTTATTATGGCTTGTCACCACTGGGAGGTATACAGGAAAAGGCAAGCAGATCAACAAGAAAAAGGAGACTTTTTTTATTTCACTTTCAAAATACATAACTCATTCCCCACCTATATTTCATAATATAATCTATAAATATTCCCTTCTTTATATTTGCTTATACAGTATACTCATCCCATACACTACTGCAAGATTTTTGTTTCTCTTTGGAATAACTAAATTTCAAATGTTCAAAATCTATTTATTCAATTTGCTATTTCTTTTCCCTCTTTGCCTTTATCAGTAATCATACCACTACCTCCAATCACTGCACTTTTTCCTGACTAATATATCCAGCATTCCCCATCTCTTTTTGGTAGTGCCCTCTAATTTTCTTTTCCCTATTTTGTGTGTTATGTACAGAGAATTATGGGGGTTTAAAAAAGTAAAAATAATGATTATAACTACTGAGCCAGTATACTGAGATGAAGAGTACACCAGTTTTTGTTTTTGTAACTGCATTTGTTATGTTTTTATGTTGCAGCATCTTCATTTGGGGATCCACACTTTATCACTTCTGATGGGTCTAATTTCACTTTCAAGGGTAGAGGGGAATACATATTGATTGAATCCACTAATCATTTACTGAAGATTCAAGGCCGCACTCAGGCTGCTAGATTTGAAAATGGTAAGTGTTTGCCACCTGGTATAATATTTGACTGATGTAAAATTACTCTGTTGTCAGACTTGTCAGTAATATTGCTTTTCAGGCCTACGGAAGCACAAAAGGTTTAAAGTGGATGTAAACCCTCACATACTGTATACCCAGTGAAGTGAATAACCTCAGATGAAACAGAGATTAAACAAATCCTCCTTCATAAGTTTTACCTGTATATCTGCAAAACCTTTCTTCTCTACTTCCATTCAAAAGTGCTGAATTTAGATAAACTCCTTCTTAATCTGTCGGTATCACAGAGGGAGCTGCAGTTAGAGGAACATGCAGAGCTGTGTTGTGAATGGACAATCTGAGTGCTGAGCTCTCCTCCACCATCGCAAATTTATCTCATGTGCCAGAAAAACTTCTCAGAAGTGACACATGCTGATAACAGAGGAACAAAGCATCAGGGAGAAATGAGCCTTAAAACTTTGGAGAGAGACCGGTAAACACTACAGATACATGTGCTTTGTTCAGATTTCATGCATCCCACTTTAAGGGATGGCCAAAACTGGATGTAGTACCCTGGGGTTTAGTCAGGGACCTTACTACAAATTTACTTGCCAAGAGTAGTCATCTTGGTCGATTGATGGAGATCTATTGATTTCTCCCTAAGTTTGGCCTTGTTGCACTCTTCTACCACTAGGTGGCAGGGAACTTGGTGGTACTAGATATGAGAAGGGCAACCCAAGGTCAGTTTATGTGTATATGGGGTATCTCATATAGGCAGGGGTTTTCTTGAATCCCTTGGCCTGCAGGGAGAACCTAAATATTTGGGTGAGATCAGGTGATCGCTGTTATATGCCACCTGGACAGCTATCTGGGTGGACGTGTGTCCTACGCCCCTGTCTGCTAGGCCTGAGATTGGGCCTATCCCGGGGGCATCTGGCTGGCAGGCTGTGTGAGGGCCTATCCAGAAGTAAGAGGGCAGCCCAGGGTTGGGACCGTGGCTTGCAGTCCAACCGAAAGTGACAGTTCTGTCGGTCGGAGAACCTGTCAGTGGTCGGAGGTAGACGGGAAGCTGTCACCAGGAAGGGACCAACCACCTTTACCACAGTGAGTAACTGAAGAAAGTACCAGAACCATATTCTCACCAAACGGGCACGGTTCAGGCGGTAAACAAGTCAGGGACCCAACCCGCGGAGGAGACGCTTGCAGGGCAGCCTTGTGAGTCAAGCCAGGGACCTCACTGGTTAGCAGGTATGAAGCTTGAGAAGTATCTGGAGTGCCAAGCTAGGGACCCAGCAGGGAAGCCTAGGTGACGCTTGAGGGAGATACCACCGTCAACCTTGGAGGAGCTCAAGGGATTCTGAGTCAGTGATTTAGAGGGTCTAGTAAAAGACCGGGAGCTCAGTGTTGAAGAACTACGAGAGGCAGTTGTAGTGAGGCTGAAAGAATTGTTACGTTTGAGTTAGGAACTGTTAAAGGACTGTTTCCATAGGAGACAGCATTCCTGCATGTGCAGAAGTGGCGCCTTGCTGGGGCCTTTCCCTGCACAGCTGTCCTCCTATTGCAGTCTTGGAGTCTGCCAATTGAATCTATAACTACTTAGGGTGTCCTGGCCCTAACCCTCTTTCCCCCAAAAATACAAAAAGGACTGTTAAAAGAAATAAAACCTCTTTTACATCCAAGAAATGACTTCTACCATCTTTGCACCAACTATGCCTAGCAACCCACCACATATTGAAGGATGTCAGCTATCTTTGGCCTTGGAGGTCCTTATTAGACTGGACAAGGCCAGAGACCTTGCTACATGGACTAACCCTACTATCCGAGGAACTAACAAAAGCTTCTGTACTATAATACTGCTATTAATTTCTTTTGCAATTTCAAGTCATTTTAAAATGATAGTTTGTGGATTATACTGTATGTTATTTCATACAAGGAGATTTATCTCCAAAAAAATACGTGCTTGACCCTACTTAAAAAAGTTATTAAAAAAAGACTTAGAAAAGTCTAATTGGAATTCTAACTTTCCAGTAGGATGCTACATTTTAATAGTCTGTGATCAGCAGGTCAATGTAACCATTTTTAGGAGGGAATGTATAGTCAACATGGACATTTTGCTCAACCTGATATAGGTATATTTCCTATTATTCTGCAGGTTCTTTTACTTTAGTAACTGGCTTTTCCTCTGTGGCTATGCAAGAGGAACGTTCAGATTTGATAGAGGTACGTCTAGCAGAAGACTCCAAAACTCTGGAGGTTCTCCTAAATCAGGAAGTCCTTCACCTTGATCGAACCTGGTTGGACCTGAAGGGTGAGTGCTCCAGCAGACATGCTTTATTAGTCTGACAAATGTTGTTTATGTCATTATAATCAACAGCGCTCTACATTGAAGTAGAACATAGAATTTAGTGGCGTGTAACCTCCCTAACTTTGGGTAAAATCAGATATCTCTGGCTGAGGTTTAACATAAAATATCTGTTCTAAGTATTGTTGTACATAGGTAAAACCTAGTTGTTTTGAAATATTTTAGCATAGTTTCCAAACTAGTATAATCGCTGATATTGCTGAACATATACAGTACATTCATTTACAACCGGTCATTAGTTAGTAGCCTCATCACTTTTAACTTTGATACAAATATAGATGCGCATTTGAATCCTCTGTGGTATTATACATACACTGTTAATAGAAAATCCTTTTTCTCCTTCTCACTACAGCTTTTACTGAACAATGGTGTCCTAGTTATTTGTAATCTATATATAACCTAATTTTAACCAAACCTTTTTTAATGTCTTTTGTGTTGGATGTATTTTTTTGCAATCTCAACTACTTTTTACCAAGCTTTTTGTCAAATAATGACAAAATGGATTATGCAGTCAACAACCATGTCCCAATATTCATAGATTGGCAGTAAGATAGTAAGATGACCTGATCTGTTTTAATGTTTGTGCTACTGAAAGGTAGGTAAATGTGGTGGAAAATGCCATATTTAAGGCCAACATAAGTACCATGTGTATCCAGATTTTTTGGCAATACAGTAAAACCTTGGTTTTAGAGTAACTTGGTTTGAGAGTGTTTTGCAAGACAAGCAAATTTTTTTTTAGAAACTTTGACTTCATAAACAAGCGATGTCTTGATATACAAGTAGCGTCATGTCACAACTAAGTATAAAAGAGAAGAGAGGCGCCCTCTAAGTGTAGCAATATGGTTACATTTAACGAAGGTACAACATTTAGTAACTCACATAGTTGATGATTAAAACAGGCACATCTACTTAGAGGCATCTGGGGTAAAGCTGTCCACATAGACCGTCCTCTGCACCACCATCGACGTCTCATTCAGCCTCGCTTTCAGATCACTCTACCGCAGTATAGTCTTCCCGGTCATGATTGCAGATTGACAGTGCTGAGAGCCGGTAGTGCGGAGGACAGTCTATGTGGACAGCTTCACCCCGGATGCCTGCATACTTAGATTGCCTCTTTTAATCATCAACCATGTGAGTTGCTAAATGTTGTACCTTCATTAAATGTAACCATATTGCTACATTTATGCCCCGTACACACGGTCAGATTTTCCGACGGAAAATGTGTGATAGGACCTTGTTGTCGGAAATTCCGATCGTGTGTGGGCTCCATCACACATTTTCCATTGGATTTTCCGACACACAAAGTTTGAGAGCAGGCTATAAAATTTTCTGACAACAAAATCCGTTGTAGGAATTTCCGATCGTGTGTACACAAATCTGATGCACAAAGTGCCACGCATGCTCAGAATAAATAAAGAGATGAAAGCTATTGGCTACTGCCCCGTTTATAGTCCTGACGTACGTGTTTTACGTCACCGCGTTCAGAATGATCGGATTTTCCGACAACTTTGTGTGACCGTGTGTATGCAAGACAAGTTTGAGCCAACATCCGTCAGAAAAAATCCTAGGATTTTGTTGTCGGAATGTCTGATCAATGTCCGACCGTGTGTATGGGGCATTAGAAGCGCCTCTCTTCTCTTTTATACTCTGTAGCTCCTGCTGGATTTTGCTTCTAATCCCCTTGTGGAGGCTGCCACAATGGACATTTTATGATTACACAACCTATCATATTGCTATAATCTTTTTTTTTTTATAGACTATAAACTGAAAGACCTATGAATAAATGATTGTGGAACGAACCATTTGAGTTTCCATTATTTCTTATGGGGAAATTCGCTTTGATATACAAGTGCTTTGGATTACAAGCATGTTTCTGGAACGAATTATGCTCACAATCCAAAGTTTCCCTTAGAAGAGAGTTCCAGAGAAAGATTGGACATTTCCTGACTTATTAATATCCAGTCTACAGCTAGATAACCTCCATTTAATGGCTTCATTTGAATTTTCATTTTAATCTCAATATTTTCATGTCTTTTTGCACAGGGTGACATTTACTGTGTTTACAAAATAAAGGAATTGTGTACACATGAGACATGTTGACCCCCTATTCTCCCTACCCCTTCTAGATCATACCACAGCATTCATCTTTTCTTCCACCTTGTTCCTGTAGTAAGAAACAGGCTTTATTCCTCCCCGTGATATCATTGCCAAGCTTGGAAAAGCTTTGCATGGTCAGCTACTGGTTACAATTCATTGAAAAAATTAAAAGAAAAAACCCGCGCTATGGAAAAAAAGTGTATGTGATAATAAATTTACCATGTAATAGGGCTGCTGCTATAATAAAAGGTGAAGAACCCCAAAGAATGCAAAAAATTGAATATTAAACTCAGCGCTGCTCCTATGGCTTAAAACAGGGATATGCAGTTAGCGGACCTCGAGCTGTTGCAAAACTACAAGTCCCATCATGCCTCTGCCTCTGGGTGTCATGCATGTGGCTATCAGAGTCTTGCTATGCCTCATGGGACTCGTAGTTCTGCAACAGCTGGAGGTCCGCTAATTGCATGTCCCTCACTTAAACCAATACAATGTCTATCATATCTATGTCAGCATATACAATATCATGATATAACTTAACAATATGGTATTAAAGTGCTCAGTGCAAATTTAAAGTGCAAAAAAATAAAGTGCAATCATATAAAATCCATCCAATATGGTGTGCTGAACTTGTGAAATTAGTTGGTTCTCAGGTGACTGTTCGTGCTCCCCTCCTGGGTCCCCCACTCACCAGAAAGAAACTTTAACCATGCCTGTAAGTATGTCCAGAATAGTATCTCCTGTCACTGGTAAAGTTGAAATGTATTGACACTACATAGGGACGGCTCCTATCTTCCACCTGTGTATTTAAAACATGTGAATGTCCTGGATCCTTCCCACAGCTTTTACGATGATCGGAAATCCACTTAAAGTATATGGCAACGAAGGGAAAAAAGTATATATAGTGTAATACTTCGAGGTTTATTCATAAAATACAAAGATATTACACTTACATCAAAAAACATTAAAACATGCAGAGAAACGCCGCCTTGGCGTGCAAACAATTGTCACTAGGTCTCCTCAACTTGTCGCGTTTTGCCCCTCCCACTGGGCATCATCAGAAGCTCCTGGAGCCCGTGACTGGCTGTCTTTTATATATTAAGTCCCACCCACTACACCCAATAACACCCACTACTCCTATTGATGGTGCAATAATAGTTGTAATCACTTCCGTTTTTCACCGGAATCGGAAGTGACGTTACCGCCGGAAGTGATACAATCACCAACTCCCCACATGGGAGGTCAACATGGTATCACTTCCTGTGTCCACAGGAAGTGTTCAAAACACCATCCTAATACTCAAAATGAGACATTACACCCTCTGCTGATACTACTGTATGTGCTATCGCTTCTCGTGTGTACAGGAAGCGAAGACCACCCAAATATGGTGTTAGACTCAACATACTGTGTGAGATATTCATACAGTATTTGTGGTATGAAAAATCCTAATGTTGGGATTGTGTGGTGACTGGATGTTCTAGCCCACTTAACATAATAGTTCCTTGTTTCCAAAAAGCTATACATTATTTCTGAAGACAACTATTACAAATTAAATAAGTTGTACAACATACAATAAAATGAAGAAATATTAACATAATACGTAGCAAAATAAAAATACATAAAATGGAAGAAATTATATTAGAATTAAAATTGAAATTAAAAATTATTAATAAAACAATTAATATCTAAGTCCATGTTTAACCCTTTTGGCGTTAATGACTGTAATTGGTATATCCATTGGGCTTCATTTTGAAAAATAGCTTGTTTTAAATTGGTGCCTCTCCAGTGTCTCTCCACTCTGTCAATGCCACAAAAAATGTATTTGTATGGGTCCCTGTTATGGAACCTTCTGAAGTGGTATGATAAACTGTGTTTTCGAAAGCCCTTTTGATGTTATTGTGTTCTCGCAATCTCACTTTAAGTTCTCTGGTGATCCGACCCACATTTTGGAGACCACATTCACATTCCAATAGGTATGTGACATGTGTGATACCACATGTAATACAGTCAGGTCCATAAATATTGGGACATTGACACAATTCTAATCTTTTTGGCTCTATACACCACCACAATGGATTTGAAATGAAACGAACAAGATGTGCTTTAACTGCAGACTTTCAGCTTTAATTTGAGGGTATTTACATCCAAATCAGGTGAACGGTGTAGGAATTACAACATTTTGTATATGTGCCTCCCACTTTTTAAGGGACCAAAAGTAATGGCACAGATTAACAATCATCCATCAAACTTTCACTTTTTAATACTTGGTTGCAAATCCTTTGCAGTCAATTACAGCCTGAGGTCTGTAACGCATAGGCACCACCAGACGCTGGGTTTCAACCCTGGTGATGCTCTGCCAGGCCTCTACTGCAACTGTCTTCAGTTCCTGCTTGTTCTTGGCGCATTTTCCCTTCAGTTTTGTCTTCAGCAAGTGAAATGCATGCTCAATCGGATTCAGGTCAGGTGATTGACTTCGCCATTGCATAACATTCCACTTCTTTCCCTTAAAAAACTCTTTGGTTGCTTTCGCAGTATGCTTCGTGTCATTGTCCATCTGCGCGGTGAAGCGCCGTCCAATGAGTTCTGAAGCATTTTGCTGAATATGAGCAGATAATTTTGCCTGAAACACATCAGAATTCATCCTGCTGCTTTTGTTAGCAGCCACATCAATAAATAAAAGAGAACCAGTTCCATTGGCAGCCATACATGCCCATGCCATGACACTACCACCACCATGCTTCACTGATGAGGTGGTATGCTTTGGATCATGAGCAGTTCCTTTCCTTCTCCATACTCTTCTCTTCCCATCACTCTGGTACAAGTTGATCTTGGTCTCATCTGTCCATAGGATGTTGTTCCAGAACTGTGAAGGCTTTTTTAGATGTTGTTTGGCAAAGTCTAATCTGGCCTTCCTGTTTTTGAGGCTCACCAATGGTTTACATCTTGTGGTGAACCCTCTGTATTCACTCTAGTGAAGTCATCTCTTGATTGTTTACTTTGACACACATACATCTACCTCCTGGAGAGTGTTCTTGATCTGGCCAACTGTTGTGAAGGGTGTTTTCTTCACCATGGAAAGAATTCTTCAGTCATCCGTGGTCTTCTGGGTCTTTTGGTGTTGCTGAGCTCACCCGTGCGTTCTTTCTATTTAAGGATGTTCCAAACAGTTGACTTGGCCACACCTAAAGTTTTTGCTATCTCTCTGATGGGTTTGTTTTGTTTTTTCAACCTAATGATGGCTTGCTTCACTGATAGTGACAGCTCTTTGGATCTCATATTAAGAGTTGACAGCAACAGATTCCAAATGCAAATAGCACACTTGAAATTAACTCTGGACCTTTTATATTCTCCTTGTAAATGGGATAATGAGGGAATAAAACACACCTGGCCATGGAACAGCTGAGCAGCCAATTGTCCCATTACTTTTGGTCCCTTAAAAAGTGGGAGGCACATATACAAACTGATGTAATTCCTACGTGATCACAAACAACTTGCCACCACCCTCATTTATAGCTGGCTATTGCAGTAAGCGGCATTGGAAGGCTACAAACAGATACCAACAAATCCTGGGGAATGCCCAGGAAAAAATCCAAACCACCAGCTCACAGACAACCAATTAACCTGTCTAACAGTATCCTTTAAAAACAGGGGTTTAGTCCGTACGCATTTGCAAACGCATGCGTAAGCCAAAGAGCCTCGTCACGGCACACTGGTATATGTGGTCCTAACACTAAAATATGAGTGTCCCCACAGTGGAGGCACATACATTCTGATGGATAAATGAGGGCAGGTGGACTGAAGGGGAGCCCACCCTTTCTTAAAGGTACGGGAGCACACCAAACACCCAGCTAGTAGCACAATGGCTGCAAAGGTGTTGGTGCTTTGCTGGACCAATACACACACCAACGTGATCACAAACAACTTGCACCACCCTCATTTATATCTGGTTATAGCAGTAAGCGGCATTGGAAGGCTACAAACAGATACCAACAAAGCCTGGGGAATGCTCAGGAAAAAATCCAAGCCTACTTACCACCAGCTCGCAGACAACCAATTAACCTGTTTAACAGTATGCGTTAAAAACAGGGGTTTAGTCCGCACGCATTTGCAAACGCATGCGTAAGGCACAGAGCCTCTTCACGGCACCCTGGTATTTTAGTGTTAGTACCACAGATACCAGGGTGCCGTGACGAGGCTCTGTGGCTTATGCATGCGTTTGCAAATGCATGGGGACTTAACCCCTGTTTTTAACGCATACTGTTAGACAGATTAATTGGTTGTCTGTGAGCTGGTGGTAAGTAGGCTTGATTTTTTTCCTGGGCATTCCCCAGGATTTGTTGGTATCTGTAGCATACCTCCCAACTTTTTGAGATGGGAAAGAGGGACACCTATTAGCAAAAGTTCGTAGTTATAGAACACACCCCCTTAAAGGAGAATTATACAAAAAAACAATTAATTAAACCACCCACAAGGGCTTTTTTTTTACCATTACTATTCCTTTAAACTGGCTTTTGAAATTTACAAACGCAGCAATTTAGAAATTAGATGAAAGGTTTAGCACTGGGAAACATTTTTTGAAAGATAAATAGTGCATTTTATATAAAACTATATAAATCAGACCAAAATGAGGGACAAATGAGGAGGAAAAAGGGCAGAGGGACTTTGTGCCAAATCAGGGACAGTCCCTCGAAATCAGGGACAGTTGGGAGCTATGTCTGTAGCCTTCCAATGCCGCTTACTGCGATAGCCAGCTATAAATGAGGGTGGTGGCAAGTTGTTTGTGATCACGTTGGTGTGTGTATTGGTCCAGCAACGCACCAACACCTTTGCAGCCATTGTGCTACCTGCTGGGTGTTTGGGGTGCTCCTGTACCTTTAAGAAGGGGTGGGCTCCCCTTCAGTCCACCTGCCCTCTTTTATCCATCAGAATGTATGTGCCTCCACTGTGGGGACACTCATATTTTAGTGGTAGAACCACAGATACCAGGGTGCCCTGACAAGGCTCTGTCGCTTACGCATGCTTTGCAAATGCGTGCTGACTAAACCCCTGTTTTTAACGCATACTGTTAAGCACCGTACACACGGTCGGACATTGATAGGAAAATCCGACAACAAAATCCATGGATTTTTTCCGACGGATGTTGGCTCAAACTTGTTTTGCATACACACGGTCACACAAAGTTTTCAGCATTTCCAATCGCCAACAACGTGGTCACGTACACCACGTACGACAAGACTATAAAAGGGCAGTTCAGAACCAAGCGCAGCACCCTTTGGGCTCCTTTTGCTAATCTCGTGTTAGTTAAAGTTTGGTGAGAGACGATTCGCGCTTTTTCAGACTCGTAGTTTTCAGATCATTTTCTG
The DNA here is from genome assembly GCA_037952925.1 of Lithobates clamitans. Lineage (NCBI taxonomy): Eukaryota > Metazoa > Chordata > Amphibia > Anura > Ranidae > Lithobates > Lithobates clamitans. Next base: position 5,556,815 of record JBBGZY010000746.1, read on the forward strand.
CTGTTCAGTTTGTGCTTGTGGGATTGTATCTGGTCTTCAGTGCGTGCAGCGAGTTACGCGTGACTTTGTCATTGTGTTCTTGTTCGTTCGTTACTGTTTTTCAGGTCGCTCTTCACAGGCCTTGCTGTTCTTCAGTGCGTTCTGTTACTTCGTTCTGAGCAGCCGACCGTTTTCTAGCCATGTTGCGTATACGTACTCATCGTAGAGTTTGTGCTGTGTGGGGGCTTGGTGTTGGGGTCCTTACCTTGACACAAGTCCAGTCCATGAACAGGGTGGGGAGGAGTTCATGGACCAAGAATTGGTTGCTCCAGCGTGACCAGTTCTGTCACATGCCTTTGCTCCATGAGATCCGTGAGAATAATCCTGATGATTTCAGGAACTTTCTCAGGATGACGGACCCCGTATTTCACCGTTTGTTGGCTTTGCTGACCCCCTGTATGAGCAGGCAGGATACCTGCATGAGGCTAGCCATCACTCCGGAGCAGAGGCTAGTCGCCACCCTGCAGTACTTGAAGTTCTCGACAGGCATCTCCCCCCAGGCTCTGGGGATCATTATCCCAAAGACCTGTTCTGCCATCATCCAGGTCCTGCAGAAGGAGTATATTAAGGTAAGATTTTTATCCTTTAACATCACATTTTATTGTATTTAATGTTTGATAATGTGTTTTATTTCTTTCCTCATTCCCTAATTAGCATGATTGTAATATGCTGTGAATGTCCCCTTTGTCTTCATGCATGCTGGAATTTTAGTTTTTTTTTGTCCTTCATGCATATTTGCCTTCACTTACCTCCCCAGCATGCTCTCCTGGGCCTATATTCACCTCGTGTAGTCACTTAACAATGTATTTTGTCAGCTCCATAGTAGTGCTTTACCCTAAAAACCCCCTAAAATTTTGAAAATTGTGATGTGTGTTTGAAATTCTGGCAGAGTGCCAGAGGCTTTTTTTTTGGTGTCCCAAAATCATTTTGAACCCTCCCTCCCTCCAACTGCTAACTCAGCTGATAACAATCCTCTATCTGCTGACTTTGCCAAACCCATACACACTATACCTACCTCTTTAGTGGTCAGATTTATGGATGAATTCACCAAAGCATGTAGTGCAAGGGCCTGCCTGAATACTTTAAAATGGTACTGTTTAAAATGTTGGTATCCTATTATTATCTTGAAAGGTAGTAGCAGAAAAAAATGTGCTAAAATGTGTACAGTGTGTATTTATCTCTTTGTATTATGACACTTCTTACCTGTCCAGTGGGCTGCCAATAGTGTAAAGTAAGGAGGGGCTGACCAAAGTAATACACATTATTTAGGCATTCATCTCTCAATGAAGTGGAGATGGTTACTTGTCCAAAACATCTACCCCCCATAACATTTTACAAATGGCCCATGGGGGGGGGGGGGGGATCTGATAGGTGGACCTTATACCTTTCTTTAAATACTCCCTAAAATAAATGTTATACTGATGTTGGCTAAGAATGTTTGTGTCTAATCTGCTTGCAATGTTTCTGTGCAAAATGATTAATTTCTTTTTCTTGTTTGACACCACAGTTTCCTTCCACACCACAGGAATGGCAGACTGTGGCCTACCACTTTGCCCAGCGGTGGGACTTTTCTAACTGCAGAGGGGCAATTGATGGGAAACACGTCCACATCGTCCCACCACCCAACTCGGGGTCATACTATTACAACTACAAGGGGTTCAATAGTATTTTGATGTTGGTGGTGGTTGTCGGCTACTTACGAGTTCCTGTATGTGGACATGGGGAAGAATGGCCGGATGTCCGATAGTGGAGTTATCGCCCAGACGGAGTTCTACAGGCGTCTCCAGAATGGCAGCTTGGACTTGCCACCTCCAGAAGACAATGTGGAAGGACTCCCATTCATCTTCGTTGTGGATGAAGCGTTTGCGCTGGGGGACCATCTTATGCGGCCATTCCCTATGAGGACCCTCACCCCGGACCAGAGAGTTTTTAATTACCGGCTGGCTAGAGCCAGAAGAGTGGTGGAGAACATGTTTGGAATCATGGCCAGCCGGTTCCGCCTATTTCTTACACCTATACATATGGCGTAGTATAAACTGAATCATATCATCCTGGTGTGCTGTGTTCTACACAACTTTTTAAGGCGAAATTCTGCCAGCTATGCTGCCTCAGTTGGGCCTGAGGCCGGAATTCAAGTAAATGAACCAACCCTGACGGCGCTTGAGGCTGGCCGTCCTGGCTTGCCCCCCCTTTCCTGCGAGGTCTGTCTTAGATACCTTGATTACTTTGCGGGTAGGGGGGCCATCAACATGCCAGACAATGTCTGATACATTTTTCAAATAAACAAAAGATTTTAACTACTAAAATCTTTGGTGACATTTACTGCTTGTGTTTCTTTTAGCTGACCCTGACAGAAATGTGGGGAGTCCTGAAAATGGCCTGATTGTGTAACCTTAAAAAGCACTGTTGGGTGTTATTTACTAAAGGAAAATACACTTTGCTCTACAAGTGCACTTGGGACTGCCCTGAAACTGCACTTGTAGTGCAAAGTGGATTTGCCCTTAGGAAATAACCCCCATTGTCACAGAAACCACCAATTTTACCACTACTATATTTTAGGTGCATTGAAACAATAATCCACACATTCTGGAGTATCAATCTTTTTAATACCAGCACAATCACATGTGCATTTATAAAAGGTTTTTAAAACAAACCAACATGTTAGTTGTATAACAATTTTTTGGGTCACATTAATAAAAGTAGAAATGTCCATTTAAAGTAAAACAGGCATGTTTCAAACAAACAAGAAAGACACAAATCTGGAACTTACAAAGTTCAACTTTTGTAGAAATTGAAGACAATATTAGACATGAGTATTTAGAAACTGTTTGATATTGCGTTCAGATGGGGTGAAGTCACCCCTGGAAAAGCCAAATTTTGAAGACGCACACAAATTACCAAATGTCAACATGTGCTAGCTGCCATCACGGGGGATCGAGGGACGTGTTTTGGGGGTGCAACCCCTTTCTCAGAGCTACTTTATTATTGAGGAAGGTGTTGAACCCCCAAAACGCATACATTCATCTCCCGTGATGGCAGATAGCACATGTTGACACACTGTGTGCATCTTCAAAATTTGGCTTTTCTCGAATATGTCCAAAAATCAGAAAAATTTTTCGATTCAAAAAACAAAAAAAAGGAAGGGATTTGGAGGTGTTTTAAACTCTCCCTAAAACATCAATGATGTTCTTCATTTTGTTTTTAACATCATTGATGTTTTTCTGGATGTTTTCCAAGTCTCTATTACACCCCATGATCTCCCCGATCAGGATCTGGGCACTCTCACTGGTGAAATGTCCTGCATCCACAACATCACGATCACCTAAAAATATAGAAACAAAAACACACCATGTATTATAAATATGCTGGCATCCATCTCTTACCTGAGCCTGTGGTCGCAGACACTCTCCTGTTGTGGTGACTATTTCCACCATGTCTCCCTCATCCTCTACCTGTTGACTTTGTTGGATTTCCACTTCTTCATGAGGTGGGGGGTCTGTGGTCTCCTCAGATGAGGGGTGTCCTCCGAGTCTTTTCTCCCCTATGTTAAAAAAAAAAAAAATAGGTATACTTAGCACACAGATATTTGATAACAGAAATAGGAACATGAAACATTGCTCGGAAGTGGGGTACAATTGTCTGTTATGGCAGAGTTCCAAGATGAAGAAATATTTGGGTCACTTTGTCAAGCTTGAATACTTACCTGTTTTGTAGAAGCTTCACAGATGGTGACACCCCTATAGTATACACTGGAGCACCTGTGTGGGGCCCCCTAATAAAAAGGGTGTTCTGGTGTCCCACACTAGTGCTCCAGTGTCCAGATGTGTAAACAGCTGCTGAGTGTCCTCTCCTTACACAGAATCTAGTTTGCATTTCATTCTAGTTACCAACCCATCTAAACACCAAAATTATTTGTTGAGAACTAGGCTAGCACAAATGTATTCAAATGCATATGCCCAAAACATGGTGGTTTCTATGCCGAACGAACAATGTTTGATACAAACGAATAATGTGGCCATGAACATGAAAGTTGCCATTTTAAACTGCACAACAGTAAAGAAAAGCACATGGAGCAGCACGAACGTTAGAAAAATAAAGAATAGTAACACAGGACAACTACTTACTTTTTTGCAGCACTCTCCGGATCCTTCTGTACTGCTCGTGCTCCCTTAATTTGAGGTCTGACCACTTCCTGAGTTGATCCTTGGATCGTCGTACCCCAAAATTCTTTCTGACATTGGGGTTGGGGTAAGGTCCATACTTCCCATCATAGTTTGTCTCCTCAGGATGTCCACCATCTCCAACATTTCCCCAAAGGACATATTTGAGGCCTTAAATCATCTCTTCCGGGATTGGGACGTTTCAGGCTCTGGGCTTTCCTCCTCCTCCTCCTCCTCGTTGGTGTAATTATCAGACACCTGCTCTGTCTCTGCCATGTGCTCTTCCCCACTGAGCCGAACGAGAATGGGTGGGGAATAGACTAGAAAGAATGTCGGGGCGGGCGGCGTTTCACACATGTGCAGTGTATATAAAGCGTAACACGCGTGCGTAGTACGTACAATCTGTGAGCGGAGGAAGGAGTATCGGAGGCGCCGATCCTGATAACTAAGGTAAGATTTAAATTTGGGCCTATAGTGCTTCTAGATTGAGGCCTGTATTTAGACAAGTTTATAAGACTTTAGACTGACATTAGGGTTTGTCTGGTGTTGTGTCTTTCAGTAAAAATGGATCTAATCAATGATCAGGACTTTATGCCAATCTTCATTGATATGTTCAGGGAGCTGCCCTGTCTGTGGCAGATAAACCACCCCGAATATAAGAATCAAACAAAGAGGAAGGCAGCGCTGGATAATTTGCTGGAAATTGTGAAGCTGGTGATCCCCACGGCAGACATCACCTATTTGAAGATCCTAATTGGTGGCATGAGGAGTACTTATCTAAGGGAGCACAAGAAGGTCCAGGATTCCCAGAGATCAGGAGCAGCAGATGACATTTATGTCCCCAGGCTGTGGTACTATGACAGGCTGACTTTTCTGGCAGGTCAGACTGAACCCAGGCCATCACTCTCCACTCTTCCTTCCACGCTTCCATCACCCCAGGTGAGGCTTTAGACACCCAACCTGGCCCTTCCAGGCAGCAACATGTGGAGAAGCCCAGCTTGAGCCAGGTATAGCATTCTTCAAAATATTTATGGTTGTCCAATCAATGATGTTAAATCTATGTTAGTTTGAAGTACTAATTTATGATTGTGATTGATTAACCAAAATCTAAAACCATGTCCCTTTTTCATACACAGGGAAGTCTCAGCCAGGAGGTGGCCGGGCCAAGCAGGCTGCCGGATACCGGATACCCAGGTCCCTCCCCTCCACCTTCAAAGAAAAAGTGGCAGGAAGAGGAGTAACCTGGAGGAGGCTGCAATAGGCCTATTTTGGAAGGCTACTGAGGCCCTCAGAACACCCCACAGTGTGGAAGATGATTTTGCAGAGCTAACTGCCTGCAAAATGATGCAGATGGAGGAGGGCCAACGACTCTTATGTGAGTTTTTAATTTTGGAAGCTCTAAATAAGGGGTTGAGGGGCCAACTCACATGTGAAACCCACATTTGTCAGCTCACCCATGGTCCTCCTCCTCCAGGTCGTCCTCCTCCTCCTCCTCCTCCAGGTCCTACTCCTCCTCCTGCCACCCCTCCAACACCAGAGCCACAGCCGGAAAGGAAGCGTGGAAGGAAGACTAGAGAGTGATGGCCCTGGGTTCAGTCTGGTCTGACAAAAGATGCAGGCTCTTGTATGACCACAGCCTGGGGACACAGATGTCATCTGCTGCTTTCATGATCTCAAAGACTTCTGGATCAGACTGCACTCCCTTAGATATGGACTCCTCAGGCCACCAATTTTGCTGTCAAAGAATTGATGTGTGCCCTGGGGGCCGAAGGCTTTGCCAATTTCTGCTGTTTCTCCAGCGTTGCCTCCCTCTTTGTTTGGTTCTGATCCCTTAATAAAGGATTTTTTGTTTCAATTATACTCGCCTATGTGTGTTTTCCTTCAAAAAGGACAGTTTGTTTGTGAGGAGGCAGGTACATTTCAAAAATACAATGTGAAATTAACAAGAGACACCAACACCAAGCTACCTCCTTGAGATTAAATAATACAAGATAATAATGGTGTTGTGGTAACCTGACACACAAAACACATCCAAAAATATTCAGGATAAAAGAAAAAAAACACGATCAGGCTTGAAAAAAATACAAAGCCAAAAAAAAAACATATCTTTTTTGACAGATGTGACAAATATATTGATGAAATCATGATCAATAATAAGTAAAGAAGTCTGTGTGAATATCAGCAGCAAAACAACTTCATTCTTCTAGCATTAGAAAGAAGAACAGAGTACGCTGCATTAAACAATTTTAAACATTGCAGCCTGACGAAAGTGCTATATCCATTCCAAACGCTAATTTTACCAGACCGAGCTGTTCCGTCTCGGAATTTCTTCTGAGCATGCGTGGCACTTTGTGCGTTGGAATTGTCCACACACGGTCGGAATTGACGCGATCGGATTTTGTTGTCGGAAAATTTTATAGCCTGCTCTCAAACTTTGTGTGTCGAAAAATCCGATGGAAAATGTCCGATGGAGCCCACACACGGTCAGAATTTCCGACAACACGCTCCGATCGCACATTTTCCGTCGGAAAATCCGACCGTGTGTACAGGGCATTAGACAGGTTAATTGGTTGTCTGCGAGCTGGTGGTAAGTAGGCTTGGATTTTTTCCTGGGCATTCCCCAGGCTTTGTTGGTATCTGTTGTAATTCCTACACCGTTCACCTGATTTGGATGTACATACCCTCAAATTAAAGCTGAAAGTCTGCAGTTAAAGCACATCTTGTTTGTTTTATTTCAAATCCATTGTGGTGGTGTATAGAGCCAAAAAGATTAGAATTGTGTCGATGTCCCAATATTTATGGACCAGACTGTAAATTTCGATATCTCATATATCTGTCCTGTAGTTTTTGATTGGAAGTGTGTTATTTTTCGTTTTCCTCCTTTACATGTTCTACATGTTAAACATTTGCCACATTTGAAAAAACCTGTCTGATCAAGAAAGGTAACCATCTTTTTAGGTGGCTCTGGAATGCTTTTAACAATTCTATCCTTCAGTATTGTTGGACGTCTGTAAATGACGTGTTGGCAATGTTTTGGCCAGTACCGAGCCTATAAGCAAAATAGGCCAATGGGTTTTTATAATTGTTGCCTATTAAATTCAGTACAGAAGGCAAGATCATATTTTTCTTCTTTTTTTAATTTTGGGGTAATTGTTTTATATCCATTAATCCTACTTCTCTGTGTGTTCTAATGAGTTGTGGGCGTTTGTATCCCTTTTGTTCAAACCTATTCAACAACATGTTGGATTGCGTTCCATAATCTTCTTGGAGATGACAATTTTGTTTTAGCTTCATAAGCTGGTCTTTAAGTATGCCTGAAATCCATTTTGGATGATGGCCACTACAGGTGGGAATATAACTGTTCCTATCTGTGTTTTTAAAAAATGTGCGAGCATGTATGTTGTTACCTTCTTTAAATATTTCTAAGTCCAAGTAATTAACCTTCTTTTTACTATAACTCGCTGTGAAGGAGATATTGTATTTATTAATATTAACATGTTGTAAGAATTATTTTAAAGCATTCTCATTACCCTCCCAAATTAAAAAAATGTCATCGATATACCTTCTATATGTTATTAGTCCTGGGATATTTCCCACTTGCCCATATTTGTTTGCCACCGTGGGAGCATACTTAGCTCCCATGGTGACACCCCTTATTTGTTTATAATATTGTTTATCATGCCAGAAGTAGTTGTATTCCAATGCTAGTTGCAATAGGTCCAACATGAAATCTATTTACTTATTTTGTAAAGTATTTTGGATTCCAGAGACCATTTAATTGTTGAGGTGGCATCTTTTTGTCTAATATTGGTATATAATGAATCAACATCTATACTCACTAAAAACGTTTGATCATTTACCGGAGTGTTCCTAATAAAATTGATAAGACAGGAATTGTTGGGCGATGGGTTGCAAATAATGGTCCAAGTTTTCTCCAACTCTGGAGAACAAGGAGTCAACCCCATTAACAGTAGCAACCAATGTCTTGATGTATTCAAAATGATGGTTGAACAAGATATAGAAGAGATTCATATACATCCCATCAGAGGAAATAAACAAATCCAACAGGGCCTTAAGGAATTAGAAAAAAAAAAGACATTGTTATAAGACCTTCGGATAAAGGGGGGGAATAGTGGTATTAGATAAGAAAGACTATAAGAAGGAATTAAACCGCCTAATAGAAGACAAAGAAACTTATAATAAAATCCTGTGAATAGTTCAAAAGCCATACTCACTAAAAAAAAATAAAAAGCCCAAGGAAAAGGCATATTGGATAAAAAGGAAGCCCAATACCTAGTCCCTGTAGCAGCAAACACCCCTATCATATACCAGGTTCCTAAAATACACAAGGGTACTCAAAAAACCCCAGGACACCCCATTATTAATGGGGTGGACTCCTTGTTCTACAGAGTTGGAGAATACTTGGACCATTATTTGCAACTCATTGCCCAACAATTCCTGTCTTATACGAAAGATAGTAGGGATCTCATCAATTTTATTAGGAACACTCCAGTAAACGATCAAATGTTTTTGGTGAGTATAGATGTTGATTCATTATATACCAATATTAGACAAAAAGATGCTACCATGGAAAACAACTACTGATGAAGATACAATATTTCCTTTGTATCGACATGCGTAGGGGAGGGGACTGGATGGCGCAGGAGACAGCTGGTCTGTCATATGGAGTAGGAGCACACAATCTCATTCACGGTTTGGCGCTATTAAGGCATGCTATAGAGCGGTGCACTAACACACCAGACCCAAGTGAGTACACTATAATAGTTATATAATTTTGTTTTTTTAGGCTTTTTGCTGCAGGTTCAGCAGATCATTAAGGGGATAACTCAGCACATGATTTATTTATTTATCAGATATATGAGATACCCAAATTTATTACATGTGGTACCACACATGTCTCATACCTATTGGAATGTGAATGTGGTCTCCAATATGTGGTCTCCAGGATTGCGAGAACACATTAATAACATCAAAAAGCAATTTCGAAAACAGTCTATCATACCACTTCAGAAGATTCCATAACAGGGACCCATCCAAATGAATTTTTTGTGGCATTGACAGAGTGGAGAGACACTGGAGGGGCACCAATTTAAAACAGGCTATTTCTCAAAATGAAACCTAATGGATATACCAATTACAGTCATTAACGCCAAAAGGGTTAAATGTAGACTTAGATATTAATTGTTTTATTAATAATTTTTCATTTCAATTTTAATTCTAAAATAATTTCTTCATTTTATGTATTTTTATTTATCTATGTATTATGTTAATATTTCTTCATTTTAATGTATGTTGTACAACTTATTTAATTTGTAATAGTTGTCATCAGAAATAATGTATCGCTATTTGGAAACAAGGAACTTCTATGTTAAGTGGGCTAGAACATCCAGTCACCACACAATCCCAACATTAGGATTTTTCATACCACAAATACTGTGTAAATATCTCACACAGTATGTTGAGTCTAACATCATATTTGGGTGGTCTTCGCTTCCTGTACATACGGGAAGTGATAGCACATATAGTATTATCAGCAGAGGGTGTAAAGTCTCATCTTGAGTATTAACCACTTCAGCCCCAGAAGGATTTACCCCCTTCCTGACCAGAGCACTTTTTACAATTTGGCACTGTGTCACTTTAACTGCTAATTGCGCGGTCATGCAATGCTGTACCCAAACAAAATTTGCGTCCTTTTTCTTCCCACAAATAGAGCTTTCTTTTGATGGTACTTGATCACCTCTGCGGTTTTTATTTTTTGCGCTATAAATGGAAAAAGACCGAAAATTTTGAAAAAAAAAGATATTTTCTACTTTTTGTTATAAAAAAAATCCAATAAACTCAATTTTAGTCATACATTTAGGCCAAAATGTATTCGGCCACATGTCTTAGGTAAAAAAAATGTCAATAAGCGTATATTTATTGGTTTGCGCAAAAGTTATAGCGTCTACAAACTAGGGTACATTTTCTGGAATTTACACAGCTTTTAGTTTATGACTGCCTATGTCATTTCTTGAGGTGCTAAAATGGCAGGGAAGTACAAAACCCCCCCAAATGACCCCATTTTGGAAAGTAGACACCCCAAGGAAATTGCTGAGAGGTATGTTGAGCCCATTGAATATTAATTTTTTTTGTCCCAATTGATTGAATAATGACAAAAAAAAATATTACAAAAAGTTGTCACTAAATGATATATTGCTCAAACATGCCATGGGCATATGTGGAATTGCACCCCAAAATACATTCAGCTGCTTCTCCTGAGTATGGGGATACCACATGTGTGGGACTTTTTGGGAGCCTAGCTGCGTACGGTGCCCCGAAAACCAATCACCGCCTTCAGCATTTCTAAGGGCGTAAATTTTTGATTTCACTCCTCACTACCTATCACAGTTTTGAAGGCCATAAAATGCCCAGATGGCACAACCCCCCCCCCCCCAAATGACCCATTTTGGAAAGTAGACAGCCCAAGCTATTTGCTGAGAGGCATGTTGAGTCCATGGAATATTTTATATTTTGACACAAGTTGCGGAAAAAGTGACAATTTTTTTTTTTTTTTTGCACAAAGTTGTCACTAAATGATATATTGCTCACACAGGCCATGGGCATATGTGAAATTGCACCCCAAAATACATTTAGCTGCTTCTCCTGAGTACGGGGATACCACATGTGTGAGACTTTTTGGGAGCCTAGCCGCTTACGGTCCCCGAAAACCAATCACTGCCCTCAGGATTTCTAAGAGCGGAAATTTTTTATTTCACTCTTCACTGCCTATCACAGTTTTGGAGGCTATGGAATGCCCAGGTGGCACAAATCCCCCCCCCCAAATGACCCAATTTTGGAAAGTAGACACCCCAAGCTATTTGCTGAGAGGCATGGTGAGTATTTTGCAGCTCTCATTTGTTTTTAAAAATGAAGAAAGTCAAGAAAAAACAATTTTTTTTCTTTTTTCAATTTTCAAAACTTTGTGACAAAAAGTGAGGTCTGCAAAATACTCACTATACCTCTCAGCAAATAGCTTGGAGTATCTACTTTCCGAAATAGGGTCATTGGGGGGGGGGGGGGGTTGTGCCACCTGGGCATTCCATGGCCTCCGAAACTGTGATAGGCAGTGAAGAGTTAAATAAAAAATGTATGCCCTTAGAAAGCCTGAAGGCAGTGCTTGGTTTTCGAGGTCCCGTACGCGGCTAGGCTCCCAAAAAGTCTCACACATGTGGTATCCCCGTACTCAGGAGAAGCAACAGAATGTATTTTGGTTTGTAATTTCACATATTCCCATGGCATGTTTAAGCAATATATCATTTAGTGACAACTTTGTGCAAAAAAAAATTAATTTTTTTTTTTAATTTGTCTTGTTCCCGCAACTTGTGTCACAATATAAAATATTCCATGGACTCGACATGCCTCTCAGCAAATAGCTTGGGGTGTCTACTTTCCAAAATGGGGTCATTTGGGGGGGTTTTGAACTGTTCTGGCATTTTATGCACAACATTTAGAAGCTTATGTCACACATCACCGACTCTTCTAACCACTTGAAGACAAAGCCCTTTCTGACACTTTTTGTTTACATGAAAAAAAATATTTTTTTTTGCAAGAAAATTACTTTGAACCCCCAAACATTATATATTTTTTTTAAAGCAAATGCCCTACAGATTAAAATGGTGGGTGTTTCATTTTTTTTTTCACACAGTATTTGCACAGCGATTTTTCAAACGCATTTTTTTGGGGAAAAAACACACTTTTTTAAATTTTAATGCACTAAAACACACTATATTGCCCAAATGTTTGATGAAATAAAAAATATGATCTTAGGTCGAGTACATGGATACCAAACATGACATGCTTTAAAATTGCGTACAAACGTGCAGTGGCAACAAACTAAATACATTTTTAAAAGCCTTTAAAAGCCTTTAAAAGCCTTTACAGGTTACCACTTTAGATTTACAGAGGAGGTCTACTGCTAAAATTACTGCCCTCGATCTGACCTTCGCGGTGATACCTCACATGCATGGTGCAATTGCTGTTTACATTTGACGCCAGACCGACGCTTGCGCTCGCCTTTGCGCAGAGCAGGGGGGGACAGGGGTGCTTTTTTTTTTTTTTTTTTACTTTTTTTTTTTTTTGCTTTTTTATCTTATTTTTAAACTGTTCCCTTCATTTTTTTTTTTTATCATTTTTACTTTATCTCAGGGAATTTAAATATCCCCTATGATAGCAATAGGTAGTGACAGGTACTCTTTTTTGAAAAAAATTGGGGTCTATTAGACCCTAGATCTCTCCTCTGCCCTCAAAGCATCTGACCACACCAAGATTGGTGTGATAAAATGCCTTCCCAATTTCCCAATGGTGCTGTTTACATCCGGCGAAATCTAAGTTATGAAATGCTCGTAGCTTCCGGTTTCTTAGGCCATAGAGATGTTTGGAGCCACTCTGGTCTCTGATCAGCTCTATGGTCAGCTGGCTGAATCACCGGCTGCATTCTCAGGTTCCCTGTTGGGACAGGAGAGCCAGAGAAAAACATGGAAGACGGTAGGGGGGGCATTCCCTCCCACTGCTTGTAAAAGCAGTCAAGAGGCTAATTAGCCCCTAGGATTGCTTTTACATGAAAGCCGACCGCTGGCTAAAAAGAATGATAACAAGATGATACCTAAACCTGCAGGCATCATTCTGGTATAAACACTCAAAGTTCAGCAACATACCAGTAGTACGTTGCTGGTCCTTGTTGGGCATATATTGTAATCTTTTTTTTTCATGCAGCCTGTGGGCTGAACGAAAAAAAGAGATTGATCGGTGGGTATGCCCACCATTAGAATACCTCCCTTCATCCACCCACTTCTAATGATGGGCATACATGCACCATTTATATATGCCGAAGCATGGGGGCATCCTCCCGCAAAAGGTAGGAGCAAATCGCTCCTCCGCCCCTGCTGCCCCCATGCTTCGGCATATATCACCTCCGCTGGAGTCACGGCTTTATATATCGTGGGAGCAAACGCTGTTGCTGTCAAGATAAATAAATCCGCGCTGCAGCTGAATGGCGTACCTGAAGACAAAAAAATGGTTAACAATAAAACACAGTAAACAGTAGACATGTGCATTAGTTTTCGTCCGAATGCATTTTCATCCGAATTTCAGGTATTTTCGTTATCGTTTTAACAAACGATAACGAAAGAGCAGAATCCGAAAAATGAAAGCTCCGACATAAACAAATGCTTTATTTTTGTTTTCGTTGCTACAACAGTTCGATATAGATAGGAGATTCGACATGATGATGACAATGACAATCTGTGTCCAACAAACCTGTGGTCGAATGTGCCTAACCTTAGCTCTATTAGTCCAAGATTATTCTACATAGAGAGAAAAGATTTGACATAGAGAGAAAAGATTCGACGTAGAGGAGAAAAGATTCGACGTAGGGGAGAAAAGATTTGACGTAGGGGAGAAAAGATTCGACGTTGGGGAGAAAAGGTAAATAAAAATAATGATGATGATGAATGTTATTGGCTGATTGTAACCAAAGAGGAGGAGCAGTAAAATAGCTAGAACTAAGTACACACGTACTTTGGCTTATGGTGTCTGTTGAAAGTTCTAAGAAGATTAGACGGAGCAGGTAAACTATACGGCGTCGTACAGTTTAGCTGCTCCGTCGAATCTTCTTAACATTCGACAGACACCATAAGCTTTCAATGACAGATTCGACCTTAATTTGGATTTTCGGACTAATGTAATTTTTAATGAAAAACGAAATAAATAAAAACGAATTTCGGGAGTAACTAAATAAATTTATTTTTCAGACGAAAATGAAATTCCGAATCGAAATATTTCAGTGTGCACATGTCTAGTAAACAGTAAAGTATAAAAAATTGCATACCTGAAAAGCAAACATGATAAAACATAATAATAAAACATTGACTGATCAAAATCCCAAAACTATACCTCTCACACGTGTACAGATAGAGATAGCGGCGCTAATATAAATTGTGTAAAATAATGGGTCAGAGCAGTATAATGCCTACGACCCTCTACTTATGCATAAAAATAATAATAATAGTGTCATGAAAAATATTAATTTTATCATGAAAAGAAATTTCCTTAACACCCAGTGAAAAGTGTCACTATAAATAATAAATTACAAGAAATGAATGATCAAGTTCAACAGTTGTTTTTCAATCTTCTTGTGAAAAATCTTCTATTCTTCCACCACACCACCGTGATAATGACACCACTCCCTCTGAAGAGCGCACTCACCAGATTGTATAGCCTCCCACTCTCGTGTTTGGCAAAACATGACTGATGGTGATCACATGACTGATGGTGATCACATGACTAATCATAGATAGTATATAAGGATTGATGAACCATCCGTGTAGCCAATCCCATTTGAAAAAGTCTATTCGACGAAACATGTCTTGGGCATGGTTACATGGCATTCCATCGCACTGACATTAGATGCCGCTGTCTGAAGAGGACTACACCGATCGGATGGCTGGGCCTTATGCCCTGTACACACGGTCGGATTTTCCGATGGACAATGTCCGATCGGAGCGTGTTGTCGGAAATTCCGACCGTGTGTGGGCGCCATCGGACATTTTCCATTGGATTTTCCAACACACAAAGTTGGACAGCAGGAGATAAAATTTTCCGACAACAAAATCCGATCGCGTCAATTCTGACCGTGTGTGGCCTGTTCCGACGCACAAAGTGCCACGCATGCTCAGAAGAAATTCCGACACGGGACAGCTCGTTCTGGTAAACTTAGCGTTCGCAATGGATACAGCACTTTCGTCACGCTGCAATGCTCAAAATGGTTTAATACAGCGCACTCTCTTCTTCTTTATAATGTGACAAGAATTAAGTCGTTTTGATGCTCATATTCACACACACTTCTCACAAAGTTTGATTTGTGTTTTTTTAGTGGGATTCCCTCAATATATTGTTATTAGTTGTCACATCTGACAGTTTTATATTTTTTTTATATTTTTTTTTTGGTTTTTAAGCCTTTTTTTTTCTTTAATGTTTGGATTTTTTCCAAGGCTGATCTTTGTTCAATGTTATTTTTATTTTTACTCCAGAATATTTTTGTGTGTGTTTTGTGTGGCAAGTTACCCCAACACCATTGATATCTTTTATTATTTAATCTCCAGGAGATTTTTTGTTGTTGGTGTCCCTTGTTCATTTCACATTGTATATTAGAAATGTACCTGAATCCTCACAAACAAACCATCATTTTTGAAGTAAAACACATAGGAGAGTATAATTCAAAACAAAAATCCTTTATTAAGGGCTCAAAACCAAACAAAGAGGAAGGCAACACTGGATCAACAGCAGAAATTAGTGAAGCCTGGGACCCCCACGGCAGACATCAATTCTTAAACCTCAAAATTGGTGGCCTGAGGAGTCCATATATAAGGGAGGGCAGTCTGGTCCGGGATTCACAGAGACTCGGATAGCAGCAGATGACATCAGTGTCCCCAGGCTGTGGTACCACAAGAGGCTGCATCTTTTGGCCGACCAGACTGGATCCAGGGTCCTCACTCTCTGGTCTTCCTTTCACACTTCCTTCCCGGCTGTGGCTGTGCAGTAGGAGATGTGGCAGGAGGAGGAGTAGGACCTGGAGGAGGAGGAGGACTGGGAGGACCTGGAGGAGGAGGACTGGGAGGACCTGGAGGAGGACTGGGAGGACCTGGAGGAGAGGGAGAAGGAGGAGGAGGACCATCCCAAAGCTGTGTGTGAGTTGTAAGTTGTCCCCTCACACCTTTCTCCAGAGCCTCTGAAATGAGGGCCTGACACATGGCTTGTTGGCCCTCCTCCATCCTCTGCATTTTATAGGCAATGAATGCCGCAAGGTTCTCCTGCCTGGTGTGTGGTGCTCCCAGGACCTCTGTAGCCCTCCAAAAAAATCTGATAGCCGCCTCCTCTAGGCTACTCCTCCTGCTGCCACTTTCTGTTTTCAGGGTGGGTGGAGGGACCTGCAGATCAGCCACCTCCTGGCTGAGACTTCCCTGTGTATGAAAAAGGGACATGGTTTTAGTTTTTGCATCATCAATCACAATCATAAATTAGTACTCCCAAATAACATCTAGTTAACATCATTGATTGCACAAGCAGAAATATTTAGAGGAATGCTATACCTGGCTCAATCTGGGCTCCTCCACATATGGCCTGGAAGGCCCAGGTTGGGCATCAGAAGCCTCAGCCGGGGGGGAAGGAAGCGTGGAAGGAAGACTGGAGAGGGATGGCCTGGGTTCAGTCTGGCCTGCCAGAAAGTGCAGCCTGTCATAGTAAAACATCCTGGGGACATAGATGTCATCTGCTGCTCCGGATCTCTGTGAATCCAGGACTTTCTTGCGCTCCCTCAGATATGTGCTCCTCAGGCAACCAATTAAGATCTTTAAATAAGTGATGTCTGCCGTGGGGATCACCTGCTTCACAATTTCACACAATTGCTCCAGTGCTGCCTTCCTCTTTGCTTGGTTTTTGAAATGGGGGTGGGTAAGCTCCCACAGACAGGGCAGCTCCCTTAGCATATCAATGAATAGTGACATGAAGTCAGTATCTCTCATTAAGATATCCATGTTCACTGCAAGACACAACACAAGACAAAGCCTAATGTCACACCAAACTCTCCTAATCTTGTTACAATATAGTCCTCAATCTAGAAGCAGTATAGGCCCAAGTTTGTCTCTTACCTTCGTTCTTACGATCGGCGCGTCCAATGCTCCTTCCTCCGCTCACAGATCGTACGTAATACGCACGCATGTTACGCTTTATAGACACTGCGCATGTGTGTAACTCCGCCCGCCCCTGACGTTCTTTCTATTCTATTCCCCGCCCCTTTTCGTTCGGCGCAGTGGGGGAAGAGCATGATGGCGGAATCACACCAGGTGCGTGCTAATTGTAGCAACGAGGAGGAGGAGGGAAGCCCGGATCCAGGCACGTCCCGATCCAGAAGGAGACGTTTTAAGGCCACAAATATGTCGTTTGGGGAGATGTTGGAGATGGTCGACATCATGAAGAAGTCCGACAATGATGGCAAATATGGGCCTTACCCCAACCCGAACATCCGAAAGGCCAAGATCATGGCGAAAGTGGTCAGGAGTCTCGAGCGGAATTTCGGGGTCCAAAGATCAAAAGATCAGCTCAGGAAGCGGTGGTCGGACCTGAAGTTGAGAGAGCCGGAGCAGTACCGAAAGATCCGGAGAGTGCTGCAAAAAAGTAAGTAGTTGTGCTGTGTTTCTATTCTTTCTGGCTTTATTCCGTTCGTTCTGCTCCATATGCTTTTATTAATTGTAACGTTTAAAAAGGTCAACTTTAATGTTCATGGGCCCATTATTCGTTCGTATCAAACATTTTTCGTTCGGCCTCTAGAACACCATTGTTTAGGCCATATGCATTTTCCAACATTTTTTTGGGGCCTACTTGGATGCCAAATATTTGTTTAGGTAGATGGGTTTGTTACTAGAATGAAATGCAAACTAAATTGTGTGTAAGGAGAGGACACTGAGCAGCTGTTTTCACATCTGGACACTGGAGCACTAGTGTGGGACACAAGAACACCATTTTTATTAGGGGGGGGGCACACAGGTGCTCCAGTGTATACTATAGGGGGGGTTACATGTGTGAAGCTTGTACCAAACAGGTAAAGTATTGCAGCTTGACAAAGGGCAATAAAAAAAAGACATCTTTGAACTCGGCTAAAATAGACAATTGTACCCCACTTCCAAGCAATGTTTCCTATTTCTATAGTTCTGCCATCAAATATCTGTGTGCTAAGTATACCATTTTTGTTTTACATAGGGGAGAAAAGACTCGGACACTCCTCATCCCAGGAGAACACAGACCCCCCCCCCCTCTGGAAGAAGGGGAACTACCCCAAACCCAAGATGCTGAGCAGGAGGAAGGAGAAGATGTAGTGGAAATTGGCACCACCAGAGGTGAGTGTCTGCAACCACAGACTCAGGTAAAAGAGATGGCTGGTGGCAGATTTTTGAGACCTTTTTTTTTGTTCTTTATCTCTTTTTAGGTGATCGTGATGTTGTGGATCCAGAACGCTTTACTTCTGAAAGTGCCCAGATACTGATAGGGGAGATCATGGGATGTAATCTCCAATTGCAAAACATCCAGCAACAAATACGTGATGTTATTACAAAAAATAATAACATCATTGATGTTTTGGGGCGAATTTAAACCCCACAAAATGACCGGTTTTCAGTAATTTCAATTTTTACAATGTTTTGAAAAGCCAAATTTGGAGGATGCACACAGTGTGCCAACATGTGCTATCTGCCATCACGGGAGATCAATGGACGCATTTTGGGGGGGCAACCCCTTCCTCAATTATAAAGTAGCGTTGAGGAAGGGCTTGCTCCCCCAAAACACGTCCCTTGATCCCCCCTGATGGCAGATAGCACATGTGGACATTTGTAAATTGATGTGCATCTTCCAAATTTGGCTTTTCCAGGGGTGAGTTCCCCCCATCTGAACGCTATATCAAACCCAGTTCCTAAATACTGATGTCTGATATAGCCTTCAGGTTTTACCATATGTGAACTTTGTAAGTTCTAGTTTTTTGGCTTTCTTGTTGGTTTTACACAGGCCTGTTTTATCTGAAATGGATATTTTGATTATTCATAATGCTACTGCAAACATTTTATACTACAAACATGTTGGTTTGTTTTAAAAACCTTTGGTAAATGCACATTTTGATTGTGCAGGTATAAAAAAGTGCCTTACTCAAGAATGTGTGGATTATTGTCTCAACACTACAACAACACTTTTGGGGTGATGTAATTGTTGTTTTATGCACAAATAGGGGTTATTTCCTAAGGGCAAATACACTTTGCACTACAAGTGCAGGTTCAGTGCAGTTGCAAGTGCACTTGAAGTGAAATGTGTTTTTGCATTTAGGAAGTACCAGCCAACACTGTTTTTTATAAGGTTACCCAATCACGACATTTTCTGCACTCAACACATTTCTGTCAGGGTCAGCTAAAACAAACACAAGCAGTAAATGTCCACCAAGAATTGCTTTTGGTTGTTTTTTATTTAAAAAAGGCATCACATATTGTCTGGCATATTGATAGCCCCCCTACCGGCAAAGAACTCCAGGTATCGTAACCGGACATCACGGGCATTCAGGGAGGGCAAGCCAGGACGGCCGCTTTCAAGTGCCGTCATTGTGGAAGTATTTGGGATTCCGGCCTCAGGCCCAACTGAGCCAGCATAGTTGGCTGAATGTTTTCTTAAAAAATTATGGAGAACACAGCACGCCAGTATAATATGGTTCAGTTTATACTCCGCCATATGGATGGGTGTCAGAAATAGTCGGAACCGGCTGGCCAGGATTCCAAATGTGTTCTCCACCACTCTTCGGGCTCTGGCCAGCCGGTAATTAAAAACCCTCTGTTCCGGGGTGAGGGTCCTCATCGGGAATGGCCGCATCAGGTGGTCCCCCAGCGCAAATGCTTCATCAGCAACGAACACAAATGGGAGACCTTCAACATTGTCCTCTGGAGGTGGCAAGTCCAAACTGCCATTCTGGAGACGCCTGTAGAACTCCGTCTGGGCGATGACTCCACCATCGGACATCCGGCCATTCTTCCCCACGTCCACATACAAGAACTCGTAATTAGCCGACACCACCGCCAACATCACTATACTATTAAACCCCTTGTAGTTATAATAGTACGACAACGAGTTGGGTGGTGGGACGATGTGGACGTGTTTCCCATCAATTGCCCCTCCGCAGTTAGGAAAGTCCCACCGCTGGGCAAAGTGGGAGGCCACAGTCTGCCATTCCTGTGGCGTGGAAGGAAACTGTTGAGGAAAAAAAAAAAAACATTACTATATTTTCACAGAAACATGGCAAGCAGATTAGGCACAAACATTATGGGTCAACCTCCAGATAGCATTTATTAAGGGGAATTTAACAACAACAAAGTATAAGGTACACCTATCATATTCCCCCTCCCCCCTCTCATGGGCCATTTCTAACATTATAGGGGGGGGGACTCTTGGACAGGTAACCCTCTTCACTTCATTGAGAGATGAATGCCTAAATACAGGGTATTACTTGGAACAGCCCCTCCTTTGTTACACTATTGGCAGCCCACTGGACAGGTAAGAAGTGTCATAATACAAAGATATAAATACACACTGTACACATTTGAGCACATTTGGACATTCTGCTATTACCTATCAAGATAATAATAGGATACAAAAACTTAAACAGTACCATTGGAAAGTATACAGGCAGGCCCTTGCACTACATGCTTTGGGGAATTCATCCATAAATCTGACCAGTAAAGAGATGGGTATAGTGTGTATGGGTTTGGCAAAGTCAGCAGATAGATGATTGAGGATAGAGAATTGGGATCAGCTGACTTAGCAGTTGGGGGGAGGGAGGGTTACCAAAAATTTGGGGATACCACAAAAAAAAG
Source organism: Lithobates clamitans (assembly GCA_037952925.1). Classification (NCBI taxonomy): domain Eukaryota; kingdom Metazoa; phylum Chordata; class Amphibia; order Anura; family Ranidae; genus Lithobates; species Lithobates clamitans. The sequence continues at coordinate 5,577,468 of JBBGZY010000746.1, forward strand.
CCTCTGGCCCTCTGCCTGAATTTAAATCCAAAATAACATTTCCAAACATTTTAGGGGGTGTTTGGGGTAAAGCACTACTATGGAGCTGATAAAATACATTGTTAAGTGACTACGTGAGGTGAATATAGGGCAGGAGACACCATGCTGGAGAGGTTATTGAAGGGCAAATATGTATGAAGGACATCAAATAATAATTATATAAAAATCCAGCATGCATGAGAACAAAGGGGACATTCACAGCATAATACAATCATGGTAATTAGGGAATGAGGAAAGAAATACAATATATTATCAAACATTCAATACAATAAAATGTGATATAAAAGGATAAAAATCTTACCTTCATATATTCCTTCTGCAGGACCTGGATGATGGCAGAACAGGTCTCTGGGATAATGATCCCCAGAGCCTGGGGGGAGATGCCTGTCGAGAACTTGAGGTCCTGCAGGCTTCTCCCTGTGGCCAAATACCGCAAGGTAGCGACCAACCTCTGCTCCGGAGTGATGGCTTGCCTCATGCAGGTATCCTGCCTGCTGATATAGGGGGTCAGCGAAGCCAACAAACGGTGAAACACGGGGTCCGTCATCCTGAGAAAGTTCCTGAAATCATCAGGATTATTCTCACGGATCTCACGGAGCAAAGGCATATGACAGAACTGGTCACGCTGAAGCAACCAATTCTTGGTCCATGAACTCCTCCCCACCCTGTTCATGGACTGGACTTGTGTCAAGGTCAGGACCCCAACACCAAGCCCCCGCACAGCATGAACTCTACGAGGAGTACGCATACGAAATATGGCTATAAAACGGTCGGCTGCTCAGAACGAAGTAACAGAACGCACTGAAGAACAGCAAGGCCTGTGAAGAGCGACCTGAAAACCAGTAACGAACGAACAAGAATACAGTGACTAAAGTCACGCGGAACTTGCTTGCACGCACTGAAGAGCAACTGAAGACAACTTTGTGCGACCGTGTGTAGGCAAAACAAGTTTGAGCCAACATCCGTAGGAAAAAATCCGAGGATTTTGTTGTCGGAATGTCCGATCAATGTCCGACCGTGTGTACGGGGCATTAGAAGGTTGGGTGAGAGATACACCAGTTTACACTTCAGGTCCGCTGTGACCGCGGTGCACCGTTGGATCACTGATCCTGTTGCTTGCTGTGCTTGCTGTGGATTTCTTTTTAAAGGCCTTTATGTTTCAGTTTAAAAGTGAGTGTAACCATTGAAGTGTGTTTGAAGTGATTTTAATAAATCTGTCAAAATGGTATCACGCTATGTGGAGCACTTTATTCATTTTTTCACATATGGAGCTGGCTTGATTGGAGTCACGGTTCATCACATGCAACCCAGGTGTGGTTCAATTGCTGTTTTGCCAAACACGAGAGTGGGAGGCTATACAATCTGGTGAGTGCGCTCTTCAGAGGGAGTGGTGTCATTATCACGGTGGTGTGGTGGAAGAATAGAAGATTTTTCACAAGAAGATTGAAAAACAACTGTTGAACTTGATCATTCATTTCTTGTAATTTATTATTTATAGTGACACTTTTCACTGGGTGTTAAGGAAATTTCTTTTCATGATAAAATTAAAATTTTTCATGACACTATTATTATTATTTTTATGCATAAGTAGAGGGTCGTAGGCATTATACTGCTCTGACCCATTATTTTACACAATTTATATTAGCGCCGCTATCTCTATCTGTACACGTGTGAGAGGTATAGTTTTGGGATTTTGATCAGTCTATGTATTTATTTAAGTGGCAGCTTTTTTTCACTGTACACTGTGGATGTACACATATTTTGTATTCATTTACACATCTTTTATATAGCTTTGCACTTCTCTTTGGCGCAGTGGAGTAAGAGAGATTCAGGGGCGGTTTATTTGTATATCTCTTGCTACAAACCATCAACAATAAAACATTGCAGAATAGAATACAGTAAAAAAGAGCAGAACAATAGAGAGAGAGAGAGAACAATAAAACGACAACTATTTTTTTTTTAATTTTATATATTTTTTTGTGTTTTTTTTTTTTTTTTACATTTTTTTTTGTAACTGTAACTTTTGTAACTGTAACCGGTTCGGGTCTCTCAAAATGCGATGGCATCTTGGGAGACCCTGTGTTAGTGTGCCTAGTCTGTGCAATGCTGTACGCTAATACTCAACCAGTGTATGGTAGCATTCAAAACATTCACCAATGCAAAGACTAGGATTGTTAGGACAGGAGGGAGAATAATTGCGGGTGTCACGCCTATATCCGCGCTTGCTGCAGACACGACATATTTTTTGGGGGGGTTCGTTGGGTAGGGGTACTTGGGAGGACATAAAGAAAATGCCTTTCATGCAGCTGACTGCATTTAGTTGGGGATGTGAATGGGCGAAGTACGGGTGCTGCAGAAGTGGTGGGTTCCCAATTAGGATTGGCGAATGCAGCAGGATGGGCATTATGGGCACGACGGGCCTGTGTTTGTCTTCTTCTTGGTGGCAGCGGGACACTACTTGTGCTTGCCACCTCACCAGCTTAAACTGCACTTATGGGACTCACCACGTCACCAAGTGTTACTGCAGTGCTGGTTTGACTACGACCGGGGTGTACTAGGCCGCTGGTGCTTGCCAGTTCACCAAAACGCTACCAAAAAAACTGTTAGCCATCGCAGGGATCAGGCCTGACTCTGCAAACGCTGCAGTTATGCGTTTAGTGTTTTGTAAGTGACAATGATCGATCGATACTGCACTTGGGTGGGCTGGGCTAAACGCAGGTGCTAGCGGGTATCTGGGCTGATCCCGCTAACTGCATTTTTGGGAACCCTAAAATGCTGGGGACGCTAGTATAGATCTGATCGGATCAGATATTGATCCGTTCAGATACTATACCACTAAGGAAGGTGTACGGTGTTCGCGTGGGTGTTAGCGGTACTGGCTCTAACCTGACGCTGCCTGGGGCGACGCAGACCCTATCTGACCCTAAAACCTAACTTATATCACCGCCGGGTGATCAGAGGGCTAAACCTTTATTCGGTAATAAACGGCGGGTGCCCTCACACTATAAAAAATAAACAAACTAACCAGCGTCACCCATAACAGTTATACGGTGATCACTGGTGAAAGGGTTAACTAGGGGGCAATCAAGGGGTTAAAACCTTTATTAGGTAGTATATGGGGGTCCCTGACACTATAAAACGATGACGGCGAACCTATATATTTACCTCCCTAACTAGAATCACCAGTGACACTAATACAGCGATCGGAAAAATGATCATTTAGTGACACTGGCGACGGGGGGTGATCACGGGGTTAAAACTTTATTAGGGGGGGTGAGGGGGGTACCCTAGACCTAAAGGGGGCTAATACTAACTGCCCTACCACACTAACTGTCACAAACTGACACCAATGCAGTAATCAGAAAAAAAAAAACTGCTTGGTGTCAGTGTGACGGGGGGGGGGGGGGGTGATCAGGGGTGAAAAATATGCCTGGCATGTTCTACTGTGTGTGTGTGTTGTGCACTCACTCGGATGTCTTCTCTCCTCTGCGCCGGAACGGAAAATACCGAGCCGAGGAGAGATGACATCACTTCCTCTGCTGCTGTTTACTATACAGCAGCAGAGGAAGGATTTCATTGGCTGGGAGCAATCGCGAGGGGGGGCCACGTGTGGATGGCCTCCCCCTCACCTCTCATTGCTCCCGGACAGAAGCTGACCGGCTCGGGCACCGGGGGGGTCCGATCGGACCCCCCGCCCGCGGGAGGCAGATCACGTACAGGTACGTGATTTTGCCTGCCCGTGCCATTCTGCCGCAGTATATCTGTTTGAGGTGGTCGGCAGGTGGTTAAGATGGCGTTTTCAACACTTCCTGTGGACACAGGGATTGATTCCATGCTGACCTTCCATGTGGGGAGATGGTGATTGTGTCATTTCCAGTTCCAGCAGTAACGTCACTTCCAGTTCCAGTGAAAACGTCACTTCGGGTTCTGGTAGAAGTGATTACAACTATTACTGCGCCATCAATAGGAGTAGTGGGTGTTATTGGGTGTAGTGGGTGGGACCTAATATATAAAAGACAGCCAGTAACAGGCTCCAAGAGCTTCTGATGACGCCCAGTGGGAGGGGCGAAACGTGTCAAGCTGAGGAGACCTAGTGACAATTGTTTGCATGCCAAGGCTGCGTTTCTCTGCACGTTTTCAATTTTCTTGATGTAAGTGAATGTCTTTGAATTTTATGAATAAACCTCACAGTATTACATTATATATACTCTTTTCCCTTGATTGCCATATACTTTAAATGGATGTCCGATCATCGTGAAAGCTGGGAAGGATCTAGGACATTCACATGTTTTAAATACACTGGTGGAAGATAGGAGCCGTCCCTATGTAGTGTCAATACATCTCAACTTTACCAGTGACGGGAGATACTATTTTGGATATACTTACAGGCGTGTTTAAAGTTTCTTTCTGGTGAATGGGGACCCAGGAGGGGAGCACGAACAGTCACCTGAGAACCACTTACACTAATTTCACAAGTTCAGCACACCATATTGGATGGACTTTATATGATTGCACTTTATTTTTATGCACTTTAAATTTGCACTGAGCACTTTAATACCAATAATTTTTTACTTGTAATTCATTACCTACTGAGCTAATATTATCTATACACAGTGTGTGGACATACTCTAGGGAGTCAATGCACCAGCACTGACTTGGATTTGAATGCAGGCAGAGGCAATGCATTGTCACGTCAACCAGGAAGTTAGAAGCTCACTCAATTGTTTTTGGCAGGCATTTTTATGTATTTGTTGCATTTTTAAAGAGAAAAAAAAACATATAGAAAAAAGTGTATGTATTTCAGAAGTGTACTGGATATATTTTTGCCTGGAAATATACTTTAACTTACTGGGATTGATTTAATAAAGGCAAATACGCTGTTCACATTGCGAAGGAAGTTGCACTCTGCATTTCCCCAGAACTTAGTTAAGGAGGTGAAGCTTCACTTTACAAAGAATACCAAATCACAAGCAAGGGAAATAAACAAAAAAACTAAATTTTTGCTTGCGCATGATGGAAGTCAGCCGAGCTTCACCTCATTCCACTAAGATCTGGGGATAATTTGCTTGCAGAATTCAACAGCATTTGATAAATTAATAATCTATTTACCTTTACTAAGCCAACCCCAGTGCCTTTAAATGTATTATTGTATATCTTTAAAACAGTAACATCCATTGGCGAGAAAAGAAAAGTAATAATATGTATATCTGTATTTCCCAAAGGTGTATTTTTATTTGCTGGCTCTAATCAAAGTATAACAGCAATGTTTTCCTCTGGGGCTGGAGTGGAAGTAAGAGGAGAAGGAGGGTTCATAAGCATTAATGTTCTTCTACCCCATGAGTTTATAAATCAAACACAAGGACTTATGGGAAATATGAACAATGATCCTACAGATGATTTTACATTCAGAAATGGAACTAGTTTGCCAACTAATGCCAACCCTGAGGAGTTTTTCCAGCTTGGCGCCAACTGTAAGTAATGGTCACACTAGAAGTAACTTCAGCTATGTGTGATATAAGCTATTTTTATTATGTTCGAAAGGGCTGGAAACAATACCTTGTTTTTCAATAGATATTTTTCACACCAATGTGTTTTGTTTAGGGCATTGGGAAAAAAAAAACATTTTTATTGCATTATCTTTTTTGACATTTATTTCAAAGAGGGCCCACCGGTAACATTAGAAGTCTGCAAAAATAAACGGTTATACAATTAAAAAGCAGTATTTGAGCTCCAGTTAAGTGAATGTGCTTCGGCCATAACAAAACAATGTTATCAGTCTGCTGCAGGCAGGAGGCATTCTTTCCCCAGTCTTCCTAGAACAGTGACATCGACTGTGCAGTGCATATTCATACAGAGTATATATTGTGAATTTATGGTCACAGAATGAGAGGCAAACAACCAAAATAAGGGCTGCTTACACATGTAGGAATTTACATTGACTGAGTTATAATTGTGTCGACATCTTAGTCTAAGCAGTAAAAAGTGACACAGGATAAAAACCTGAATAAAGATGGTTCTAGTTGTCAGAGAAAGAAGGAAGATGAAAGCAAGTATTTACTACAACTCTTTGAATTACACTTGCTCATTACTTAACATGTATGCAGTTAAAGAATCAATGCAGGCACATACTATATAAAATGCAGTTTATGTAGTTATGTATTCCTTAACCAAAAAAGAAATGTATTTTGAATGTAGAGAGCATAAGTACCTGCATTTGGCTTGATATCAGTTTATTGTAATTCCCTCTATAGCAGCATTTAGACTGAGAGAGGTAAGTGAAGCACTAGGAGCCAATCAGGTATGTTAAATGTATATGTACTGACAAAGTACAAGCTTACAGAAGGAGAAATCAAATTAAAAATGAGATGGGCTGTCACTGCTCGGTCACTGTCCAATAACAAGCTGGAGGCAGGGAGGTGATCTATCTTATTTGCTTTAAGTGATTGTTATTAAAAAAAAAAAAAAAAGCTTTACATACATGTCATACTTACAGCCCCGAAATGCCTCTTCTGGGGTCCCCTAAGAGCGCTGTCCTCTCCAAATCCCTTGCTATGGGGTCAGACATGCGGGCCCAATTCTGAGTGTGTGCATCCATAGACACACATAGCACGGGTGGCCCCCCCTTCCACTACTCCCTTCTCACAGGAATTGACTGACAACATCACTGCTGCCAAGTCTTCTGTGAGAAAAGACATAGACACACGTAGCATGGCTTGCCCCCCTCCCACTACTCCCTCCTCACAGAACTTGACTGGCAACACCAGGAGAAAATGGCTCCCACTGCCAAGTTTCCTGTGAGTGCATCCATAGACACACGTAGCATGGCTCGCCCCTCTCTCACTACTCCCTCCTCACAGGATTTGACTGGCAACAATAGGAGCAAATGGCTCCCTTTGCCAAGTCTCCTGTGAATGCATCCATAGACACACATAGCATGGCTCGCCCCTCTCCCACTACTTCCTCCTCACAGGATTTGACTGACAACACCAGGAGCCAATGGCTCCAATTGCTGCCAAGTTTCCTGTGAGTAAAGATAGGGAGAAGAAGAGCCGCTGCAGATGGACACAGCACTGGATCAAGATCAGACCCAGGTAAATATTTAAGGGGGACTGGGAGGGAACAACATTTGAAAGGTTGTTTTGCCTTAAGCGGAGAATTCAAAAAGGTTAAATACCATTTTTATCTTTATAATCACTTTAACTAGAGTATAGAAAAATCAGGTCATGAGCCTGGCTCTACTGTCTGGCATAGTTATTTATTTTATTATTTATTTTATTTCAGGTACTTATATAGCGCCGTCAATTTACGCATCGCTTTACATATACATTGTACATTCACATCAGTCCCTGCCCTCAAGGAGCTTACAATCTAAGGTCCCTAACTCACATTCATACATACTAGGGACAATTTAGACAGGATCCAATTAACCTACCAGCATGTCTTTGGAGTGTGGGAGGAAACCGGAGTACCCGGAGGAAACCCACGCAGGCACAGGGAGAACATGGAAACTCCAGGCAGCTTGTGTCGTGGTTGGGATTTGAACCAGCAACCCTTCTTACTGCTAGGCGAGAGTGCTACCCACTACACCACTACTGGAGTAAAAAGGAAGACAAAGGTTTTGAGTGAAAAAAAATGTTATGTAAATCTCAGCACTGGATGGACAGAAATGCAAATCATTTGGACGATAAATTAGGTCCATTATTTGTGTTTCATTTGTGTATGTGGATGTTTGGATGAAGTTCAGCTTCAACTCAAAAATATATCTCATTCTAGGTCCATTTTATTGAGCACATAAATTTGTCAGATATGTTACAATGTTCATATAGCTCTACCACAAAGCTGCACTGTAAAATAATGTATTCTTCATTAATAAAATATTTATTTAAAAAAAATGCAATGCAAGTCATCTACAATACAAATCAATGACCTAAGGGTTAAGTCATGAATACTTGTGTGAGGATGTCATGTGGAAAAATGTAAATGATAGCATTACATCTGTATCCCACATCAACCTGCCACAGCCTGCCACAGAAGGTGAGTCAAGGGCCAGGTCAGACATTCTGAAGAGAATATTACATTGTTAAAATATAAGTAGTAAGTTATTTTGGTCATCAGCATCCATCCATAGTCAAAAAATCTTTTCCAAAATTGTATTATTTTCTGGATAAGATTTACAAATAAAAGGTTACAAGACAAAGTATATAAAACAAAACATTTACTGTGTGTGAAGGTAAAAACAGTATATACGAACTATATAATATGAAGTCATACTCTTAACATATATATTAAGCATGGATGAATGGTTTGACATTTTATCCATATTTTATCCATATCCAATTTACTGGAGTGAAAAGGAAGACAAAGGTTTTATATAAAAAAAAAAAAAAATGCTTAAAAACTTTATCACCAATCAGAATTATTAAAACAGAAAATTTCTTAAGGCCTAAGATTAGCTGAAATAAAAAAGAATCAGTACAAGGGATATTACTTACTATTAATCTGATGTGTCACTTTGCTGGCTCCTGCTTTCTTTGAAATGTTCATACTCCCCCCCCCCCCCCCCCCTACCACCGCCACCACCACCACCACCGCTACTTTGTAATCCTGTAATCTTCAGGTGCGGCAGTTAATATTGCTGAGGGAGCTGTGACAGGCACTCATCAAGTGGGTCCGACTATAACCACCCTTTCCGCCCACCTCCTCCATTCATAGAAGCTACACTACAGCTTCTATGAAGGAAACCTGATCTATGAATGGAGAACAGGTGGATGGTTGAAAGGTCTGCCTTTCATAGATCATGTTTCATTCATAGAAGTTGTGGTACAGCTTCTGTGAATGGAGGAGCTGGGCTGGGCAAAGCCGGGCACTCTTGACGACTGCTTGTCACAGCTCCCTTAGCTCTATTAACCCTTGTCGCGCCAAAAGATTGCAATGGTAGGGGGACATCGGAGGTTGAAGATCTCAAGGAAATCTTTTTTTATTTGTGGATTATTGATGGCTTGGGTCCACAACATAAAAGTTAAGATAAAGTGGTAAAATTTCTCAATCGCTTATATTGTCTCTTTTTTTTCAGGGCAAGTGACCAGTGACAGCTCCCTCTTCACCTATGATTCAAAGTTCCTAATAGATAACTATCAGGTTAAACATGACCCAGATTTCTTACCCACATTTTCAGTCCAAGAAGATCCTAATGACCAATTTACAAAAGACGTGATTAAAATGTGTGGAAATGATCATTTCTGTAGATTTGATGCTCTCACCACAAGATCCCTTTGGGTTGGAAATGCAACAAAGTTATCACATGACAATCACCAAAAATTGGTCCAGGTTCTGCAACCAGGTAGGACAATAAAAATGATTTAAAGTGCCTGGAAAATGTGTTTATCAGCATATTTTGGAGTATACAGTACATCTCAATATAAAACAATAAATCACAATACTTCCTTATATCATACTGGAATTTCTTTGAAATCAAACTATATGTATAGCCCCTACAATTTTAACATAAACAATTACACATAGACAATAAGCAATTTCTTCACAACAGCAAAACAATGTCAGACAATCGTGAATAGTTTTCATAGGAAGCTGGGGTATGGGGAATTTTCCAAATAGCTTCCCATGCCAAGACTTGATTTTGCATATTATAATAGAGAGTTTCATAAGTTTTTTCATAAAATGAATGATTAAAGTAATTTGAGGGCAGTGATCCATACAATACCCATCATCAGCATATAAGATGTTATTATTAACTGAATATCATCTTTGCTTTCTCTCAGTGGTGTCATGCGGCTGGCTAGAACCCCCAAAGAATGGAAAGAAGGAGGGAATAAGCTACTTGGTTAACTCTCAAGTGAAAATCACCTGTAACAAAGGATACATGTTAAAAGGTTCCTCTTCACGCACATGTCAGCAAGACGGCACATGGAATGGGCAGACAAGTCAGTGTGTACATGGTAAGTGTTCTTTTTTTTTTAATCAAGAAATTTTTTTTATTTTAATATAATATATACATTATTCATAGCAATCGTACATAGTATATGTTAATCCAATTTCTATAAAATTATACAAACCCATTCTAATATTCATACCCAATTTCATATCACTGTTATATTTTCACTATTGAGTCTTATCCCAACCTTTTACCTACCCCATCCCCCCCCTCCCCCACCCCCATCACAACAAGCATATCCTATGAATTGCAACATTTTTATTCACCACGCTCTCAATTACCTCTGACTTTACCCACAACCTATTATTTTCTTAACTAATTATGCAGTCATCACCTCTTCGGGCCCACTTGCTATCCTGTTCCTTCTTCTCCCCTTTCATTCCTTCTGCTCTCTCTTCCTCCTATTCCTTATCCATTTTATCTGCACTTTCCTCTCTCCCAATCCCCCTATATCTCTACATCTGAAGCCTTTCCACTACCAATTGATGAGGGGCCAAATCCGCATCCCCCAACCAAGATTGCCATATCTTGTCAAATTTACCCTTGTCGCTTCTACGGCTATATGCCAGTCGTTCTCTAGGGAGGAGTGAGTTTACATATGAGATCCATTGCTTCCCTGTAGGTACGGTAGGGGCCATCCAGTGTTTTGCAATACGTTTTCTAGCCAAGTACATCAATCTGGTTAACATAATAAACTTTCCTCCCGGAAACATCTCTACGTTTATAGCACCGAGCAAGTATACTGTCGGGTTCAGGGGAATGGGAACTTGTGCCAACCTAGAGATGCACCGGGAGACCTCATAGCAGTACCTGTGCAACTTTGGGCACCTCCACATTAAATGGATAAAGTCCCCCTTATGCACACCACACTTAGGGCACAACGGGGAGTCCCTACCCCCCCATTTGTGAAGCTGTACTGATGTCCTGTAGGCCCTATGCAGAATAAATAGTTGTGACAACCTTTGGGATGCGGATAGCGAGACTACTGGGATAGCTTCAAGTGCCATTTCCCACTGTTTATCATCTATCTCACCTACATCCTCTACCCATTTATTTCGGCACTTTAGTGAAGTGTGATCCTGGGACGCAGTCAGTAATTCCCTATATATTTTTGATATTAATCCTTTCCTCGTGTCTGCTTTTAAAACTTCCCTCAATAATGGGACTGTTGTTACTCCCAAAGAATGAGTTATTTGTTGCCCCTGTAGCGCATGACGGAGTTGGAGGTATTGGTAAAAACCCCTAGGATGCAAATGAAATTCCCTGCATAGTTGTTCGTATGTCTTTAACACCTCCCCCTCATAAAGCTGTGAGAAAAACCAAATCCCCTTTTCCTTCCAATGTGAGAAACCTCGCAATTCCTGGACCTCATTATATCTTTTGTTGTGCCATATTGGTGTAAATGGGAGCACGCCCGTTATTTTCAGTATTTTCCGGATCTCCCCCCATACCCTTTTTAAGAGAAAACTTGTGGGTTCCAAACCCTTCATGCTTGGTAAATCCATTTCTAAGTGGGAGGCCGCCTCTAGTGTGGGTTCTGATATGGTCACCAATTTGCATATGGGGTCCTAATCTCCCTTTCGACCCCATCCTGCCATTTGTTGAAGCTGTGATGCCAAGAAATATAACCTGGGATGAGGTATTGACAACCCTCCCTTATCTTTTTCATATTGCAGTGTTTCCAAGCTAATTCTAGGCACCTTTTTTTCCATATCAGTTCTCTCATCAATGTATCTATTAGCTTGAACCACTTTTTTGATATCCATATTGGTGAATTATGAAAAACGTACAGTTGCTGGGGGGCCCATACCATTTTTACTAAATTTGCTCGTCCTTTGACTGATAGTGGAAGCCTGCACCAACTATTACATTTTTCTTTCTGTCTGGTGAGTAGTGGCCCCAGATTCAGCCGGAGATACTCAGCTGGCTCTGGGGATACCACCACTCCCAAATATTTGAAGCTATTAACAATGGCTATTTGTTCCGCCCCCTCTGGGAGTCTATCCCTCAGCTGATCTAGCGGCATTAGGGTTGATTTCGACCAATTGATAGCGAAGCCCGAGAAGCTGCCAAAGTTTCCCACTATCTCCATCACTGCCCGTAGGGAAGAGGCCATGTCCCCTAAATATATAAGTGCATCATCTGAGTATAAAGATATTTTTTCCTCTCTCTGATGTCTACCAAACCCCACCACCTCTGGTGAGTTTCGAATCAATATAGCCATGGGTTCTATCGCCAAAGCGAACAGTAATGGAGACAGCGGGCAACCCTGTCTGGTCCCTCTGTACAATCCGAATGGAGGGGAGAGGTCATTATTAATGCGCAACCTGGCTCTAGGTTCAAAATAGAGTACCCTTACCCAGGATATAAATTTACTTCCCATTCCAAATCTTTCCAATATTTCCATGAGGTAGGGCCACTCCACACTATCAAACGCCTTTACAGCGTCCAGTGACAGAATGGCCCTACCCCCCGGATTGTCCACTGGCACCTGTAAATTCATATATAGCCTCCTTATGTTGTCGGATTGATCACAATGAACCAGCTTGCCGATTACCTGGGAAAGCCTCTTGGCCAAAACACTAGCAAACAACTTCACGTCCGTGTTTAATAGCGAAATTGGACAATATGAATCTATTAGAAGTCTATCTTTTCCTGGCTTTAAAAGTACTGTGTTTTTTGTTTTTTGCATACTGTCTGGTAACCTACCCACTTCCCCAGCCTCCTTTTATAGTTTGCAACAATGATGGTAAGAGGTCCTCCCTATAATGGGAGTATACCTCCACCAGTAATCCATCTGGGCCTGGAGATTTATGGTGCGTTGCCCCCTTCAGTGCTTCTGTTAGTTCTGCCAGTGAAATTGGGCAGTTTAGGATTTCCCTGTCCTCCTCCATCAACTGCAGAAAAGGGCAGGTTTGTAAAAACTGTTCCAGGTCAGATGGACTATAACTAGTTTTACTGGAATATAAATCCCTGTAAAACTGCTGAAAACTATTTAAAATGTCTGAGCTAAGAGTCAGCCTCTCCCCAGATTCAGTCCTTACGGCTAGAATGTTAGTAGATTCCCGTTGCTCTCTGGGTATTAAGGCCAAAAGGCGACCAGTATTTTCCCCCTCTTCAAAGTAGCTCTGTTGCTGAAAATATCTTCTCTTCTCTGCTGCAGATAACCACACCGAGTTGTATACTGCCTGTGCCTCCCTCCATGAATCTTGATTGGATTGTGAAGGGTCTATTATTAAAGCCTGTTCCCTTTCTTTCAATTCTTCCCGTACCCTAGTCTCCCACTCTCTAGATCCAGTTTTGACTCCCGCAATTTCTTTAATAAGGCAGCCCCTCAAGAACGCCTTAAGTGTATCCCAAATTACCACTACACTGGCTGATCCCCCATTGAATTGCAGAAATTCCCGTAATGCCCCTCTCGTTTTATCTACCTGCAGAAACAGGGTTAGCCAATATGGGTTCATTTTCCATAGAGGGCGTCCCGTAGTACCAATAGTGCCTAGCCGTACCCAAAATGGAGAGTGATCAGACAATAGGTGCGGCACAGAATCGGGACGCATGTGTGTTTCTTGCAAACAAATTATCTGGGGTTTCATTTTATTAAAATATTTAAACATTGCACTTCTCTTATCCCTATCCCCCAGCCCCCTTACATTCCATGTCATTAATAGGATACCTCTTTTTTCCCTCCCTTACTCATGTATGAGGGCAAACCATTTACTATGCTCATAGAACCGAGAGCAGCAACATAAATATTAAATCACACTACTATTATCCTTCTGGATTTTAGCCATCTCTAAGACCCTGTCAGAGTACAGTACATTTCTACATATCATTCCTTTTTTCCCCCATTTATCTAGATATAAAAAACATTTGTGGCAAAACTTGTACTTGTGATTTCTTTCCTTACTCATTAGCATAAATCCCCCCCTCTCGTGTCTTCCCTTCCCCCCCTCCCTCCTCCCCCCTCCCTCCCGTTCCTGCCCCCCCTTCCCCCCCCCCCGCCCAGCTGGGCCTACCCTAGGGGCTTTGTGCTTGACCTCCCACACATACTTACTCCCCAGATTACACCTTCCAACCTTATCCATACCATACATCTCTATACCCCCTTTCTCCTGGGGTCCTTAACTCTCCCCCTCCCCCCCTCTCCAAACCTTTCTTTCTCTTTTTTTTCTTTAGTGCTATTCATGTGCATTAATTTTTGTGTTTTGGAGACAAATACTTTTATCCTATCAGCCCCATTTTGATCTAGTTAATATGTGTCTAACCTTCTATTTTATTTTAATCCTCTTCCAACCCCTACTCCGTGTTTTACTTACCAAAGTTTAATATTTATTTACTTCTCATTTAATTATTAATTATTATCGCTATCTTCCCTTTCCCTTCCCACTACCCCTGTGTTTTCAAAGAAACAATTTTATTTCTATATAATGTCCGCTGCAGGGTCCAGAGTGACAGAGGGAGAAAAAAAAAAAAAAGGGGGGGGATGGGAAAAGTCTAGTTAGTCTCTGATCTCTCATCTCCTGTATTCTGTGCTGTTCTCCCGTTGTCCGTCAACCATTCTTCTACACTCCATGGGGAATCAAAAAAGTGTATGCCATTTGTAGTGGTTACGCTCATTTGGGAGGGGTATAGCAGTGCATAGTCCATCTTTATTTGCTGTAACATGCGTTTAATTGGTATATATGCTGCTCGGCGTTTTTGCAGATCTGGAGAAAAGTCCTGATATAATGAAATTTATACCCCCTTTTAGAGGATCTCTCTCATTTCTCTTGCCTTCCGAAGCAAGGATATTTTATCTCTGAAATTAAACAATTTTATGATTATGGGTCTTGGGTACTCTTTGCCCTGACGAGATCTAGAGGGGATTCGATGTGCTCGCTCAATACCGAAAAATGGGGAAAAAGTTGCGGCCCCGAATGTCTCTTTAACCCATCCCTACAAAAATTCTATGGGATTAGGACCCTCACTCCGCTCAGGCATGCCAATTATTCTTACATTGTTTCTCCGATTTCTATTTTCTAATTCGTCTATTTTGGCTGCCTGATCTTTTATATATTTCTTCATCTCAGTGATATCTTGCCTGAGCAGGAGTAACGTATCTTCTACTGCACTTAATCTTTCCTCTAGGATCGTTGTTCTTTCCACCATCTCTTTCAGCCTGCCTCCCATCACTGCGAGTTCCTCCTTTATGCCTTTTAGTTGGATATCCAGACCTGCGATTGATTCCTTGCATGCGGTTATCGCATATAGGAGATCCCTCATTGTAGGTTCTTCTGCTCCTCTACTTTGTTCTCCCTCCATATCTGCCTCTGTTATGTTAGAAAGCCTTTTAGTTGCTGTGTCACCACTTGTGATGTCAACTTTCCCTGCTCCTTGTTCCCTTGTAGGTGGTGTTGTCATCGGGCTTGACACCACTGGCATTGGCCCACTACTTTGACTTTTCCTGATCCCAGAGGTTCCTGTGTGAATTGATTGTAGAGATTTTACTGTTGAGAGGGAGGTCCTAGCAAATCGCTCTAGCTTCGTTGCTGCCGCTGCTGCCGCTGCTGCTGCGACTTTTGCTTGATTTGTCTGTTTTTTTGCGGAGCGTGTGACCTGGGATCCTTCTTGTTGTGCCTGATGTTGTAGCTGGTGCTGGTTTGCTTTTTCATCAGCCACCCGCTTCCCAACCATAATGTTTTCTTTCTCCTCTTCCTTTGGGGGTTAAACCAGTTTTCAGTTTGTTGCAGCATCATTTTGCATTGATTTAGGCCTCCAAGTCACCACCTTCCTTTATTAAATTAAACTATAGTCCATGGTGTTTCACACTGCTAGTACCAATTGGACCCAATGCCAGAGAAAAAAAAACAGTCCCACTACACACCTCCAATGCCACAGTACCAATTTAACAGATCAGCTTGCAATTAAGTAGAACAATTTGTAGACAATAAAAATGTTATACTTCAAGTTGCGGCTTAAGTTATAATAATCAACTTTTCAGTGCCATTTCTTTGCTTGATTCTGATACTGTTGTTGTTTAGATTACCTCACCAGCCAGCTCCCTGTCCGTCTCCCACCCTGGACTGGGGCTGCAATTTTCTAAGTTTCAGGTATATTATCTTTAACACCAACAGCTGTAAGAGCAACGGGTTCAGCTTGGCCAGGGTTTCAAATTATAAGTTCAGTTAATTCATGTTTCTCCAACTAAGAACTGGGTATAAGGGATCATATATGGCAGATATGTCATTTGAGAACAAAAGGAAGAGCTTTCAACTGCATTTGTCGTCTTCACACTTGTCTCCAGATCTCCAGCGTTACCTTTGTGTTCTTATCAGCCGCTCACCGCTCCGCTCCCCGCCACCGCTGCTGCTGAGACCATTTCTTTCATCGGCTGCTGACGTACCAGGTGGGAGCCTCTCACACTACCCCTCTGGTTCCGCCCTCCAAGCCCTCTCGCTGTCTCTCACTCCGGCGCTGTTACTGCTGTTGAAGCCACTTTCCTCGCCGGCCGCTGACAAGCCAGGGAGACCTCTCACGCCACCCCCCTTGTCTCGTCCTCCGAGTCCGCGCTTGCGCCGGAGCCAGGTATGAGCAAAGATGCCGGTCTCTGGGGCACAGTTTAGCCGAAGTCAGCTGCGTTCTCCTACCGCCGGTCAGGCTAACATTTTCTTGGCTGTGTACTAGCTGGTTATAGCAGAGGGAGAGGAGATCTCACACACACCCTCTCACTCCAGCATCCGGTCATGGTAAGTGTTCTTGACTTTGCTTTGTTATGATATTCCTATGCTGACTCCTAACTACTGTAGGAGTCTAGTGGTCAACTCTTATGCATAAAAATTGGCCATACATAATGGGACTAGCTTGATGATCAGAGGTCTTATGGATCTGCCATTCATAAGACATGAGAGAAATGGGTAAGTGAAGTGCAGTACTGGCTTGCCTCAACAGCAAAAGCAATAGCAGATCTACAATTTGAATTCTACAATATGGAATTGCTGTACAATTGTGTCAAAATCAACGATTAGCTTCTTATAGGTATTTCTTGACTTTCTCTGAAACAACATGACCTCTGAAATTACAAGTTTCGTTTTTTGGGGGGGGTGTTCAACTCAAACTCAATAGTCCTCTTGGATCTTTTTACGAAGGCCAACTTTGTCATATTGTATAACAATCTCTCTTAGTGTATGGCCAGCTTAAGAAACCTTTGGATTCAGTGGATGCTGTATTTGTCAGCTTACCTTATTACATGTAGAAACAATGAGTATTAACTTGCACACAATCATTTGGAATATTGGGCTTCTGCAAGTTTCTTGACCTTACACAAAGCAAAATTGTCACTCCTAAACCTAAAACAACAACATTGTTGAAATGTGTGGATAATTTTGCTTATTTCTCATGTTGGTTGTAAAGGTACATGAGACAAGAAAAAATATATGTCAGATCTTCTTCCTCAAATACATTATCCCTCCTCCCTACCTCTTCTCTGGTCCTCTGCACGAATATTACTATTTCTTTACTTACCTTTCTTTTTTAGAAAATTGTTCAGCTCCACCCCTCCTT
>JBBGZY010000746.1:5600000-5819367 GCA_037952925.1 Lithobates clamitans
CTGACCACCGTTTTCTTTTAACTGAATCTTGCAATTAGCTCATCACTGTGGCGAATGGACTTACTAGCCATGGGGTTAAGAGTCTGACATAAGTGGGCAGTGGTGACCCTGACAGGCAGCACTGAGGTGGCAATGATGGGCACTGACAGGTGGCATTGACAGGCAGCACTTAGGTGCCTTCCATCCAGGAAGTTGGCTGCATGGCAAAGCACCACAGGTTCTGGAGATCATGGGATGTTCTGATAAAAATCTAGCTGCACATCCAGGCACCTTGAGGTACTTACTTTACACTATGCTGTTTTTTTACTGCTGCTATAGATTTTTGTACCTGTGTATCTGTGTACCATTGGGAAGAATTCATTCTCAAAGCCAGGAAGTGAAAGGAAATCCCTTGGTGTAAACCAGGGTCACCAGTACTAGTGTCCCCACTGGAAAATTTCCCCTCTATCCCTGTTCTGCGGACAACCCAAAATTTGGGATTTTCTTTTAGTTTTAGGGTACTTTCACACTGGGGCGGTGCCAGCATTAGCGGTAAAGCGCTGCTAGTTTTAGCAGCGATTTACCGCTGTTTAAATTATGCTTTTGAGACACTAGCGGGGCACATTTAACCAGGAAAGGGTTAAAAGCGCTTGTTGCAGCACTGCCATCTCTTTTCAATGGTCACAGAGGTTTGGGAGCGATATATACCACGCTCCCTCACCGCCCCAAACATGATGCTTGCAGGACTTTTTTCCCATCCTGCAAGCGCATCGCCCCAGTGTGAAAGTACTGGCTTTCACACTGGGGAGGCATGAGAGGCGTTTTTCAGGCGCTTTACAGGCACTATTTTTAGCACCCCAGTGTGAAAGGGGTCTTAGAGATACCAGTAAACATGACAAATAGACAGGGTAAATCTCCCTATTAGGAGCACAGAAAGGAGTTCAAAATTTGGCAGATGTTCTAATCCCTCTCCACGTTATCCAAAACTAAAACATCAGCGAACATCAAACGACAATAAAATGTCTTTGGTTGTACTTTATTATTTCTTTTAATATTTCTGAGTCACTAACCCGGAAAAGTTTGAAGCAAGTGAAATCAGACTGAAATTAAAACTCCTGATCTGCCTACTTATTCCAGGTCAGTGACTCAGGACATGTAAGCCAGGCATGTAGCATTTTATAAAAGAAAGGTCAGCGATGGTAGTCTCCATATTTATCTTGGCACTGGTTCCACTTGGCAGTACATGGATTAGCTTCTGATGAACCCTAGATCACAGGGGAAATTACTGTAATCCTTTATAATCACAACAAAAATATGTAGATCCCACTGTTTGCTTACTGTGGATACAAGCACAGGAATGTATCTCACAGGCCACAGAGTTAGTCAGGATTGTAAGAGTAGAGATTTAGTAATAACTATTAATGTCAATATTTAACCTTGGACTAAATTAGTGAGTATGTCAGATATTAGTAGGTGTATTTTTATGTGCTAAGTAGAAATAAGCAAGGCAAAATGCTTCTATGTCGTTTATTAGCAACAAAGTGGAGACATAAAACATCTACCTCCTAGCAAACTAAAAATTCTGAGAGGTGAAGGAGGGGGTGTTGAGGACCCCCTTCAATTTCCTAGTTTTCTGCAACTTTTCTATACTTGGGAACCTGGAAATGTCAAGATTAAAGTTGATAACTGCAGTCAGTAAGCAAGAAGATTCTTTTTCTACTAGCACATAAAGATAACGCAGTGGTGGTGAATAGAGAAGAGGTGTTGATAATTTAATAGTGTATTTGGTTAGTGACAACTGGCCAGATTAAAATGTTGTAGCTGTGCAAATATTATGTGGTATTGGGGATGAGCATCTAAAAAGTCTTTGCTTACCCAGGTCTTGTTCATTCTGAAAGAAGTCAGCCTCTCAACACCTTGGTACATTTTTCATAGATAATGACATCCATTATGCAAATTACACTCAGGTGAAGGAAGCTGAATGGTGGACAGAACAGCACCAATATTGCACCTATATTACAACTGGAGTCATTTCAGGGCACTGGAAAAGTCTGTAGACCCAATAATTTACGGGGTCACCACTTTTCAGGGACCAAGAAGTTACTTGACTATGACCATCCTGACCAACCACTTTTAAAGATCTAACAACTTTGTAAATATATTCACAAACTGGGCCATAGCAAAGCAGAACAGTAAGTACGAACTACATATTACAAAGAAAAGAACTGAGACAATGGATCATATCAAATATTAACTCAAAGCTAAATGTATATAAGCCTTTTTTTTTAAACAGCCTCGTTTAGTAGTCTTTGATGTAACATACCTCTTGCAGCAAAGTTAACTGGCATCTTTAAGTAAACAATTAAAACAATGTTTGACTTTTGTGTACAGTTTGCAGACAATTAGCTACCTAATGACATTTAATGTGGTCTGAAACATTCTGACTGTCACTCCCTCACCATGTTCTCACTTTGACCCATTAGAAGTAAAATGTGTTATTGTGTCTGGTGCTCCTTGCCTATCCTCATTTTACCCAGTTAAATAATAGTATAGTAGAGTTGTCACATCAATGGGAGACAAGAACAAAGTTGTTCAGCTAAGAAACAGAGATGATTTGTTTGGACGAATTGATCTTTTTTAAGCTTATGTTGCTGCTGCCTATTTTCTCACCTCTACTTCTAGCTTTCCTCATACTCTGGCCTTTTGTATTTTGGGTGGGTGAGGTATGGCCATTATCTGTACTTATCCATAGCTGTCTTCTCTTATGCATCATAGAAATATGGCAAGTAATGGGTTTGATGTGTCTCTAAAATAATGCCGCTCCCCCCAAACTCTGATTCCCAATCACACTGAAAGTCACTGTGGCCCTGACCTCAAAGGTGCTGGTGGACTTTATGTGTCCCTTTAGCCTTTGTACTGGGCAATTGCCCTGTAACTACACCCAAACACTCACTGACCCACTGACAGTGACAGACAGACTTTGACTCCATCAGTCTTCCTTTTGCAATTTCATTTGCTCAACATTCTAGTAAAGAGAGGGATGAGTTTACAGTATACCCCAAAACAGAAGCAAAAATTTCCTTCATCCTGTAGTATCTTGTAGCATCTTTAACCTCTGCCATGGGCTAATACAGAATTGGTAGGCCAGACAGTGAGAGTTAAGTATCTAGAGGCCCCTAAATATATTTGTTAACTAAAGGGGGTTATTAAAGGCAAAACCAGGAGCATATAAGAAAAAGATTATATAAGGAAAAATTAGGTTCAATTAAAAAAAGACTTTAGAGGTGCTAATAAAAATGGGCTAGTTTCCCTTACACTGTTTATTAAAACAAATCAGATTAAAACCATTCAAATTAATGAAAAACAATAACAGAATGGTGCTAGGAGAAAGTCTCTACAACCCCATACCACCAAATGTATTGAAGTGTACATAATTATAAATGCCACATAATCATATATGGTAACTCCAACCCATATATTTAAACCAGGTCACAGCCCCTACAGTACATAAGCATATTGAGTGTAGCTTAATCCAAAAATGTTGTCTTTACACGTTTCATAGTGACTATAGCCTGCTTCCTCAGGAGATCAATGTAGAAGGTGCAGTATGCAAAGAATACCCATCCTCAGGTCCACCACAGCTACAGGTTGAGGATCGCAGCACCAGATCCCTCTACATGAAAGCACGAGGACCAATCAAGCAAAGGCACATGAATTGACATTCACATACAATAATAAACACTGATTCAGGTCGTTACTCTGGGAAGAATGGGGGGCTGGACGCTTTATGACCTATAATATTGTATCTTTTCATTTTATCCATTGGAGAGCATTCCCTAGTAGCAGAATGTTCTGGGACTTAGGAAAAACCCAGCAAAACAAGATGACTTAAACAATCAGAGTTTAGGCTGGCTATAGCCTTGCTGCAACATTACATTTAAGCAATGGACACTCCAGCTTATGGCAGGGTCTTTGTAGTATCTCTGTGGCCACACAGCTGTTCCTGTTGATTAGTTGCCTAAACCCCAAGAACTGCATTCTGAGGAGTCATTGGACATGTCAGATGCTTCCTCATATCTGGAAGTGTATTGATATTTAAAGTTGCAGCAGTGGAGGGACAGTAAAAAGAGGTAAAGGCTCCAAAGGGTGCCCAGGATGGGGAGGAGGGAAGGGGGTTCTAGTTATTATAATTGTATGGTATGCTTATCCTTACTGGGCACATTTTTATATAGGATATACCTACTTGTGGTGCCACTCTACAGATATCTTCTCTGTTCACCCTGCCCAGCACTGCACAGTCTGCACAACCATCCAGTAAACCCTATGCGTGCACAGCCTATTCTTATTAAAAGAAAAACGTGTCTATGACACCCTTTATGAATTCCATCTCAATATCTAGTAGTAGTTAGTCACAGTCAACTGGACTTGTTCTGTAATGTTGAAGATGTATTGCAGCTTATCTTAGCAACTTATTCAGTTCTAAGAGTCAGGAAAATGCCCAGACTATGCCAGTGCCTGATTTAACATACAAAAAGCAAGTTTTGGAAAGTCAATGCATAACCATTGCATTGTGGAACTGAAGGACCAAAAAGTGGAAAAACTTCATTGTAGATCCAGGTGGGTCCAAGGGGACAGAGCTGGCAGTAGAAATGACAGGCTGACAGCTTTTGGGCAGGCGCTGTTAGTTTAGTTTTTCACAATCCACGTGTTTGTTATAAAATGTTACATTATATTTCATGAAAGACCATCAATTAAAAATAGATCTTGTCAGCGCTGATTTTTAATAACAATAGCTGACTTTTAAGTGAGCGGATAAGGAAACAAGCTCAGAAGAAATAATGAGCCCAGTCAAAGTGTGTGAACAGGTGTTTCCCCATGCATGCAACGAAAAAGATATTCGGCCAGCTTGTTGGAAATATGCAGTATATTAAGTATAATAAGAGACACATTAATCAAAGTAAATGTTGAATCTGTGTTCCTTTTCACACACCACATTTATGGTGTCTGTCCCCACATGAAGCTTGCAGCTGTCCCCTCTGCTCAAGCAGCAGCTTTATAGATAAGCTAGGCTTGGCTTCAGTTTAAAGGCTGCTCTATGTCATTCATCCATGCTTCCAGACATGGGACTAAGCATTTATTTTTCAGAAGCTGGCCGGCCCTAAATGTTCCATACTTGTCGCGTGGCACTGTTCAGGGCTCTGATGAATAGTTTTTTAATGAGTGGATGGACAGAAGCCTACTTGCTGAAAATGTTTAGATTCAAATTCACAGATAATGAAATATGCAGAAATGAGCAATATTGCATCCCAGATATATTGTCACACAGGAAATATTCATATGGTAAATTCAATAGTGTGCCTTAAAGCTCTTGAACAGTAAGGAGATGGAGGAAGAACCAATACATGTTACAAAAAAGCTGCTGGCCTTTAAAAAGAGTAATTACAGTCATACTTCATTTATCTTGGATAAAGGTTGGATAATACCTCTTAGATCTGATATAAAGTATATATGATGTGAGGCGGAGATAACTGCATGTTGCATAAACACTTGTATTTTCTTTCTCCAGCATCAGCACACCTTTCCCCTGCAGTTCTTTTTCTGGATCCACACACAAATGTCCAAACACGCCCAGATATGGGAATAAAGAAAATAGTATCTTCATAAATTGTGAGCTTTAATGCTTTACCCCAGAGTACAGTTATTTAGTTGCCATATAGTAAATATCTCACTGCTTGCAGTTATTGAACTATACAACACAAGCTACACATTCAAAACACGTTGGAATTTTGGGAGACAATACAGAGACTGTAGCCACAATGGTTAAGGGGCTTAGCTGAAGTATGTGTGAAAAAGGTTAGGGAATATCCTTAATGAGTGAAATATGTAGGGTGCTGGTCTCTCTAAAAACACTTGTTGCATAGCTGTTATACTGAGACTTTGGCTACAATACTTTGAATTACCAACACTAAAACTATTAAGCATTATAAAAAGAAGTCCCATGAAAAATCTTAAACTTTTATTTATTCCCCCTAGTGGACCAAGTTTATACAGCACTCTCATTTTGATTAGCTACTCTGTTGTGAATTAAAAGCATTTATTTTGCTGTCTGTAGTTGCCTCCCATTCTGAAGCCAACTTTATGGGTGTTTCTGTGCAGGAAAATGCAGCCAGCAACCTGTCTTTAAGCTGACTGTTCTTTACTCTCATGAATGAACAGTGATGCATGTTTGTTTAAAATAGTAAGAAGTCATTCAGCATTATGCCAGGTCTGTGTATGTTTACAAGTAGTAAGCCACAGCTAGATCACACAGGCAAATAGCACAGAATGGTCTTTTAATATTGTGATTGAACAGGCAGTTCTGATTGTCATTTATAAAACTAAAAGATCATCCAGTGCTGCTGGGCTGTGTGAGCTATCTAGGACTGTTTTTAAACATATATAGCCTCACACATAACACAGCCCTGCAATGTATTATGATCATACCCAGGGGCGTAACTAGAAATAGCAGGTCCCCATAGCAAAATGTTGTATGGGGCCCCCCTGCAAACAGCCCCCCCCCCCACAGCTGCCCTAGTGTCAATGCAGCGTGACCTGTGCCACATACAGCGAGACCTGTGCCACATACAGCGTGACCTGTGCCCAATGCAGCGTGACCTGTGCCCAATGCAGCGTGACCTGTGCCCCATACAGCGTGACCTGTGCCCAATACAGCCTGGTCTGCCTGTGCCCCATACAGCCCCACCTATGCAGAGGAAGAGGCAAGCCACCCGGATTAGCAGAGAGCGGGATTGCCCGCTGTAATAGCTTTCATTTGAATTTCCTGTCTTCCCGGGGCTCGTCACATAGCCCCACCTCTTGGCCTGACGCCTTTGATGATGTCACATGTCCCGCATTGGATCGGCATTCTGTCTATCAAAGTCACCAGGCAAAAAGGTGGAGCATTGTGACGTGAGCCCCGGGAACACTGGAAGTTCTAATGAAAGCTCTTACATCGGGCAATTCAGCTCTCTGCTGATACGGACAGCTCGCCTCTTCCTTCCCTCTCTCTTCCCCTGGCTGAGTGAGACTGTGCTGGTGGTGCGCTTATCCTCACTGGGCCCCACTCGGCTGCGGGCCCCATAGCGCCCGCATGGGTCGCTATGGTGGTAGTTACGCCCCTGATCATACCAATGCATTGTATGACACAGCCCTGCAGTTGTCATTGACTGTCTATTCATCGTAAAATATTGTGCTGTGACATTGTATGATCCATCTACCACAGCTGTGTATTTACAAGCAGCCGCAGATGGAAACAGCGCCATTGTGTAATCTGCTGAATGACAGTGCTGACCTCCAATGCAGCCCCTGCTGCCAGAGACCAGCTCTGTCACTCACAACAAGCAGCCTGGTTGGACAGCAGAGGGGAAAACTGTCTGGCCACTCTGTTTAGCAACTGCAGGATGGATTCCAATGGGCACTTGATTCCCTAAGGAATTAAATCTTCTTTAAGATATCAAATTCTGACAGTTTTCTAACACTCATGTTCTATATGCATGTTCTGGGTTTGTGTCTCATAAATACTGAAAAGAGATGCAGTCAGGCAACTAGCACTTTCAGGAAGAATCCATCAATGGTAGTGTCCATTTTTCTAATGAGAGGTATAGTTTAACTTCATGGTGTAAAATCCTAATTATTTAAATAGTATGTGTAGCACCCTCCTAGTTAGCCTGCTAGGCAAATTTAGTTTTTGGCTCCTGCAGTGGTCAGAGGAGCAAAATTTGTTTATTCTGGTCAGCTCAGGGCTGCACTGACTGAGTTTGATTGTTCCCTCCTTCCTCTAGAATAAGTTTCTAGAGTTTGAGAAGAGAGAATTTAAATGACCAGTCCAAATATTTAGCAATCCCCAGCCAATCCCTGGGAAGGTGTGCAGAGGATGGTGGCTGGGAGAGCTATTAAATAGTTTTAGGAAGAGAGGGGCCACCAGCCTCTGGCTCCCATGGGTCTGGATGATAGGCCACTTATAAGAGGCGGGACCTATGGACTGATTCTGTTCCACAGTTTTGTGAGTAAAGCCTCCTATCTATTCCACAAGCTGCTTCATGGTCCCCAGCCATGAACCTATAGACTGTTCCAGTCTTGTTGCATCTGATTTACCAAATATCTCATGGTCCTCAGCTGTGAGTAAAACTGTGCTACTTTAGAGAAATTGTCCTTTAAAGATTGCGTCCTAGCGTTTTGAAGTATCCCGCACCATCCCAGGTCCCCTCCCCAGTCCTTTAAGCAAAAAAATACAGAAAAAGACAAACTCCTAGACTGGTCAATGAGCTGTAGTGTATGGACTGTAGCTGTGTGCCTGGCTGCCTCTGTACTAGTGGGAACGAACCTGGTAACATCCGCGGCCCCTGAGAGGGTACCGCTACACATGCATTCTTCCAAATTAATGTGCATGTGTTCTGCTGAAAAAGATGTACTGTATTTATATGATAACTTGAATGTTGATTGAAAGCATTAAAGCGGTAGTAGAGTTCAGGATCAAAAAAAAAAACTCCCTGCAAGGTAAAGCCTTAATGTGCTAGCATGCATCACATACTAGCACATTATGAAAGACCGCTCACCGCTGATAGGTCTATTTCTGGAGCTCAGAGAACGGACAAGATGACACTGGGAGCTCACAGCTGTTTGCAGCCCAGGAGTTCTGGAGCTGCAAACAGCTGTGAGCTCCCGGTGTCTTCTTGTCCCTTCTCTGAGCTCCAGGAATAGAGTGACCAGAGCTGAGGGGCCACGCTGGGAGGAGGTGAGAGGTACTCTCTTGTTCCGGCTATGTGTGAGGACCATTATATGCAGATAAAAGAGTATAATTGTGGTGGAAGTTCCTATTGGCATTGGTGTGGGCTGTTGGTGGATTACTTATGTGAATCGGCATACATTACCTGTCTATTTGGTGCAAGTCTTATCTCGTTCAGAAGGAAGTGATATACTTGGAGCTGAGGACTGCTGAGACTGCCTTGAGATGTTACATACCGCTTAAATGTCTTTACCTTAGGGTAAGAGTCAGTGTGATTGGGTGTTGGTGACAGCTTTCATCTTTTATCACAACACCTCTAGGAACATTACTCTGAATGCTTATGAACTTATTATCTATAATGGACAATATTTAGTACAGCGCTGCACCCTCACCATATGATAAATGGAAAAAGGCAGCAGAAGAAGAATTAAAGTCAAGAAAATGAAACCTGGACACTCACAGAGCTCCCTCCTAACTGCAAAACAATAGGAAGTAAGTAGACTTTCATAGTAAAGTAAGACGCAGAAGGGAAAATCAACAAATACAAAGCCAGACTAGTTGCCAAGGGTTACTCCCAGAAATTCGGTGAAGATTACAATAAAACATTAGCTCCTGACGTGAAACACTCCACCATCAGAGCGCTTCTTAGCGATGCATCCAGGAACGGCATGCGAGTCAAACACCTAAACGTTAAAACTGCTTTCCTATATGGAGACATTAAGGAAGATCTTTACATTAAGCAACCACTGGGGTTTGAAAAAGGAGACAACCTTGTGTGTAAACTTCAGGAGAGCATCTGCAATCTTAAGCAATCTGCAAAGATGTGGAACAAGAACGTGAACAAAGTACTTACCAGAGAGAGATTCTCAAGAAGTAAAGCAGACCCCTGTTTCTACTCCAGGAATCAAGGAGACAGATGGATATACATCCTTATCTATGCTGATGATTTTATAACTTGTTTTGAACAAGAAAGGGGTTAAAAACAGATAGTTCAGAAGCTGAAAGAAAATTTTGAAATCAAAGAGCAATCTGTAAGCTGCTATATGTTGCCACTGTGACAAGACCAGACATAGGGGGTTATTTACGAAAGGCAAGTCCACTTTGCACGACAAGTGCAAACTGCACTTAAAATTGCACTGAAAGTGCACTTGGAAGTGCAGTTGCTGTAAATCTGAGGAGTAGATCTGAAATGAGGGGAAGCTCTACTGATTTTATTATTCAATCATGTGGGGAAGGAACCATAAGTTGGTCTAGTCGAGCAACTGTTACTTTATCTTCAACCAAAGCAGAGTGCATCGCACCAGCACACGTGTGTCAAGAAGTGATATGGATTTGTCAAATTTTTGTGGACATTAGTGTAGACATGTCAAAACCAATTCCCATTTTTGAAGACAACCAGGGATGTATAAAGCTTACGCAATCAGAACGGGTCAATCCTAGGACCAAACACATCGACGTCAAGTATCACCTACTGAGGGATAATCAAGAACAAGGTGTTATTGACATTCAATACTGCCCATCAGAGAAGATGACTGCTAATGCACTCGCCAAACCTTTGTTGAAGGAACGTCATAGTTATTTCCAGAAGACGCTGAATATAATTTGACAAAGCACATGCTGTTGAGAAGGGGTGTTGGAAGAACAGCATGGTTGCTAATAAACTGACAATACTGTATGCATTATATCTTTCTGTGCAGCAGGTGGCACTGCAGCATTATAGTGTGTATTCTATATTCTATGATAATGTAATCAGAGGAAGTATTATCTTTCTCAGTGTATGTGTTCTCTTATATTCCTGCTTCCTGTTCTATGAAAATACATGTTCTGATATTTCTCCATGAAAGTAAAGCGTATTGCTGTATACAAGAAGCTTACAGGACATTATAGCAATACTCTGCACAATAATATCAGAGGGTGGCTGCAACCCTCAACACCAGTCACGTTCTAGAGTTGATTAACTGCAAAAGTCATTTGTATGTTTCCAGCTCTGACACCAGCTTGTCTGAACACGTGGAAAGAGAAATAGAAGACGAGTTGTTAATATGGCCTTTTTGTGTTGTTTTAATTAGAGTTATCGCAACAATGTAAGATTCAAAATGCCACTATTGTCTAAATAAATGTGCTGAATGGCAGTGCAATGCTGCCAGGACAACTGGAAGATTGTGTGACAAATCTTATAGTTATGTGTTATTGATGCACACATTACACCTCATTAGTACAGCACTGGAAACATCCACTGCCATTTGTATGGGGGGAACATTAGCACTGTTTATTAAGCAGCTGCAGCTGTTTGGTGTATAACTACAGTATACAAGTGCAGCACTGTGCCCCAATTGAACGTAGGTGTAAGTTACAAATGAAGACAGCCACAAGTGTCAATATTTTCTATTTTTAATTAAAGCAGAAAGTACAGACTTCAATTACTGCTGTGTCGCCGGGGATTTCCATGGAGAGACATGACAAAAGACAATAATGAAGCAATTGCAGCATTAAAAATTGTTCAGGCTTTTATCCAGATTTTAAAGCTGAATTCCTGTCAACCTTTATAAATACGTATTGTGTGGTTCCCCTCCCAGATAGTAAGGGTTGTATGCATGTTTAGTCTATGCAATGTGTAAGGAAGATGAATTCTGCAACTTTTAAAATATTTCTGGAGAAAATATGCAGCAAGTAAAGTTTGAGTAAAGCACGGCAGTAGTCTCTAGTACTGTGGGAGTTAAAGCGTTACTAAACCCAGGAGCCTACATTCACTATATCTGGTCTCCCACAATACACAGAATATGGAAATGCAATAGTTTTAGTAAATATAAACTGCTAAATACCTTTTCTCATCAGCAGTTAGAGCAGTACTGTGACTTCTATCAGTGTCTGATTAAAGCTTGTAGGAGGAGTGTTCATTCTCTCATGATCATCCTAGGAGGATGCAGGACCCTCTGTCTGGACAGTGCTGATTGGCCCCGTGCCGATTACACTCTCCCAAGAAAAAAAAAAAAACTCTGAAGAAATACACACCAAACTGACCATGTGCAGCTTGTCCCCTAGCATCTGTACTATCAGGAGATATAGTGGGGACTCTGGAAGAAGGGGAGGATCAGAGGAGACAGGATCAAACAGCCTTTTTACACAATGCAGATGAATAACCCCTTAGGTTCCACAGTGAGTATAACAAGCATGCTTTACAGACTGATTTTACTGTTGTGGGTTTAGTAACACTTTAATAGAACTGCTGAACCTGTCACATTCATCAAGAGTGCCAACTGTGCCTGCCCCCTCTGCCCCTCCTCCATTTATAGCAGTTGTACTAAATATTCTATCAATGAAAACTCTATGAATGGAGGCTGGCTGGATGAATGAAAGGTCCACTTCCTCTAATCATAAAGCTGTTTTTTAAATCATGGAAACTATAGTACAGCCCTTATGAATGGAGGAGGGGGTGCAAAGAGTGGGCATAGTAGGTACGCTTGGAGAGTGCCTATGACAGGTCTAGCGGCTGTATTAACCACTCCAAGTACCATCCCTTGTGTTGAATTATTTTTTCTAAATAACTAGTTTTTAAAGCTGGCCATACACCAGTTGAATTTTGTTTGACAACATTTTTTTCAGAATATTTGTTCAATTTTCTAATGGTTAGTGGGGTTAAATTGACATTTTTTTTTTGACCATAGTGATGAGAAAATTTAAAGATGCTCGATGGAACTAATTTCTCAGCAAAAGAAAATCTAATTGTGAATATGGTTTTCATTCAGGAAAACTTATACATATTGTAATGCACATTCTCTAGGCACAAAAGAAACTTGTTTAATACGTCTGGGATTCCATTCAAGCAGCAGGTCTAGATGAAATTTTAAGCGCTTTCAGACAAAATTAGTTGTCTCAGTTTTGGCAATATCAAATGCTCTGATGAACATTTTTTTAACATTTTGAACAAATGTTCAAATGACATTCCCCTGGTGTGTTGCCAGCTTAAAGTCCAAATTAATGTTTTTAACCATCTTGTTTTGGCCAAATTTGTAAAATAAGTTTAAATAACTTTTTGTCTTGTTTGTCTATATTTCCTCTGCTCATTCCCCCCATGTGCCTGCATTACTTCCACTGCCGGAAAACGAGTAAGAGCAGTGCACAAGCATTGCAGTCACATGCACATTACACATCATGATGGTGGTTAATACTGTGCATTTGCCAATGTAGTAAGTCATCGATTCTAAAACCTCCCTCCTGCACACTGTCACTCTCAAGACTGCGTGCGGTCCTGTGCCATGAGTGCTGCAGTGTGGATGGCAGGGTATGAAAGGGAGTGATGACTGCTCTCATATTCAAGAAAATTGCCATTTTTCTTGGCTTTTGTAGCTGGGAGTGGGCAAAAGCAGGTGGCTACATTCCAACACACATTGGGACCATGTAAATTGAATGTAGCTACATTCCCAAAGGAGGTTGCACCTAAGGAGAATATTTCAAAGGGATTTTTCTGAATGTGCTGTGCAGCAATGGCTATACAAAACACTTACTTACTGTATATAGATAGAGTTGTGCTCAAAAGTTTGCATACCTTTGGAGAATTGGTAATATACAGTATTTAAAATGTTTAAAGAAAACATGAGTGAGCAGGCAAAACACTTTTATTTCTTATGGGATTCAAATTCAACTGTAGGCCATAATAGAATGGCACAATCATAAAACAAAACATGGCAACAAGTAATCAAATTAAATGACCTCTATTAAAAAGTCTGCATTTCCTTAGTTCTTAATACTGTGTATTGCCCCCTTTAGCATCATTGACAGCATTCAGTCGTTTGTAATAGTTGTCTATGAGGCCCTGAATTCTTGCAGGTGGTATAGCTGTCCATTCGTCTTGGCAAAATGCCTCCAGCTCATGCAAAGTCTTTGGTCATCTTGCATGAACCGCATGTTTAAGATCTCCCCAGAGTGGCTTATTGATAATAAGGTCAGAAGAATGTGATGGCCACTTCAGAACCTTCACCCTTTTCTGCTGTAACCACTAGAGGGTCGAATTACAGAGTTACATAGTTACATAGTCAGGTTGAAAAAAGACACAAGTCCATCTAGTTCAACCAAAAAAAGAGTAAATACAATCCTATATACACAATCCTTCACCCACAGTTGATCCAGAGGAAGGCGGAAAAACCCAGCAGAGCATGCTCCAATTGCTACAGCAGGGGAAAAAATTCCTTCCTGATCCCCCGAGAGGCAATTAGATTTTGCCTGGATCAACTTTACCTATAAATGTTAGTACCCAGTCATATTATATACATTTAGGAAAGAATCCAGGCCTTTTTTAACCACTTCCGACCAGCGCACTCTGATGAACGTCGGCAGAATAGCACGGCTGGGCAAATGGACTTACAGGTACGTCCATTTGAATTCCCCGCCGTGCCATTGCGTGTGCGCCGGCGCCGCCCGGGAGCTCCGTGAGTCGGGTCGTGGGTCCCGCGGACTCGATCGCCGCGGGGATACCCGCGATCTCCTCACGGAGAGGACGAACGGGCAGATGCTGATGTAAACAGCATCTCCCCGTTCTGCCTAGTGACAAGTGTCACTGATCACTGCTCCCTGTAATCGGGAGCAGTGATCAGCATAGTGACACACACAGCCCATCCCCCCTACAGTTAGAATCAGTCCTCTAGGACATACTTAACCCCATCCCGCCCCCTAGTGGTTAACCCCTTCACTGCCAGTGTCATTTACACAGGAATCAGTGCATTTTTAATCTCACTGATCGCTGTATAAATGACAATGGTCCCAAAAATGTGTCAAAAATGTCCGACATGTCCGCCATAATATCGCAGTCACAATAAAAATCGCTGATCGCCGCCATTACTAGTAAAAAAAAATTATTAATAAAAATGCCATAAAACTATCCCCTATTTTGTAAACACTATAACTTTTGCGCAAACCAATCAATAAACGCTTATTGCTATTTTTTTTTACCAAAAATACGTAGAAGAATACGATCGGCCCAAACTGAGGAAAAAAAATGTTTTTTTTATATATTTTTGGGGGATATTTATTATAGCAAAATGTAAAAAATAATGCGTTTTTTTCAAAATTGTTGCTCTTATTTTGTTTATAGCGCAAAAAATAAAAATCGCAGAGGTGATCTAATACCACCAAAAGAAAGCTCTATTTGTGGGAAAAAAAGGACGTCAATTTTGTTTGAGAGCCACGTCGCACAACCGCGCAATTGTCAGTTAAAGCGACGCAGTGCCGAATCGCAAAAAGTGCTTTGGTTAGGAAGGGGGTAAAATCTTCCGGAGCTGAAGCGGTTAAAGAAATCTATTGAGCTGGCCAGAACAGGCTCTGGAGGGAGTCTGTTCCACATTTTTAAAAGCTCTTACTGTGAAGAAACCTTTCCGTATTTGGAGATGATTTTTTTTTCCTCTAGACGTAAAGAGTACCCCCTTGTCCTCTGTGATGAACTTAAAGTGAAAAACTCAACACCAAGTTCATTATATGAACCACTTATATATTTGTACATGTTGATCATATCCCCCCTTAATCTCCTCTTCTTAAGAGAGAATAATATCATTTCCTCTAATCTTTCCTCATAGCTGAGCTCCTCCTCTTATCACTTTGGTTGCCCTTCTCTGCACTTTTTCCAGTTCCCCGATATCCTTTTTTTTTTTTTTTTTTCCATACGTTTTTAATTTAAAGCGGAGAAGAGCCATTATTAAAATAATTATTTGCTGGGTAGCACGAATACATACATACTGTACACCTAAGGAGAGAAGACCTGCTTTGCGTTGCAGTTTTCTCCAAAGGACTTAAAAGAGGGGGGAAAAAATTAAAAAATAAAATAAAACCAAAATGTCAGCCGTGGTGTCGTTTATGCGTCTTTCATGCCAAACGTCTCCTGTGAAGCGTAGACCATGTAGAGAAAGCCGTCTTCGTCCTTTTCGCGCTCGTACACCTCAGAGATTGGCGTGCATACGCTCACCATGCTGTGCCCGTTCACAAGGAGGAAGAAGGCCTGGTTGGCGTTCAGCTGTAGGCGTCGCCGGATAATTTTGATGAGCTCGCTCATATTGACGTGATCTGGAACAAGGAATTTGGTTTTATCCAACACCGGGAGCTGCTTTTCCCCCTTGTACCTCTCGATAATGACCGGGATTTTGGTGGGGTGTTGCTCGCGGATGAGCCTCACATCTTCTACTCTTTGCTCCAGGGTCCGCCTCTGTTTGAAGCTCTTCTCGGACGGCATCTTTCCTCCGCTCTGCTCTCCGGTCTGTATGTGAGGCGCCCGCCCCGGCCAGGCAAAAACCCCGATATCCTTTTTGAGAACTGGTGCCCAAAACTGAACTGCATATTCCAGATGAGGTCTTACTAATGATTTGAACAGAGGCAAAATTATATCCATTCGGTTGATGCGATCCTGGCTACAAATTATTCTATCAGTCCTTTTGATTATAGAATCCCCTATTACCACCAACTGTCTAGGCCTACCTGCACTCCCCTCTTCACCCCTACTAGATGGGCTGCTCTCCCGGCTGTTAGGGGAAGCAGTGACATCTAGGGCTGCCACCTCTGAGCTTGATACCCCCACATCTTCACCCAACTTGGAAAATCTGTTAGAGTGTTCAAACCCAGGGCTAGCCTTCCTTTTCTGTGAGCCCCCTACCACTCCCTCTAACCGTATTAACCCATTTTCCTACCTAAAAATCCTGACTTATCCCTCCACCCTCCCCATTAACTCCACTAGCCACCTAGTGGAGGACTCCTTTCAAGGTTGTCAGTTATGCCCAGTGTTGCAATTTGCTTCTCCAGATCTCTAATGCAAGCTTCCAGAAGGGCAATCTGCTCACATCTGTCACAGCGGTATCCATCCTGGAGCTGTTGCTCCATTATTGTATACATGTGGCACACTGTGCACTGCACAAAACCTTGTGCCTTGTGCTTAGGGTCATTGTCGTGCTGGAAAGTCTAAGAGCTTCCCATGTAGGAGAAGAACGACAAGGGCGCCGCTCTAAGTGCAATATTTAAAAACGAATTTAATAAATCTTAAAAACAGGTACTCACAAGGGTACATGTAATCAGGCATAAAGGTAATATGCAGATAGTGCCAGGTGTCCCAGGGGTATAGTCCGGTCACATCTTGTAGTGTCGTTCCGCTTCATAAGACAGGCTGCGCTGGTGTATTGTCGGCGGATCCGGCCGCTGGAACGCACTGTGTGTGATCTGGGGGAGCGAGAGCACTTCCGGGTCCGTGCAGGGATAGCAAATAGGCGACGCGTTTGCGGAGCTACGCTCCTTCCTCAGGCCTAACGTGACCTGTGATTGGTCGAACCTGTTATAATCTAAGAAGGGCTGGAATTGGAGGAAAAAACCATCTGTCACTCTCACGCATAGGCTATGTGCTGGAGGCTGTGTACTGGCATGTCAGCGTCTGCAACTTATCAGATCTTAATAAAAACCAGCGTTGTGTATGTATAAATGGGAAAAGTTTAAAAATAATAATGCATTCTATATTTTCCATTAGGATAATATTGTCTATGAGGAAAAGTGATAATAAAAAAGTGATAATAAAAAAAAAATCAGCATATATAGGTAGAATGTGTAGCTAGAATTACTATGATTAAATAAACTGGACTGACTATGATGACAATGTTGTGAAATAGGGAATATGGATACCTGGTAGGATAAAAAATGCGGGAGATGAGAAAACGGAATGGACAATAATGAACAAAAATAAAAAATAAAAACGAGGGGGCAAACAACGGCACAAACCACAGGGCGAAGTCCCTCAAACAATAAAAATATACAATCTATCTTCCCACAATCTGTCTCCAGCTGAGGCCTCAATTTTACAACGGGGTCTTAATTTTGCCCCAACCTCACTACCTAATTCATTCCAGTTATTCAAAGATCTTCATATGTTTATCCGCAACCTTACTTTAAAACGTCACTACAGCATGAAAACATCTCAGGTTACCAACAGTCACATACCTTCCAATCTGGTTGAACTCAATGTTCCTTCAGATAACAGTGATTCACCCGAATTGAGTATCTTAAAGGATTTATACAACATGGAGAGTGATGATGAGGATGTAGATCTACTCCTTCTCACACAGCATCTCTCCACCTCTCCCCCTATACAGTATAGTACATTTAGGCCCAAATCCGTGTTCAATCCCACACATTCAAAGGGACCCTATCTGCAAACCTTTTATCAGGTGGTGTTTTCTGATATAAAAAAATCTCACTTCTCAAGAAAAATCATCCCTCAAAAATCTCATTAGTAATCACAACATAGTCATCAAGACGGCGGACAAAGGCGGGGGCATTGTGGTCCAAGATCGCAGTGAGTATCTAGCTGAAGCCCGTCGTCTTCTGTCAAACGATAGCACATACAGTAAACTGCGCTGCGACCCTTTGTCAAGCTTCATTACAGAAGTTAAAATGCTGACTGATAGAGCTAAAAACAATGATATAATCTCAAAACACGAGTATGCTTTTTTCAATCGGCCATTTTTTTCCACCCCATATTTCTATCATATTCCGAAAATACACAAGAGTACCCAAAATGCACCAGGTCGACCCATAGTTGCGGCTATGGATAGTATCACCAGTTCCATTTCTCAATACATAGATCAGTTTTTACAACCACTTGCAACCAGTCTCTCTTCTTACATTCGAGACGGATTCCATCTTATGCAACAGTTAGAACACTACACTTGGGAACCCACATACTTGTGGGCATCCTTGGATGTTAGCTCGCTCTATACTATAATCCCACATCACATAGGCCTCAGAGCTATCGCTAGCTTTCTTTCTTCTGATCCCATGCTAAACCCCGGTCAGGCAGAGTTCATTCTAGAGGCCACAGAATTCTGCCTGACCCATATTTTGAGTTCGATGGTGATTTCTATCTCCAAACAAAGGGCACAGCTATGGGTGCGAATTTCGCACCCAGTTACGCGAATTTGACTATGGGTTACTGGGAGGCCAATTACATTTGGCTCAATAATCCCTTTACCTCCCATATAGTTTTCTATGGGAGGTATATAGACGATATTATCATCATCTGGTATGGCCCAGAGCCCCTTTTCTCAGATTTCATTAAACACTGCAATAACAATGAGTATGGCCTCACTTTCACTTCAGAACATGATCAGCTCCAACTCGCATTTCTAGATCTTCTACTTTTTCACCAAGATGGCAAAATATTGGCCAAAAATTACAATAAGCCGACAGCCGGCAACTCTTTTTTGCACCATCAGAGTTGCCACCATCCAAGATGGATTGCAAATATCCCTAAGAGTCAGTTCTGCCTGTTACGCAGAAACTGTACCAGACAATCTGATTATATCACGGAAGGGTCCCACTTAAAACAAAAGTTCATGGATAAAGCTTTCCCACCAAAACTCATAAACGAAGCATTCGATTTCTATCTGTCAGAACCTCCCATATCCACCAGTGAAACCACTCAATCTTCATTACAGCCAGTTAGGTTTGTGACTCAGTTCCACTCTAAACACAAAGCCATGGAACGTATACTCACCAAACACTAGTCGATCCTTCTTCAGGATCCACATTTAAAATCCACAATCACCTCCAAACCCAAATTTACGTACCGGAAGAGTAGGAACATTAAAAATCTGATAGCACCCAGTAAATACAAATGCCAACAAAGTTCCAACAAAACATTTCCCTGTCTTATTCCCTTAATTGAGATGTACCAGTGCCGAAAAAAACTATGCCTTACATGCAGTCATGTCCATCATTTGTCATTTACTGCTTGACATGTCCATGTGGGTTACACTACGTAGGCCGCACCATACGCACTTTAAGAAAGAGGTTTGGCGAGCACCGCCGCCTAGTAGAGGCAGGAGATGACCATCACAGTGTTCCCCTCCATTTCCTTCTAAAACACAATCATTCTTCATCTGGCCTTAAAGTTTGGATTATCGAGTCTATTTCCGGTACGTTCCCACTGGCAGAGCGTTTCAAACGTCTCTGCCAGAGGGAAACGTACTGGATATACACTCTGGACACCCTGGCCCCTGGAGGACTAAATGAGGAAATAGAGCCGAGTAGTCTTATTTGACCGCTCTCCTAGTCCTCCATGTTATACCAGGCTGCTATAACTCCCAACATACCTGTTTGTCATATAAACATATTTTTTGTTCTGAAGTAGTTACCCCGGAATTATCATCATGTATGTCTTCCTCCCCTTCCCCTTCCCCCCCCCCTTTTTCTCATCATGATGTAGTAGTGGTCGCTAATATGTTACGTTTGAATATCACGTTTAAGCTCAACCAGCACATATTCTTCTTCATCTTATAAGAAAACATACCAGTGTGGTCCCGTATCAAAGCACATTTACATTTCTATTTAGAATTTATAATTATGATCTATCTATTATGTACTAGTCACGAAAGAACAATTGCACTTATCACTATCATCCCAATATTGCAAGAATTCCACAATAATGTCAGGAATATATTCTTTATTTTAGATTTATTGCCATTATCCATATTACCTCATTTTCAGTTCATCATAATTCATCCTCATTACTTACATATTTTTATTATTTTTATTGCTATATATTTTTATTTTCCATATTATCACATCTACCCAATCTTTATTTATTTCTCCATTTCAATATCATTATTATTCATATATCTTTTTTATATATATTTTTTATAATAATAATTTCCTATATACTTATTCATTTTTTACTTTTTACTTTATTTTTACCATATCATATTATTCTATACCTAATTTTAATGCAGTTATTATCATCATTATTATTATTATTTTCATCCATCTCTTTAATCATATCCTTTCCTCTTTTTTAATTTAATTTTTATTTTAATTTTTCAACAATAATA
The DNA here is from genome assembly GCA_037952925.1 of Lithobates clamitans. Taxonomy (NCBI): domain Eukaryota; kingdom Metazoa; phylum Chordata; class Amphibia; order Anura; family Ranidae; genus Lithobates; species Lithobates clamitans. The sequence goes on from JBBGZY010000746.1 coordinate 5,620,590, forward strand.
CCTAAATCTACATCGCTTCATTATATCTGTTCATTATTACTATTTTTATTTTTATTCTCATTTTTACTTTTTATTTTTGTTCATTATTGTCCATTCCGTTTTCTCATCTCCCCATTTTTTATCCTACCAGGTATCCATATTCCCTATTTCACAACATTGTCATCATAGTCAGTCCAGTTTATTTAATCATAGTAATTCTAGCTACACATTCTACCTATATATGCTGATTTTTTTTATTATCACTTTTTTATTTTCACTTTTCCTCATAGACAATATTATCCTAATGGAAAATATAGAATGCATTATTATTTTTAAACTTTTCCCATTTATACATACACAGCGCTGGTTTCTATTAAGATCTGATAAGTTGCAGACGCTGACATGCCAGTACACAGCCTCCAGCACATAGCCTATGCGTGAGAGTGACAGATGTTTTTTTCCTCCAATCCCAGCCCTTCTTAGATTATAACAGGTTCGACCAATCACAGGTCACGTTAGGCCTGAGGAAGGAGCGTAGCTCCGCAAACGCGTCGCCTATTTGCTATCCCTGCACGGACCCGGAAGTGCTCTCGCTCCCCCAGATCACACACAGTGCATTCCAGCGGCTGGATCTTCCGACAATACACCAGTGCAGCCTGTCTTATGAAGCGGAACGACACTACAAGATGTGACCGGACTATACCCCTGGGACACCTGGCACTATCTGCATATTACGTTTATGCCTGATTACATGTACCCTTGTGAGTACCTGTTTTTAAGATTTATTAAATTTGTTTTTAAATATTGCACTTAGAGTGGCGCCCTTGTCGTTCTTCTCCTATAGTATCCAGAGGATTGCTTCTTCTTTATCAACAGAGCTGCCTTCTACAACTGCTTTTATTGGACTATAATCTAGTTCCTTTTGGACTTTAGCAGCTCAGAGTCTGTTGTTTTGATCACCCAGTTATTATTATAGCTCCAGATTGTCAATTTATGTTATTAGTTGTGTATCAACCTTCCCAACCACCCCATTTTTTCTTCACCATAAAAAAATCAGATTTTTGGGGGGCCAAAACTGTTTTTCTAATTGTACTGAATATAGCGCTCACATCCACATGTTGTAAGAGCTTCCCATGTGCAGCTTTCATGCAGAAAAATGCAAATTGCCTGCCAGTATTTTCTGATAACATGCTGCATTCATCTGCCATCAATTTTCACAAGATTCCGCACCCCCAAAACTTCTGTGAGCTACCACCTTGCTGCACAGTGGGGTTGTTATTCTTGTCGTTGTTGACCCTTCTCCAAACATAGTGCTTAAAGTTGTGACAATAAAGCTCTATTTTGAACTCGCCACTCCAAATTACAGCATGCCGGATGCTGTTAGGCCTTTCAAGGTGTTGTCGGGCACATTGTAACCAGGCTTTTTTGTGGCATTGGCACAGTAAAGGCTTCCTTGTTACCACTCGTCCATGCAGCTAATTTTTGTTCAATTATCGTTGTATTGTGCTCCTTGAAACAACCACACCATTTATTCCAGAGCAGCCTGTATTTCTCCTGAGGTTACCTGTGGGTTTTTGTTTGTATCCCGAACAATTTTTCTCGTAGTTGTTGCTGCAAACTTTCTTGGTCTACCAAACCAAGAAAGTTTGCAGCAACAACTACGAGAAAAATTGTTCAAGTCTTTTGCAGACTTGAGTCTGCAAAAGACTTACAGTGCCTTGAAAAAGTATTCACACCCCTTGAAATTGTCCACATTTTGTCATGTTCCAATCAAAAACGTACATTTATTTTATTGGGATTTTATGTGATAGACCAACACAAAGTGGCACATAATTGTGAAGTGGAAGGAAAATGATAAATGGTTTTCAAAATGTTTTACAAATAAATATCTGAAAAGTGTGGAGTGCATTTGTATTCAGCCCCTTTACACCAACTAAAATCTACTGGAATCAATTGCCTTCAGAAGTCAACTAATTAGGAAATAGTCCACCTGTGTGTAATTTAATCTCAATATAAATACAGCTGTTCTGTGAAACCCTCAGAGGTTTGTTAGAGAACCTTAGTGAACAAATAGCATCATGAAGGCCAAGGAGCACACCAGACAGGTCAGGGATAAAGTTGTAGAGAAGTTTAAAGCATGGTTAGGTTTTAAAAAAAATATCTCAAGCTTTGAACATCTCATGGATCACTGTTCAATCCATCATCCGAAAATGAAAAGAGTATAGCACAACTGCAAACCTAACAAGACATGGCCATCCACCTAAACTGACAGGCCAGGCAAGGAGAGCATTAATCAGAGAAGCAGCCAAGAGGCCCATGGTAACTCTGGAGGAGCTTCAGAGATCCACAGCTCAGATGGGAGAATCTGTCCACAGGACAACTATTAGTCGTGCACTCCACAAATCTGGCTTTTATGGAAGAGTGGCAAAAAGAAAGCCATTGTTGAAAGAACCCATAAGAAGTCCCATTTGCAGTTTGCGAGAAGCCACACAGCAAACATGTGGAAGAAGGTGCTCTGGTCGGATGAGACCAAAATTGAACCTTTTGGCCTAAAAGCAAACTTATATGTGTGGCAGAAAACTTACACTGCACATCACCCTGAACACACCATCCCCACTGTGAAACGTGGTGGTGACAGCATCATGTTGTGTTGATGCTTTTCTTCAGCAGGGACAGGGAAGCTGGTCAGAGTTGATGGTCAGATGGATGGAGCCAAATACAGGGCAATCTTAGAAGAAAACCTGTTAGAGTCTGCAAAAGACTTGAGACTGGGATGGAGGTTCACCTCCCAGCATATTCAAGTGTAATGCCCCGTACACACGGTCGGATTTTCCGACGGAAAATGTGTGATAGGACCTTGTTGTCGGAAATTCCGACCGTGTGTGGGCTCCATCACACATTTTCCATCGGAATTTCCGATACATAAAGTTTGAGAGCTTGCTATAAAATTTTCCGACAACAAAATCCGTTGTCGGAAATTCCGATCGTGTGTACACAAATCCGACGCACAAAGTGCCACGCATGCTCAGAATAACTTAAGAGCCGAAAGGTATTGGCTACTGCCCCGTTTGTAGTCCCGACGTACGTGTTTTACGTCACCGCGTTCAGAACGATCGGATTTTCCGATAACTTTGTGTGACAGTGTGTATGCAAGACAAGTTTGAGCCAACATCCGTCGGAAAAAAATCCATGGATTTTGTTGTCGGAATGTCCGATCAATGTCCGACCGTGTGTACAGGGCATTAGAATGGTCCAGTCAAAGTCCAGACCTAAATCCAATTAAGAATCTGTGGCATGACTTGAAAATTGCTGTTCACAGATGCTCTCCTTCCAATCTTACTGAGCTTGAGCTATTTTGCAAAGAAGAATGGGCAAAAATGTCACTCTCTAGATGTGCAAAGCTGGTAGAGACATCCCCAAAAAAAGAGTTGCATCTGTAATTGCAGCAAAAGGTTGTGAATACAAATGCACGCCACACTTTTCACATATTTATAAGTAAAAAATGTTGAAAACCGTTTCTCATTTTTCTTTCCACTTCATAATTATGTGCCACTTTGTGTTGGTCTGTCAGATAAAATCCTCCCCAAAAAATTTACTTTTTTGGCTTTTTCAAAGCACTGTATGCAGGCCTTTTCACAGTTCTTTTCTGTTCTCATGGCTCAGTATCTAGCCTGCTCAGTGCACCCAAGTGACAGCTAACAAATCAATTTACTTTTAATACACTAATTGCATTTTAAAAAGTCACAGATTTGGGAAATTAACCTTTAATTGACATTTTAAACTGTGTGTGCCACCTTGTATGTCTGTGCCAAGGCCAAATATTCCAGGGTATGTAAACTTTTCATCAGGGCAATTTGGTTGATTTCTGTTATCAATAATGTTTTAAAAAGTAGCCAAACAACTATATTATAATAAATGGCTTCATATGATCAATATCCTTAAATAAAAGACAGTTTTTCAGCATGATCAGTCATATTTTCATTTTCAAAATTTCACAATTTTTGCCAGGGCGTCAAGACTTTTGAGCAGCTGAGAATTTACAAAACACTGGTTTAGGGGCACTCACGGGTCTTGCAGAGGAGGAAGCGCACCTGGGCATTTACTTCAAGCATAGAGTGCAGTGTTCAATTCTTTATTTTTTTATTTGGTGTAGCGACATCCCCGACCTCTAGAGTTAGGGAGAGCAGACATCCTTCCTTGTAGTGTGGGTTGTTAGGCATAGTGGCATAGTGGGTGTATTACAAGTTGGAAACATGGGTGCCATTCACTTTTTGGAATGCAAGAAAATACATTTATTGTCTCTTAAACAGAACTGGGGGAGAGAGGGTTAGGGCCAGGACACCCTTAGGCAGATGCAATAGTAATTGGCAGACTCCGAGACAAAATAATAGGCAGGCAGCTATACAGGTAGAGGGCCTTTAAGCTGGATACAGCAACTGTATTTGTAGAACTGCTGTCTCCTATGGCAACTGAACTTTGAACAGTCAATAGAGATCCGTACACGTAACCCACAGTAACACGTTATAGATCTTCTCTCACATCTCATAGTATCCCACTGTAGATCTTCACTCACTGAGCTCCCGGTCTTTCACTAGACTTCAAGATCCCAGACGTCACTGGATCACCTGAGCTCTTCCACAGCTAACCCGCTGTAAACTCCTCAAGCTTCACCCACGCTAACCCGCTGGGTCCCTGGCTTGGCACTCTGCTGAAGCTTTCCCACTTCTTCACTGTCTTCGGCTGGTGAATCCCCTATCAATTAGCCAGGCTAATTACCACCTAGCAAGCTAAATTTGTTAGCAACTCTGCCTACTATCAGGGTGCCACATCGGTGTGTGGGGGGGGGGGGTGAGTTGGCGCTTTTTCCAATAATTAGGATATTCAGAGTAGAAAGATCATTCTCTTTTCTGGTGATTTGGGGAGGGGGGAGGGGGGTCTAACAGCTAAATTTTATATGCTTAGTTTTCCTAGTATGTTGACATTTATGTGCAGTCAATAGGGATGATCCCGGTGTTCCTTTGCTCATAAATGCCGCGGAGTGCCCCATAATGCACTGTGAGATCAGTGCATTGAGGGCTGCTGATTACTGTGAGATCAGTGCATTGAGGGCTGCTGATTGGCTACAGCATGCACCTGACCTGCATGCTTTGGCCAATCACTGCACGCTCTGCTGTGAGAGCCATGATTGGCCAAAGGCAGGGTACCTTTAGCCAATTATGGCTCAGGGGGCTAAATCCACGCCCCACACTATATAAGGCTGCTTACACACGGCCGTATATAGTGTTATGATTGAGAGAACGTTAGCTAGAGGCAGGTTAGTTAGTGGCGTGCAGGCAGTTTAGTAGATATATATATATATATATATAGTATTTATATATATATATATATATATATATATATATATATATATATATATATATATGTATATATATATATATATATAGTATTTAGTATATATATATATATATATGTACATATATGTACACAGTGTAATCAGTGTAGTGTAGTGGTTAAGGGGAACCCTATGACAGAATTAAGAAAACAACAACATGGGTCCCCCCCCCCAGTCCATACCAGGCCCTTTGGATCTGGTATAGATTTTAAGGGGGAGCTGGATCTGGGGGCCAGGCATGTGGCCTGGTATGGTTCAGGAGGGGGGGGCGCTCGCTCGCCCCCCCCCCCCTACCATCCTGTCCTCCAGGCCGCTTGCTTGGATAAAGGTCTGGTATGGATTTTGTGGTGAACCCCATGCCAATTTTTTTTTAATTTTGCAGTGGAGTTCCCCTTAAAATCCATACCAGAACCGAAGGGCCTGGTATGGACTGGGGGACCCATGCTGTTTTTTTTCCTTGATTTTTATCTATATTGCCGGGAGCCGGAAATACATTACATTCACGAGCAATTTTGAATCACATTTTTTTCTTTAGAAATGTAATTTTGCTGCGGCACTGTAATACACATTACACAGATGTGCCACTTTACAGGCAGACTAAGGGGACCCCCCCCCCCCCACTGGCACGATATTTAAAGGAATATTTCATTTTTATTGTTTTACTTTAAGCATTATTAAAATCATTGCTCCTGAAAAAATGGTGGTTTTAAAAACGTTTTTAGCATTGATACATGTCCCCTGTGGCAGTACCCGGGTCCTCATACACTTTTTATGGCAAAACCTTGCATATAAGCCTTTGAAATTAGCACTTTTGATTTTTCATGTTCGTGTCCCATAGACTTTAATAGGGTTCGCACAAATTTTTGGCCTGTTCGCATGGTGCAAACCGAATCAGGGGGGTGGGGGGTGTTCGGCTCATCCTTACCAGTCAACACTACATATCCTTTTATGTGTGAATACTAGTTATTGTTATATCTTAATGGTAAAAGTATGTGGCGCTCATCTAGGTGTACCATTCACAATGATAAATCAATTACAACGTAACCAGAAAAAACTGAGTATTGACTTATTTCACCTTATATCTGTTACCTATAAGTGATACAGCAACACCCGTATACTAAGAGAGGGTAAAAATAAGCAATGTGTCTGTTGTGTTCACATAAGCGATATGCTGCGGTGCACACTCCTACCTTCTCCTATGGAGGAGTGAACTCAAACCAATCTAAAGTGTTTGGATGCTCGTGATTGGTCTGGAAAGACCGTAGCTAAAAATCACATGTGTGTAGTGTTCCTAAAACTTAATGAATAAAATATTAATCACAAAATAAATATTGGTGGTGAGAAATTGTTGGCATAAATGGATTACACTTCATAAATAAATACAATGTGCATAAAAATCCCCACTAATAAGTGATTGGGTGAAGAGCAGAGTGGCAAAGATATGCATATAAAAATACGATCCTTAAACAATGAAACAAACTATAATCCAATATCTAGAAATATAAAAATAGTGAAAACAAGAAAAAAACTGTGACAAATCTAAGTGATCAAGTCCAAAGTAAATGTTGCTTCATGCAGTGCGACTCTTGATATCCATATAAAATAGTAGCATGCCAGTAAGGTGACTTTGTGCTGAATTCATTCACTTCACACACTGGTGTGGCACACAAGTGTTTCCCCCAGCCTCTCACCTCAATAGGCGGCCCCCAATGGACCAAATCAAGCAGATGGTAAATGTTTAGATGCAGGATCCAGCAGCTGTTCACCTCCTCCAATAGATATACGTGGATAAGGCTTTTTATACTGGGCACCACCGCTCACATAGACCCCCAAGAATGACAATAAGAAGGAGATGCTCCCATGGTGAAGTATTTCAATACAAGTTTATTTAAAAAAATGCAGTAACTTACAGTTCCAGAACGCAAATGACAGCAGAGACAAAAGCTTCCGGGTTCGGCCGTCCCCGGGAAGCGTCGGCTGCCCGGGAGCCAGGTGCCGACGCTTCCCGGGGACGGCCGAACCCGGAAGCTTTTGTCTCTGCTGTCATTTGCGTTCTGGAACTGTAAGTTACTGCATTTTTTTAAATAAACTTGTATTGAAATACTTCACCATGGGAGCATCTCCTTCTTATTGTCATTCTTGGGGGTCTATGTGAGCGGTGGTGCCCAGTATAAAAAGCCTTATCCACGTATATCTATTGGAGGAGGTGAACAGCTGCTGGATTCTGCATCTAAACATTTACCATCTGCTTGATTTTGTCCATTGGGGGCCGCCTATTGAGGTGAGAGGCTGGGGGAAACACTTGTGTGCCACACCAGTGTGTGAAGTGAATGAATTCAGCACAAAGTCACCTTACTGGCATGCTACTATTTTATATGGATATCAAGAGTCGCACTGCATGAAGCAACATTTACTTTGGACTTGATCACTTAGATTTGTCACAGTTTTTTTCTTGTTTTCACTATTTTTATATTTCTAGATATTGGATTATTGTTTGTTTCATTGTTTAAGGATCGTATTTTTATATGCATATCTTTGCCACTCTGCTCTTCACCCAATCACTTATTAGTGGGGATTTTTATGCACATTGTATTTATTTATGAAGTGTAATCCATTTATGCCAACAATTTCTCACCACCAATATTTATTTTGTGATTAATATTTTATTAATTAAGTTTTAGGAACACTACACACATGTGATTTTTAGCTACGGTCTTTCCAGACCAATCACGAGCATCCAAACACTTTAGATTGGTTTGAGTTCACTCCTCCATAGGAGAAGGTAGGAGTGTGCACCGCAGCATATCGCTTATGTGAACACAACAGACACATTGCTTATATTTACCCTCTCTTAGTATACGGGTGTTGCTGTATCACTTATAGGTAACAGATATAAGGTGAAATAAGTCAATACTCAGTTTTTTCTGGTTACGTTGTAATTGATTTATCATTGTGAATGGTACACCTAGATGAGCGCCACATACTTTTACCATTAAGACGTTGCACATTAGGGTGGGTGAGGACACCCCTTATGCTGGCAGCTGCTCTAATTTTGTTACCATTATCCATCAAGCTGTGGAATTGTGGTTTTGCGCACTTGTTCTTTGTTATTTCAGTTATTGTTATATCTTACACTTTCTAAATATCAGTAACAGCGCTCAAATCAATCACCTTGCTATAGAACAAAAGTGAATAAATTGCAGTCAATACAGATCAATTGCATAACAGAAGACATAAATGTAGTACTAATATTGCTGACAAATAACTAGATACATAAAATAAAATAGATATTAGCAAATTGTACATTAATAATGGAAAGGCCTAAAGATCTAGGTAATAACAATGTTTTACAGCATATGGTCTGCTGAATGATTATCATTGAACTAGCAGAGAGAACGCCTTTTATATGCTCCCATGACGCCTAAAGGAATCCATCCCATTTTAAAAGTATTCCTCATGACAAGACGCTGTCTGCTATCCATGTTTTGTTTGGTACATTTTAGAATTTCTTGTGTTGTTTCTAAAGGGAACAGCTGTGGGATACATGATTTAACAATGCATTCCTCCAGAAGATAAAACTGCACAGATTTCCCACAGGAGCAACATGAGAAGACAGATGCCTCTAAAAATACAAATCCCACCAACTCTGATTAGTGGGGAGCATGTTAAAATAGCATTGGATGATCAAGAGCAAGGATTATTTCAAGACAAGCAAAAGTACAACTCCCAGCAAGAGTTAGTGCTCAGATATAACGCAGGAAACTGGACAATAAACTGTCATTTCTTTGGCAATGTGACATCATAGGATACTACTTCAAAGTTTGTTTTATTTGACATCGGATATGTAAAAGGATGGAATACTTACACTAAGCATGTTTAAAACTATCATAATACATTAGCATCACTGAAAAAAATCTCTAACTTGTGCAGGAGACTATTAAAGCCTAAGTTTAGTTAAATGTTTAAAATTATCACAAGGGAAACCACTTCATTTATTGTGCAGTGTCCCTTGTGCTGCTGGATGCTCTCTTAGTTGAAATGCAAAGTGCTTAGACATAGCATGGCATGGGAGATATCCTTCCTCTCAGGCTGATGTTGTTGGATGAAGACAGTGGGAGATATATAGTAATTTACCAAACCACAACTGGGCAGAGCTGACAGCATTCAGTCCACAAAAATGCTGTGTGTTGTCAGCCCAAAATAGGAAATTACTTGTTTTTCTGCGTAACTATTAAAGATATTTTTACTCATAGATAGGGGGTGATGGGATCTCTTTCTGGATAGAAACAGCAACTAATTGAAATTCATTTAGTAGAGTGGAGGTGGGGATGGTTAGAACATCTGTCAGTTTTTTTTCCTCTATAATTTTGTTACAGGTGTGTTAGGAGAACTGTGTTTTCTCTCCCTTCTTTCATCTTCTGCAGCCACCTCTAGGAGCGTTCCCTTTCCAGCCTGACACATCCCCCTGCTCCGATTCCTCATCGGTGCTGTGCCTCCACAGGCAGTGTCCCAGTTGCTAGGCAGCAGTTCACTCAAGCCACCATGCCTCCTCATACCTGACTACCTGTGGCACTGTGGCTTTCTATTTGAGCATCACAAGCTCAGAAATCTGGACTTCTGACAGCATCTGCTTCTTTACTCCAAATTTGTGCACTTGTTGTCTTGCTTTGCCCTGGCTCCACTGTTACCTTGCTTTAGATACAGACTCTCTCTCTGAACACTGCCAGCTCCGACCACTGTTTGATTCACAGCTTTCCTCTTAGATCGCCACCTGCCCAGAACCTAGCCTCGGATCATGGATTGCATACCTTCTGTATCAGCTAGCACAGTGCTTGAACTCTCCCTCTGGGGTCCCTGCAGGTGTCTCAGTTCTGCAAATAAACCAGATTATCACCTAAGCTTCCTGCTCCATTATGATGGCACAAGAAAGCTAATAAAGTGGCACATACCACATCAACAGAGCAACCGTGCCAACCGTACAAGTTTAAGACTAAAATAAAAACTGATGTTGGTTCTGCACCTAATTAAAGAGGACCCTTTTTATTTGATGCCATTTATTTGTGCTGCAAAGCAGCACATCTGCATTTCTCGCCTAGGCAAAAATTATGTTTTTGTCCCCCCTCGTGTGTGCAGATGTGCCATCAGGCAAGTGAGCACTGAGGTACATTTGCACATATGCATGTTTCCCTGGATATATATAGGTATATCCACATACACAGGTTTCCTGTGCATGCACGAAGACAGCTATTAGGGAAGTCACAAACCTTTGACATCTTTTGTGGGTAAACCCGAACGTGTGCACAGATGTGTCGAGAGGCTGTCCTAGAACCCAAAGAATGGTCACATGTGCCATAATGGTGCCACAGGAGGGGGGGGCAAAGCCACTACAGAGAAGACTGAGCGTGGGGGTGGGGGCGAACAAAGGGATCAGAGCATGCAGCTCCATCTGTACTCTGTGCTGTATCTGTGACAGACACAACATAGAACACAGAGCAGAGCAGTCCTAATTAACAAAGGGGTTTATGCCCTGTGACCGACCGCCTGGCACCCAGACTGAGTTCCTCCACCAAGATATAGCTTCCTCCACTCTGGAACCAGGAACGAGGTATTAAAACTGAGATTTGCACCCAAGTACTAGACGACACTAGCTTAGGTGCAAACTGAACTGACTCTGTATTGTATATTCCCACAGAATATATACCACACAAAATCAGATAAGAGCTTGACCACAATACCCTGAACAATGCAAAGTGTAAACAGTAATATCAGCTACCATAAACATAAACAGTAAGCTAATTAACATAATCATATAAACATCCCACAATAGTTTGGTAACCAGTAAAGTTGGACACACATCTCCAAGAGGAATAGCAGACAGACAGAAAGAATATGTTACTCAATTAACAATGGGAATTCACACCTAGGAGGTACACAATGGGGAAATTATACCATGAGAGAAAGACACTTTAGTAAACAGATTATAGAAGGAGAACCCAGCATTAGGTTGTTTGTAGCTGATTATGTTAACATCTGCTCTGAGTCTCTGAGTCGTTGGGGCTACCAGTCAATGCTGGTTTGGGCACAGAGGTTCCAAATCTGTATCCAGGACCTATGCTCCCAGAGTCTGTATGTTTTGGGGGGATATGGTCCCAAATCTGAAGCAAAAACATTCCAAAGGTCTCTCAGGTACACACCTTCCAAAGAATAGAGCCCCCTCAAAAGCCAGGGCCTATAGTCAGTAGGCAAGAGGCTACCCTGCAGTCTCCTCCAAAAGCCCCTGTCCCAGTTGGGTCTGTCACATGCCCTTTTTGTTTCTTAGGCAAGAGCTGCTCCTTTTCCACAGCTTAGAAAAGTAGTGTAGGCATAAAACCTGCACCACTCTTTGTTAATTCACTAAAAAGTGACCAAGTTCTGGAAGCATCAGAGTACCAGCAGGTATATCAGCCGTAAGGGAAAGGGGAGGCTATACCATCATTGCACTATTTTTGCAGTACAGGATGCAAACTGGATCCCTTACATGGTGAGAGAAAAACCTACCCAGGCAAAGGACACAGATGGGAATAAAAGCTTGACAGACGTTCTGGCTTTTATGTAGTCAAAAATAAAAATAAAAAATTTTCTGGATATGGTCATAAGGAAGTAGGTCTGGTACTGGCCAGTGGTGGTTCAGTGTCTCTGAGTACTGAATATACTGCATGAAGCATCGTAAGTTTCTTTATTTTTCACGTTTACCTAAAATCTTGGATGCCATAGTAAGCCAGTACAACAGAATGTATAAGTCCAATCCCATCACAAACTTAAAACAGTGGGTTTTCCTTGATTAAGAAATAATACATAAAAAGCACAGACTTGTTTACCACAAAATCTGTCCGCAGGCTGCAAAGTATGTTCTAAATCTGCTCTGTTTGGCCCTAATCGAGGAAATCCTCTTGCTCCTCACTTTAAACCACGGGCATGTGAACATCTATATACAATGGAAGAAAACAAAAACTTTCCTGCTCTTTCTGCTTAGAGGGTTATACTCGGGGAGATCACACACTATTGTCAAAAATCCCCCCATGTGTTTCACATCTATTATGACATTTACTTTATTCATCAGATGTTCTTAATCTGAAGCAGCATGCATTTTAATTTCTGACATGGTGAATACAGATGTATTTTCATGAGTTTGATGCTATTTATTCTAGCAGCCTGTACTGAAAATTCCTTGTTTATTTCTTAAACTTTTTTGTTTGCACTTGCCTGCAGCACTTATTGAAAAGAAACTCCAGCCAAATCTGATAGTGGAACAATGCGTTAAGTCCAGTGGGTTTAAATAGTCTTTTTTCTTTTAACAATTTTACTTCAAATGGTGAAAGTACTTCTCTCTCCACTAAACCAAGATAGGTGATGTAATACCCACTGAAACCTACCTTACTGGCCCTCTAAGCAAGGCAATTGCTGTGTTGGGCGGCGGTGGGGCCACCCCTGCTATGGCAGAGAATGCTCTACACCAGTGATGGCGAACCTTGGCACCCCAGATGTTCTGGAACTACATTTCCCATGATGCTCATGCACTCTACAGTGTAGTTGAGCATTGTGGGAAATGTAGTTCCAAAACGTCTGGAGTGCCAAGGTTTGCCATCACTGCTCTACACCCTTATATGCAGCGGGTGACAAACATACCCAACGACAAAACAGTCTTGGGGTACCTTTGGTATAATATTAGCCCTAAACAGCCAGAATTTTGTATATCCATAGCAACTAATTCTAATTAACTTTCATGCCTGACTAATCCTAATTGTTGATAGCTAAAATCTGCTTAGTTGCCATGCAGTATTGCTGTTTGTGTTGTATTATTAAATAACCATCTTTATTTACATTCCTGTAGAATGCCATGCTTCATCAGTTCTAATTTTACATTCTCGTGCTGTAGCTTTGTTTGGCAATGTCATTTTCTTCCTTGTTAACTCCCTAATAGTCTTTCATACCTCTGCACGTGGTCTAACGCATGTTTTTGTAGCAAGACCAGAAATTTTAGCATGCATTTATGTGCATTTTTGTGCTTTTCAAATGCACATTTTTTGGCCATGCAATATGTGAAGTTATGGAGAAACATTCAAGAACAGAGATTTTAGAAGCACTAAATGCACAATTTGTGCATTTACTATGTCCATGGAATAAGCTACCGAGATAGGTTTGAACTAAGAACATAGTAATGAATGAGATTTCTAACCCAAATATATTTTATGCAGGAAAAGCATCTACTGTAAGTGTTTTTTAAACCCCCCCCCCCCCCAAAAAAAAAAAAATATAGGACTGTATACCTACAGTACTTACCATGCATGCATGTCTGGGTTTCCTTTTCTCTACCCTTTTCTTTCAATTCCTCCTCTTCAAATCCCCCTTTCTCTGGTCCCTGTCTTTAGGTGACTCCATCCTCATACATGAAGCCATCTTTGTGTGCGCGCTCCTTGCTGGAAATGCAGTAGATTCTCCTTGTACCCAATACATAGTCCCAGCTGCAAGCCTATTCCCTGCTCCTCCTTACCTCCTTACTCCAACAATAATTGGACTTGCACTATCCTTGCTTGTGCTCTGTGCATCCAAAGCACACAGGGTATGTGTTTTCCTACTTGCAGGTTTGGGGAAGTGGGGCACTGGGACATATAAATGTACTTGCTAAAAATGTATTAACTTCTTGCCCCACACCTAACTCATATAGTATATGCGTCGGAAAAAGGGTGGACTTTACCGCCCACACACTGCACATATGCGTCAATGGGCAGCTGATATTTCTGTACTTAGAATACGCTCCCAGCACAGGGATTGAGCTGTCAACTGCTCTATGCAGTTGATTTTGCACAGAGCCGCCCGGAATCTCCTCTTCTCAGGTGCCTCTTTGCTGCTCCTGGCTCCTCGCTCCTGTTGAGTGCCCCCGAGGGCACCCGAGCCGAGCTGCAGCTCCCTGTGTCCATTCAAACATGTAGCTGCCATTCAGCTGCCCCCCCCCCCCTCTTCCCTGATTGCTAACTGACTTTGATTGACAGCCAAGGGAGCCAATGGTACTGCTGCTGTGTCTCAGCCAATGAGGAGGGAGAGTCCCAGACGGCCGAGGGATTTGTGGACATCGCTGGACAGAGATGCGGCTCAGGTAAGTTTTAGGGGGTGCTGGGGAGGCTGCTACACACAGAAGGCTTTTTATCTTAATACACAAAATGCATTAAGATAAAAAATCTTCTGCCTTTACAACTCCTATAAGGCAAAAATTACTAAGGATTTAGTACTACTTAAATTTATGGCACAAAAACAAGCAAAGTAAATGGGCCCCAAAGTTAAAATAATCATTGAAGTGGATCTTGCATGGCAATGCGTATCTGGTACATCCCACCAATTGGAATATAGTCTCAAAAAAAACCATACCCCATCCAACCCCAACCTTCTGCCAATTCCTAAAGACACCAATGACATCACTCACTGCTACTTCTTGGGAGGCTGAGTACCCATAATATTGTAAAAATGAGCTCCAGCATAATGCAGAAATTAATTCTTGCAAGATTGTGGATACTGAGCTCTCCAAGGAGGCAGAGAGAAGACATAAGTAATATTACAGACATTTTTGGGAAATGAAGAGAAAGTCCGGGTCCAAGGCAATTTTTTTTTCTTCTAATGGTTATTTTTTTTAGCTTTTAATAAGTGTCGGGGACTCCCAGATAAATGTTTTTTTTTTTAAGCAAAGGATACATTTAAAATCAGAAGTGATACACAGTTTATCTTCAGTAAGTATATTATGAAATGTCAGAATCAAATTCTAAGATGCTCTGTATGATACTCTTTGTTATGTATTGCCTTTAAAATATGTTTTTGTGCCACTATATATGTCTGTCCTTAGGTTTCTTCTAATGACTAAGTGTTATAAGCGTGCCATAACATAGCTATTCAACAGAAAAGAGAATGAGTGTGTGCTACAATGAATGGGAGGACACTAATAGATTGCATGCATTCCTTCGTTTATACAAGACAACTGTAGGGATGTATTGTGCACTGCTGTTGAGAACATACCATGACGATTATTTTCTCACATTAGTCAGGGATTTCATGAGGCTTGATGAAGTTTCTCAAAGAATGCAAACAATTTATCTATGAAATTTCCAGTCTGTGCTGAGGGTCCACCTGTTTGGGCTTTGGAAAAGTTATAAAATCCCAAAAGGTTCTGCTACGCTGTCTGTCACAGAATACTGGGATTTCCTGAGTAAATTGTAAGACAATAGTAGACACTGTGCTTTAATGGCCCTGAGTAGCTTATTGCTTGATACTGGCCACAGTTCCCTTGTGATTCTTATCATTCAAGCTGGCCATGTTATGATTCTTTAGGGATCCACATCATCCATACTGGCCATGTGCATAACTCCCTAGGAACCCATAACACCCATATTGGCCATGTACATGATTACCAAGGATCCATATCATTCACAAAAACATCACTCTACCAGGTCACTTTAATCAGGACAGAAAAACATGGCATCCAATTCTAATTGCCTCATTTAATAAAATATTGCAAGGAACAGCATCCATACCAAATAATCATAATACATATTGTATTGGCTAGTAAAGTGAGTTCCAATTGCTTAATAAGGGTTGCTGCATATTGCTCCTACTGATTTGTTTCAAATGCTACTTTATGTATTGACATACCTCCTTAGATCCAGTATGTCTGGACAGTAGGGTCACCTGCTGACTTGGCAACATCCACAGGCAGCTTAACTCTTCAATAAGACACAGAAGTTGAGTCCAACACAATTTTACTTCAGCCAATTGTAGTACAAATTATGTTTTTCCAGTCTTTTGATGTGTAGGAAGACAATGATTCTCCTGTGACTTGTCTCTGTGAATAACTAACACTGACTGAGGGAAAATGGAAAAAGGATAGAGGTTTTACCTAGGACTAAATAACCTAGCACTACAAAGGAGGGGAGGACAGAGGAAGATACCAAAATCACTTTGTAAACCAGTTGTGTTTCCCCAAAACTTGATGTTAGCCTACTACAAAAAAAAAAACAATCTAATGCAGTTCAAAACAACACAGAAAAAATACACTGAAGTGAGAACACCTACACTATGTAGGTACATAGTGTATATAAATATATAAATGTATATAATAATATATAATTATACAATACATTTATATATCTAGCCAGAATATCAAAACAAAAAGGAGGCAGAAAAAGAATGAAACAAGTTTTCAAGTGACCCCTACACTTCTGATGGTAAATATGGCACTTACAACAGGTTTGCCACATGAAATATTTAAGGGATAACGAAAATATTTGGTTACAATACAATTTGTTACAAGAGGAATCAGAGGACCCTGTTCGTTAGAGCTTACAAGCTAGGAGGGTCAATTGATACGAAGGGTACAAGCTGTGGGGATGGAGCTCATGGAGAAAGTAAAACAGTGTATTAGTTAGAAGCAGGATAGGCTTCTTTGAAGAGAAGGGTTTTTCAAGGATCATTGAAGATGGATAGATTAGGGGACAGTTGGACAGATTGGGGTAGGAAGTTCTAAATGATGGCAGAAGCTCTGGAGAATTCCTAGAGGCGAGCATGGGAGGAGGTGACAAGGGAGCTAGAGAGCAGGAAATTTTGGGAGAACCGAAGAGAGCGGCTTGTTTGCTGTTTAGAGACTAGATTAGTGATGTAGCTTTGGGGCAGAGATGTGGACGGCTTCGTAAATTATTTATATGGTTATCTTTTCCTTTCTTGTGTGTTTCAAAAATTGCACATTTTTTTTATGAACATATCTTTAATAATAGAATAATTACTTGCTCTAATTTTCATTTATGTGTCACCACATGTAAACACATTTTTTTTTTTGTATCTCTTCTTTGTTACTTGTTATGGCTACTTTGTCATTTAAATATCACTTCATAAAAACAAAAAGGATCAAATGAATAGTTTCAAAATACAGAGCACAGACATTTTACCTTCATTTATATACTGTATATTGCTAATGTCCCTATACTTTGAATATTATGCACTAAAGTTAGCCAATGTTTTAAAGACATATACAGCTAGGCAACTTGCATTTTCAGGAGGAGGGCAGCAACTGCAGCCTCCACATTTCCCTTATGACTGGTGTACATTAATGTTGGGTAATATGCAAAAGAGAGAAAATGTGCCATCTACCCTTATTCTGGAAGCCTTGTACAGCTTGAAGATATTTTACTATTTTATGTAATTTGTCTTTTGTTTTATTGTATCTAACTTTTTAAAATAATAAACATAATAACCTTCCAGTATATTTTAATTTGCGCATTGAAACTGAAGCACCCATACAATAAAGAACAACACACAAACACTCTGCTTCAGGACTCCATGCTGCAAGGAAACAAAGTTCTCTACAAATCTAAATAACCACATACCTGCTTTTATTACAATATAATTAAAATGTTTATCATCCTTGAGAGACTTTGACTATTTTTTAATCTTTAGACAATCCCTGAATACCCTTCTCTTTAAAGAAGCCTATTCTGCTTCTAACTAATACACTGTTTTACTTTCTCCATCAGCTCATTCCCCACAGCTATTACCTTTTGTATCAATTGACCCTCCCTCCTAGATTGTAAGCTCTAACGAGCAGGGTCCTCTGATTCCTCTTGTACCAAATTGTAATATAACTGTTGGCGCTAAATAAATCCTGTATAATAATAATAACATAGTTAACATGAATAACATGTATAATGACTTGGGAAATATCGGCCAGTTTACCATCAGTTAGGGAGTTATATCATGCTTTTCCAGGATCAGTATGCAATACCTTGAATTTTGCGTACAGCCTCTTTATATTCCATTGTGTTAAAACCTGAACTCCAGAAAAATATAAGAAACACTTCTTTATGCAATACTACTAGCATACATACCTGTGTCTTTCATTGTAGTAGCCTCTGTAACCTACTGTACACACTCAAGTTTTAGGCTATGCTGTCTGTTAAAATGATTATGGCATGAAAAAAGCAGAGGATGACCTTATCAAAGCACTTCTGCCCTCTCATTTCCCTTTCATTATCCAATCATAAGCTAGAGTGGGTCCTTTCCATGCTTTGTTTCTTAGATACAGTGTAGTCTGCAGAGTATTACAAACTGTAATATCTTGTTGGGGAGAATGGACTCTAAAACCATCTCAAAATAAATTTGTATTTCATTTCCTGAAAAGAAGTGCAGACGGAGCACTTGTGTCTAAATGTACACATTAGGGTTGATTTACTAAAACTGGGGAGTGCACAATCTGGTGCAGCTCGGCATAGAAACCAATCCGATTCCATTTTTTTTGTCTTAGCTTAATTGAACAAGCTGAAGTTAGAAGCTGATTGGCTACCATACACAGCTGCACTAGATCTTGCACCAGAATTTGCACTCTCCAGTTTTAGTAAATCAACCTCATTGTTTCCCATTGTTCGTTACCAAAGGTTGTCTTCATGTAGTTTAAGCAGCAGCATGAGATTGTATGTCTGGTCATCATACTCATTGCACAGATTTTCCTAAAAGAGCCCAGGGAACTTTGTGTTTTGCTTTATTGTTCATTATGTAGTCCATGACCTGGACATACCTGGATGCCCAGAGTGTAGTGTTCCTTCTGTATAAAGGGAGATAAAATTAGTTCTCAGGTGAAATTTTACCCAGTCCAGGAAATCCTTCATCATCTTTTTATGCATTGAACCCTCTATTGTTATTTGGTTTTTATATGGTCCTGCTGGAGATAAAGAGCTGGTAGATGGTAAGGCATATGGAGGAGGAAATATTGATGCTGACAGGAGCTTACACATACTCAAAGTGCTATGAGACCTTTTTTTTTAGGTGAGTGATTTTAAACACTGAGTGTGAGCACTGGAGGCACTTTTGGTGGAATCATCTTTATTTGGAGCACTTTATATGTTTGTCCATCTTGATGATAATCCAAGATAAGATTTTGCAATAATGGAAGAACTTGTAAATACAAGATTGGAACTTTTGCAAAAGATGATCTTTACATATATATATATTTTTTCACTTTGAACTTTATTACAAAGGAATTGTGTGTATGTAAATATATTGAATATAGCATTTTGTGGAAGTAAAGGTCCACTGTGCAGGTAGCTATGGATGTAGTTACAACACTGAAATACGTCTGGGGAGAATTTTTTTTATGTGTTTTGTAATAGGTTGGACCAGGTTTCTCCAGTGACAGGTGAGTCAGTAAGCAAGTCTAGGAAGGGGAGTTAGAAGATCGAGGTGGGGGAGTTATAAAAAGGAGGGAAGAAGGTGAGGAGTGTGGGGAAGATAGAGTATTTAGGGAAAGAGGAGAGAAGTCATTAAGAAAACAGGAAAGGAAGCTTGAGAGTGAAGATATTTTATCAAGTGGAAGAGAAATCCAATAGTAGGGTAGTGGGTATGAAAGGGGGATGAGAAGTGGGAGAGATGTAACAGGGGTAGGGGTTGTAGGAGTAGAAAGGAGTTAAGTATGGTTTTGTCTAGCCTGTCGTTTTTCCCACCACCACCAGTCCAATACTTGAACAATAACAAATAGTAAAACTTAGATCTACTAAGTGACTAGTTAGTGGTATCCAGGGGAACCCCTGTGCGAAGCATGGGCTATTTGTGGTCTCAGGTGGAGGCCCCAAAAGAACCACAGTCTTAGCCATCCTCGCTTACAGGGGTCCCCTCACCAGCAACTCTATAAAGGTTGACCTCAGCACTGTAGCAAAAGATTTCTTGCAGCAAGTGCATGACAGGACAACCCCTTGCAGAGATGGCCCATTAAACAAAATACTGAAGAGACAGCAGCAAACCATTTAGTCAAAAGTGGGAAAGTCTCCTTGAGAAGTCATCCATGAGTTAACAACCACCCTTGCCTCCAGCAGCATAATAAGGATGGAGTGAAAAGCCAGTAGCTTTGTGAGGCACAGGAACAGGGTAAGGATTGTAATAGAGCAAGCAAGACAGATGGTGGATCCCTTGATTAAAGTGTGGTTCCAAATTTCAAAGTCTCTGTGAGCCAGTTTGTGCCATCTTGATAGGAAATGTGCTTTACTCAGAACACCTGGAATGTATAGCAGGGTATATATCCCTACTGTTCCTAAAATTTGAGGGAAAAAAAACATGTTTTGGGCCATGGTGGCCTGGACTACCACCACTACTACATGGTGGCCTGGATTAAGTTTTAAAGCATTAGGTTTAGAATTACAAGCCACCAATTTTAACATCTGGCTAAAGAACACAGTCTTAGAATACATACTTTAACAACGTCTGGAACTTGAACTTCCGCAAGTTGTCTTCACCACATCTAGATGTCTAAATGCATTGAGTTGCTGCCATGTGATAGGCTGATTATCAATTTGTGTTACCAAGCAATTGAACAGGTGTACCTAATAAAGTGGCCGATGAGTGTACATATTACAGACTTAACAGAAATGATTAGTTGAATGCCCTGGGCAAAGCACTGGGACTCTTCTAAAGTGATCCATTCTAGCATGGGTTAGATGCCAGGTTGAAAAGCTCTCCTGTTCTTTGGTAGGAGCTTCCTGTGAGAACCATCTGGTGAATCTGAATTGATGCATCAGGTGAAGGCATAAAAAATGTTTTCGTGTCATTCAGAGAGCTTGATTGGACACAGCAATGTTCCTGTCTCATAGGAGAGACAATAGGGGGTATAGTGCCCTATTCTAAGATCGTCATCAGATCTTAGAATAGCTGTATTTCAGAATCTTGGATCTGATTGTTGTCTTTTGCAGCTAAAATCTCTTCCATCAGAGGGATGTAATCAATCATATCCCTTGGTGGGCCATCTGTCAATGGTTCACTTACCCTATAAAAACATTCATTACATGCATGACGAAATGTGTCGTCTACTTCCTCAGGTGTCCTTGTGGCATTGAATATGTGGGGCGCACCATTCGAATGCTGCATATTAGATTAGGGTAACACATTACTAACATCTGTAAAAACTTTGATAAGCAAAATGTACTACTTTTGTTGCCCTTGAAAAATATGTACCTCATTGGCGTGGGAGCAACGGCAAGAGAAATATCTCTAGGGCTGAGACCAATTGGATACATAAATTGGGGTCTCATGTGCCCAGGGGCTTGAATGTGGAGTGGGACATCAACTGCTTTATCACAGTTGCACAGTCTTGCTGTTGCATACTTATCCTGTTCTAGACTTTTGGCCCTTTTTTTGCTTTTATTTTATTTTATTTCATTTTGCTATTATTATTTTTTCTTTTTATTATTGATAGTAATTTGTATATTTGGATTAGTTATATACACAGTATCTCACAAAAGTAGTTGCTGTTGCACAGTTGCACAGTCTTGCTGTTGCATACTGTCGAACCACTTGGGCACAGGGATCTAATGTAACCTGTCAAAGTCTATTGGAAACTCTAGCAGGTAGTCCAAGAGGTTCTGCAATCGATTGAGGTAGGCTTCTAATTCTAATAACGCGCCTCCTACCTCGATTGTTAAGATCTATTAAAAGAAATCAGATGTGTGTTGTGAATTTCTGTTTGTTGTAGGGATTTAATGTATGTATCCCTTTATCTTCTTGACTCTGACAGACATGGCTGCAGGATCTGTTCATGCATCCATAATGAATATAAATGAATATCAGCTCTCAGTAAAAAATCAAATAAAACAGCACCATAACCCAGATATTGGGCACTAAGTCAAATGTAAAAATATTAAGTGCAGTGCTTCAAAGACGAATCAAAGATAATGGATATGTAAATATGGCATATAATATCTATAAAGTGCAAATGTGCAAAAATGATTGTAATTACGGTACTGTGTGATACTGATTATGCATGTGACCAACACAATACAGAAAAAACATACATTGTATAATAAAGTGCAATAGCATATGAAGTGCCAAAAAAATAAATCGTTCAGTGAAAAGTTAAGTTTAAAGAAAAGATCCCACGTGAGATATAGAGCCTGGATCAAATGCTTGACCACGTGATACCCGTCACCACAGTGAGATAAAAGGCTTACCCGAAAGCCAGCAACCACCCTTCTTAAGGGGGTCACAAAGCGCTTGTTGGATCACTGATCCCAAAGAAGGATGTCCAGATGTCCTGAGCGTCTCCCACCAGAAGTCTCCATATCCACCAGGCGATGGTCAGACAGAACAGATATCCACAGTATCAGGAGGTGCAAACATGCAAAGAAGCAAAGATTCCAATAGTGCAGTATTGTCTCTTTAAGGTGTATTTGATGGTAAAAATTGCAATGTTCCATACAGGTATTCTGACACAAATGAGTCTCCAGTGCGAATTAAAATAAAAAAGATTCCTTGCAAGTATAAAATACACAAACAAACATGTGTAGGCGATGGCGCATGCGCAGAGCGTGGCGTCCCGACGATTGTTTCGTCAGATGTGACTTCATCAGGGGTATGTCCACACATCTGCACAGACACTCTATATAGTTCATTGGCAAGACAGAGGAATGCTGCCATTGGTTAGGGTCAAATGGCTCAAAAGCACTCATTGAGTGGACAGACCAGGCTTATCATGGATAAAGAGAGAGTGCTCCATGTAGCCATTGGCTGAACTGTATGTCCATCAACCCAAGAGAGTATAAACTGAATTAAACAGCATTGCTATTTTAACTGTGCTGCCATCTTGTGGTAAAAAAAGAAAAAGGCACGTTGTCTAGCTTCCATGTGTTGCCAACAAGCCTTAACTAATCAACAATACATATCATTAGAAACTGCATACTTTATTACATAAGATAAAAATATATATATATATATATATATATATATATATATATATATATATATATATATATATAACCAATCCAAATATACAAATTACTATCAATAATCCAAGGAAAAAATAGTAATAGTAAAATCAAATGGAATAAAAAAAAAAAAAAAAGGGCCAAAAGTCTAAAACATGATAAGTATGCAACAGCAAGACTGTGCATATAGGAGGGGGACATCAACTATTATTGATAAAGCAGTTGATATCCCACTCCACATTCAAGCCCCTGGGCACATGAGACCCCAATTTATGTATCCAATTGGTCTTGGCCCTAGAGATATTTTGCTTGCCATTGTTCCCACGCCAATGGTATACTTATTTTTCAAGGGCAACAAAAGTAATTCCCCTAGGGTCCCGATCGTGTTTTAGGTCATAGTGCTTAGAAATATTATGCTTATCAAAGCCCTTACAGATGTTAGTTATGTGTTCCCCTAATCTAATACGCAGCATTCGAATGGTGCGCCCCACATATTCAAGGCCACAAGGACACCTGAGGAGGTAGACGACACATTCCGTCGTGCATGTAATGAACGTTTTTATAGGGTAAGTGAACCCTGTGCCCACTGAGGTAAATTCAGTATTCCTCCTACCCTGATGGGTATTGATTTTGCAGGCCCGCCTTCTAATCTAAGGAACACAATAGCACCAAATGTTCCTGATCCGCCCATTAGACCCACTTTCTTTGCGGACCTGAAGGGGTATTATTTGTGCAGAAAGTGCTGGGCCTGCAAAATCAATACCCATTGGGGTAGGAGGATTACTGAATTTACCTCAGTGGGCACAGGGTTCACTTACCCTATAAAACGTTCATTACATGCACGACAAAATGTGTAGTCTACCTCCTCAGGTGTGCTTGTGGCCTTGAATATGAGGGGCACACCATTCAAATGCTGCATATTAGATTAGGGTAACACATTACTAACACCTGTAAAGGCTTTGATAAGCATAATGTTTCTAAGCACTATGACCTAAAACACAATCGTGACCCTAGGGGTACTACTTTTGATGCCCTTGAAAAACATGTACCTCATTGGTGTGGGAGCAATGGCAAGCAAAATATCTCTAGGGCTGAGACCAATTGGGTACATAAATTGGGGTCTCATGTGCCCAGGGGCTTGAATGTGGAGTGGGACTTCAACTGCTTTATCAATAATAGTTGCTGTTGCACAGTCTTTCTTTTTTTGCTTTTATTTTATTTTATTTAATTTTACTATTATTATTTTTTCCTTTTATTATTGATAGTAATTTGTATATTTGGATTAGTTATATATACAGTATCTCACAAAAGTGAGTACACCCCTCACATTTTTGTAAATAATTTATTATATCTTTTTATGTGACAACACTGAAGAATGGCTCATTGGGCCCAATTTGGACATTTTCACTTAGGGGTGTACTCACGTTTTTGTCATTGGTTTAGACATTAATGGCTGTGTGTTGAGTTATTTTGAGGGAACAGCAAATTTACACTGTTATACAAACTGTACACTCACTACTTTACATTGTAGCAAAGTGTAATTTTTTCAGTGTTGTCACATGAAAAGGTAAAATAAAATTTTACCTCTAGTATTATCTGTATAGACAAATCGCCTTTTTCTTTTTCACCACAAGATGGCAGTACAGTTAAAATAGCAATGCTGTTTAATTCAGTTTATACTCTCTTGGGTTAATGGACATACAGTTCAGCCAATGGCTACATAGAGCACTCTATCTTTATCCATGATAGGCCTGGTCTGTCCACCCAATGAGAGCTTTTGGGCCATTTGAACCCTAACCAATGTCAGCTCTCCTCTGTCTTGCCAATAGACTACATAGAGCGTTGGCGCAGACATGTGGGCGTACCCCTGATGACGTCACATCTGAGGAAACGATCATCGGGACGCCATGCTCACGTGCTCTGCGCATGTGTGATCGCCTACACACGTTTGTTTGTGAATTTTATACTTGCAAGGAATCCTTTTTTATTTCAATTTGCACTGGAGACTCGTTTGAGTCAGAATACCTGTATGCAGCATTGCAATTTTTACCATTAAATATACCTTAAAGAGACAATACTGCACTATTGGAGTCTTTGCTTCTTTGCATGTTTGCACCTCCTGATACTGTGGATATCTGTTCTGGTCTGACCATTGCCTGGTGTATGTGGAGGCTTCTGGTGGAAGATGCTCAGGACATCTGGACATCCTTATTTGGGATCATTGATCCAACAATCGCTTTGTGACCCCCCCTGAATAAGGGTGGTTGCTGCCTTTCCGGTAAGCCTTTTAACTCATTATGGTGATGGGTATCCCGTGGTCAAGCATTTGATCCAGGCGCTATATCTCACGTGGGATCTTTACTTTAAACTCCAGCCATTTATTGAACTTTTCACCGAATGATTTATTTTTTTGGCACTTCATATGCTATTGCACTTTATAATTGCACTTTATTATACAATGTATGTTTTTTTTCTGTATTGTATTGGTCACATGCATAATCAGTATCACACAGTAATTACAATCATTTTTGCACATTTGCACTTTATAGATATTATATGCCATATTTACATATGCATTATCTTTGATTTGCCTTTGAAGCGCTGCACTATATATTTTTACATACATCCATAATAGCTGCTGATAATTTGGACTTTGTGTCCACAGCTATCCTGGTCAACTCAGACAGTGAAGGCAGTTGGTGGGCATCTGGAAGAGTTGGATTGTCATTCATGTGTGCCATTTGTGAAGGGCCCAGATTGTCCACCATTCCATCACCCTGGTTTTCTGGCTTCAGAATTCTAGCTGCCAGATATTACTGAGTTTTCAGACCAAAGTAATTTTGAACTGCGGCTGTCTAACTTCTAAATATGCTGACTGTTTTGGTTTTTTTTCAGTTTGTTATGAAGGTAAGATCTGGTTATGCACCTTTTTCTCATAATATGATTGGATTTATCTTTTAAGGTATGTGACAGGTTCACATTAATAAGCTGTAAACAATAGACATTTGATATTTCATTAACAAGCAATTAGATCAACATCATATGGGTTAATGCTAATTTGGTTGTTGGAAATTGTTTTATGTTAATAAATGGTCATATTGCACTACATATGGACATTTGTACGAGGGCATGGGTACTTTTAGTTTGACAGTATTTAGGCCTCTTTTAGATACAGTCTCTTATACAAATTCTTTCTAAAGAAGATTTCTGTATCAGCAATAAATGCTGCTGTTATTTCATTAATTTCACTCAAGCACTTTTATGCTCAGCCCAGACTATTCAAATTATTCCTGCGCAGCTGTTTAGTAATGCAAATCTAAGCAGTGAGCAAGGGCCATCAACAAGTTGCTGTGCACAGCGTGCACTTCCAGTGTAATTTAGTGTAAGCACCATGAGAAATGATTGAATGATTTTACCATGTCAAGAAAAAAAAGGCAAAATTGCTTCTTCAACAAACTACATTTTCCTCTCATTTTTCTTTCCATCTAAAAATGCAAAAGCACTAAATCCTGGAAGGCATAATCTGTACTGCTTTTCAGTGTTGTTTGATTTCATGAACGTTTCCATGGAGTCATTCTGGTAATGATTAGTGTTAATATGCTTGTAATTACAACACCACTGGCTTGGTGGGTCTGGTAAAGTGGTGCACTTGCCTCTCACAGAACCAAGCACGGAATAATTTTGATTTCACAAAGCATATAGCTATAAGGGAAAGCATACATAAATATATACTTGTCTATTGCTATAAGGCAGCCCATTCATTTGAATGGACTGCTTACCCTAGGCAAAGCAGTCCATTCAAATGAATGGGCTGCTGTGCCCATGCAAACTCGACACGCAAGACCTGCTACGGTGTGAGTCTAGCTTAAAGCCTTGTACACATGATGAGAATATCGGACGAATGATCGCCTGTTTTTTTTTGCTTTTTGCATGCTAGTCTCATTACGAAAACCCAATAGGTTACTAAAGTTATGACAATTCTCGTACAACAGAATACAACTTCGGAAATTATGTAATGAATTGTATTCTATAGTAATGTATTCTTTCGTTTCTGAGCATGTGCAGTCTTGTTCTGATTTTTTTGGGACCAAAACTGTACTGATAAAACGAAAATCACAGTATTTTGCGTCCAATTTTCTGATCGTGTGTACTAGACTTTAGTCTTCATTTTATTTCTTTTAGAAACAGAAAGACATTTGCAGCATTATACTTGTCCTACATTTTGTTTACTTTTTATTTACATAGATAACAGCAATGCATTTTTTACCCATGTTCTTTTTCTATATTAAAAAACTACAACAGCATGCTGCAGTTTTGATTCTGTTTTCATTTCCATTAAAAGATAGCTTAAAAACAATCTTTATTTTATTTCTGTTTTTAAATTCATAAAAGGACCAGGGTAACTGTATCTAGACAAAAAAAAAATTGAAAATCAAATTGAAACCGAAAAGAAAATGGAATTAAAACATATTACTTAAATGTCACCAACATTTTTTTTTACCGTTTTTAGCCATCTGGAACACACATATGCAGTTACTGTGAGAGCCTAAATGCAAACACCTCAACAATGAACATTATATTTGTTAAATATAGATGAATTCCGGAAAGTAAACCTATAGGGTCATATTTATAAAGACGTAAAACTGACATTCTCTGTAGGGGCATTTTCCAGGTTCATATGTTTTAAATGACAGTAATTGATTCTCCAGCAAGTGAAAATGGTGAAAATCCCATTCACTGCTTTATGAATGTTTTTACGTATTTTTTAAGTGGGCTTCAGGCTGGGTTCACACTTATGCGAATTGGATGCAAGTTTCCCTGCATCCAATTTACATGACAGGAGAGTGTACCTGGCTCGCAATGGAGATGGTTCACCCACCTCTGCGCCGGCCGTGGTCCGCATTTGGAAAGGGTCCAATGCGTCTATGGTTCCGATTCAGGTGCGAATTCAGCCAAAAAGTTGTACCTGATTTGCACCTGACCCCATGCTGTGAGCTGCGGCCGCAGTATATGTGAACCCAGCCTTAATGTCAGAAGGTGGAGTGGCTTCCTGACCATGTAACCACTGTGATTGGCTCTCACGGTGGTCACATAATTTGAAGCCCGTCCTGCTGGTTCCTGATCAGAAGCTGTGACTTAAAGTCTTTGGAGACAGCTTGCTCAATGTGTGCTGCGAGCATACGGTGAGCATACTCCCAGCATCTCAGAACATCATATGTGCAGTGGCTAGGCACTAAAGCCTACGTTCCCTGCTGCAGTATATATATGTGTTATGTAATCTGGAAAAAGTTAAACACTTTAATACTTTTATTTAAAAAATCTATACAATTTTAGTGGAATAAAAGTGCAGAGAAAGCACAAATGGTTTGTTTTGTTAATATGTCCTAGTTAAAATTCTTAACAATTTAGTTTTTCTAGATGAATTGGCATTTCCTGTAGATTGTGCTAAACTGTTGGAAAACTACCCAAGACTTCATAAAGAGAGAAAATCAAGCTAATGTTATTTAATGATCTAATGTCCTTAGTTTTGTTTTTGTTATTATTAATTATACTTTAGTGGATTTTCTTCATACTCTCCTACCTACTGACTCCTTACAGCAATATTATAATCACCATTTGTCTTAAAAATTAAATACAATCATTATATTGTGCATGGTGTGGTAATTTCAATTATTCATGGTTTAAAACTATATTATGGTAATAGCAAAAATATTTTTTTATGCAATTTAAAAACATAATTTCAATACCATATTTTAATATGCTGTTTTTGCTGATTTGCATATATTAGCTTACAACGTAAAGTTTTTCTCTTTGAGTCACCGATTCCCTTATGTAACCCTTAGTGGGCGGGTGGCTTCTGATAACTCACTTTACTTTTCATGAACTTATCAATTAATTCTTTGTAAACCACTGCCTGATCCTTGCCCAATGCTTATGAAGGAGTAGAACATTCTGTTCATGTCTCCACCCTGGAAAACACAGAGTATTAATGATAAAGCTGATTAGCGAAGAGACTCAAATAAAAGATGAGCCAGTATCTTGACTGAATAACCGTTGATTGTGCTTTCTTATATGTCAGTGGTGCATAACCAGAGTGAGAAATGTCTGAATAAATCGTGCCCAGCACTGTATGCTTAAACTCTGCCAAACTAGTCTAGCCTGAGGCCCTTTTTTGTGTCTGCCCACACAAATTAGATTACAGCATTGAAACAGCACACTGAACATAACAATGCATGTCCAAGTGAAAGTTTTCCTACTTGGCCAGACAGGGACTAACAATTAACCCTGACATTTAAAAAGCATAAGCCAAAGTTTATGACTAGCCTCATCTCAGATGTATTAGTACAGTTTCAGTATTTACTGCATATTAATTGTCACAAGGGGAACAAAGGAGGAGCCTCAAGTAAGCACTGACTAAAGGGCTAATCTAGATGGTGAACCACTGATGGCCCAAAGCACCCCAAACATGGCCCAAAAGTATGGTACTATGCCTGGTTGTGTCTCAGGTGTATTTACTTACTAACTTGCTGTTTCTTTGTTAGTGTATCCAGGCAAAACTTTTTATAGTGGGGAAGGGTTAGACCTTCAGACAGGATTTTATTGCTATTTGTGGAAGATTCACCCTCCTGATGTGTCCAGTTGGTGAAAAAAAGTTTGATCTTTGAATCTGATGCATGTGAACTTGTGTAAAAAAAAAATTGGGTTAAAATCTCTGCCTACAGAAGAAGAAGCTATTGATTTTCTCAAAAGAGCTCAGGATAGTCTTGCCACTGTCAACCTCAGGCTTCACAAAATTATTTCTAAGGCCTCATTCACATCTCGCGATTTGGGATCGTGGGCAGAATCAGGGGCAGAATCCCAAATCACATGACAATCGCATCACAACAGGCTGCGCGTGTTTGGATGCCATTATCCTTCAATGGCACAATAAACACGATGCGTTCCTGACACAATTGTTGCACGGCAACTGAGGAAAAGCACACCTTCACATTTTCAAGTGGAAAAGCACGCCTTTACATTTTTGAGTGATGCTTGTCACCCAAAAAGAAGCAGGAGCTCCTTTTTGCAAAGTACAGTCACCTAAAACAATTAGAATTTCTGTCTTGCCAATCTGACCTCATATAACTCAAATCTAATATGTTGCTATAGTTTCTGCAGTTTTACGCATAAAGACTTTTGTCATCTATTTATAACGTCTGTCTTTCTAAATAGGTCTTTTTAATAATAGTCATATTGTTCTTACAATATAATTTATTGACATTATGGTCATGTAAATTATTTAATTTTTTATTTGTGAAATTTTGAAATTGCATAGCTGCATAAAGAATATACACATGATGCCTTCTAAATCTGAATTTATCTGCCTTTCAGACAATACCCTGGGAATAGTCCTAGGATGTGTGTTTGGATTCCTTACTCTCCTAGTCCTCCTAATAATAATTGGTCTACATGAAAAGAAGCACAGTAGGTAAGTGGTTGTCTTACCCCTAAACCAAAGCTGTCCCTATATAAAAGTGAAGGTATGTATAAACATTTGAGCTGTTTCCTAGAGTTAAGTTCAGTATGGTAAGTCATTAATCCCATGCAGTGTAAATAAGGCTGTTGACCGTAAACCATTTTTCCCTTCTTAGTGATGTCTATACTATTCTCTCAACAGGCCACACTGCCTATAGTCTACTCAATTTGTTTTGGTCTTTGACCTTTGGATGAATGATAATGTCTACCTGTGCTACTCACTCTGATTGTCCAAAATACAAAATATCTCTTCGTTATGGCTAGCAATCACAATATTGCACTTTACATAACACAGACTGTAAATTGGGTTGTATACACAAACCAATCATAACCTCCTCAACCAACATATACCAATTCTATCTTACTTTATGGAGGAGGAACTGATGTTACTTTGATGTCAGCCAGAAACGCACAGTTGCATAATTCGTCCCCACTGAGACTTACTGTGTGCACACAGCAACATATCCTTTTACTGAATTCTCTGTCTGCACCTCTCACTATTCTGTGTTGATGGATATATTTGGCCATTTCTCCCCTGTCTGTATCTGTACACTTTGATTTCTTGCTTGCTTACTGTTTTGCTTTAAACCTGCTGGTTGGCCTGTCGTTGCTTCCCTTCCTCTCTAATTTGTGACTGTGACTCTAGCAACTCAAAGCTACTTTGCCCCTCGGCATATTACCTCCTTTATTAATAGGGAAAATTAGAGGTCCAATTTTAGTCACCGCAGCACCCTTACCAGCAGTACAGTTTGTAAACATTGCCTACCATGCTTCAGGGTTCTGTGTTTTTTTCTAATGCCCCGTACACACGGTCAGACATTGTTCGGACATTCCGACAACAAAATCCTAGGATTTTTTCCGACGGATGTTCAAACTTGTCTTGCATACACACGGTCACACAAAGTTGTCGGAAAATCCGATCATTCTGAACGCGGTGACGTAAAACACGTACGTCGGGACTATAAACGGGGCAGTAGCCAATAGCTTTCATCTCTTTATTTATTCTGAACATGCGTGGCACAATGTGCGCCGGATTTGTGTACACACGATCGAAAATTCCGACAACGGATTTTGTTGTCGGAAAATTTTATAGCTTGCTCTCAAACTTTGTGTGTCGGAAAATCCAATGGAAAATATGTGATGGAGCCTACACACGGTCGGAATTTCCGACAACAAGGTCCTATCACATATTTTCCGTTGGAAAATCGGACCGTGTGTACGGGGCATAACTGTGTAAATGACTTTCTTGTGCGTGCATGTTACAGAACTCATCTCTATACATCCATATAGCATATAGACTATATATATACGTCATTAGGTTGATGCAGCATCATTAATCAACATCTTTACTATACTTCTGCCTGATTAGAGACAAATGCAGCCTGTTGTGTCTCCACTTAAAATTGCCTGTAATTATGCTGAGTGCTATATGTGTGTTTAACCACTTCAGCTCTGGAAGGTTCATCCCCCTTCCTGACCAGGCTATTTTTTGCAATACTGAACTGCGTTGCTTTAACTGACAATTGCTCGTTCATGCGACTCTGTACCCAAATGAAATTGATGTCCTTTTTTCCCACAAATAGAGCTTTCTTTTGGTGGTATTTGATCACCTCTGCGGTTTTTATTTTTTTGCGCTATAAACAAAAAAAGACCGACAATTTAGAAAAAAAAACTATATTTTTTACTTTCTGCTATAAAACATATCCAATAAAAAAATGTAAAAAAACAAATTTCTTCATCAATTTAGGCCAATATGTTTTTAGTAAAAAAAATCCCAATAAGCGTATATTGATTGGTTTGTGCAAAAGTTATAGCATCTACAAACTATTGGATAGATTTATGGACTTTTTGTTTATTTATTTTGCTAGTAATGGCGGCAATCAGCGATTTTTAGCGGAATTGCGATATTGCAGTGGACAAATCTGACACTTTTTGGGGACCAGTGACACTAGTACAGTGATCAGTGCTAAAGAAAATGCATTGTCACTGTACTAATGACACTGGCATGGAAGGGGTTACCATCAGGGGCAATCAAAGGGTTAAATGCGTTCGCTGGGAGTGCTTTCTTACTGTGTGGGAGATGGTTTAACTGTAAGAAGACAGAGATCCTTGTTCCTGCTTAGCAGAAACACAAGATCTCTGTCTTTCTTACTAGCACAGTGGCGTTCTGCCTTGTTTACATAGGCAGACTGCCGTTCTGCCTCTCTCAGAACAATCACCGGGTTTACTGATTTGCTCCCACTGTGTTCAATCACAGTGGAAGCGGGGCTCCAACAGAACGTGCGTGCCCTAGAGCCTAAGAAAAAATCACGTACAGGTTACATGATTTTGCGCTTAAGGGTCGCCCTGCCGCAATATATGTACATCCTTAAGCAGTTAGGAAAGACATGGCATGTATTTAAGCATGAATCCAGCCAAAAATATATTTTAGTTTAGCAAAGAGTTTGGCAGAGATTAAACTTCAGTCTGCTTTAGTTAGTGTAGGTTACCCTACTGAGATTTCCTATCTTTTCTCATAGAGAATGTCATAGTAACAGGAAGGATAGGCAGCAGTAAAAGTCTAGTAGAGGTTTTCTTTGTTCCCCATTATACCCATTTTTTTCTGACTCTGTCCCAACTCTGTATATTACTCTTCATTTGTTGGCCTACTTCCTACACTATGCAATACTACAAAAAAGTATTGGAGCTGGACTTTAAACTGAAAAAACAGAAGTGAAATGATAGTGCCCCAGGCTTTCAATTGCCATATGTCAGAAACTTTAAAATGCATCAATGGAACCTGTACCTGGCCAGAAACTTTTTTAACATTACATAATTCTTGGAAGTGCCTTACATTTGTTAATAATTCCTGCATGTGCAAGCCTCACACCAACTTCTCCATTACTGTGTCTGATTCCTTTATACAAGACCAATTGTCGTGTGTTTACTTTTGCTCTCTGTGTTAACTCCACCATTCCGAAATACCTGTCTATGGAACAGTTATAAATTTGCTACAGATATTTAATATAGTGGACTTCAACATGTATTAGATACATTCATTTTTAATTGTACTTTTTAATCTTTTGCTATTAGATCCCTTTACTAATATAAAAACCAATGGCTTCAATTGAGAATATACTGACTTAATATAACAATAACAAATGAGCATAAGCAGTAACAATGATAAATCTCAAAAGTTCATTCTAGGTGCTATAATCTTGTTCCATGCATGAAATTTTAAATAATCAAATTTAATGATTACTACCATGTTGCATCCTGGCAAAATATCAAACCATAAATGGATACCTAAGTCCCGGTTGACATGGGAATCGTTATATGATAATCTTACACTCATCCTATTTTCCGTGCCCTGCACTCTTGCCAAAGGCTAAACTCTTAAATATGAGGAGGCCTATCCAACGTCTGGCTAAATGACACACTATTTTTAGAATTTTAAAAGGGTAGAATTCCTTAATTTTGGAACAAATGTTCCACCCCCTGTAAATGCATTCATTGATAAAATGTAGTGATAAAAGTTGTGCAGTAGATATTGCATACCTATTCACTAAAGGGAATTTACATGATGAACTCCTATCCCCTAGGGAAGGAATGCTGAACATGTTTAAAATGACAGAGGCTTGTAAACAGAGATTTAAAGAGAAGTAATTGATACGCTGTTGCTCTGTCCCAACACTTGTAGTCTCAACTCCCGTGGTTTACACAATGTGACCTCCAGTTACCAAAGGGAATAATTAGAAGCACTTGTAGCAGCCAATTATAGTGTGCTGCAAAGCGTAGTGAATTTCAATAGATGTTGTAAACTGCCAGGTGCATTCTGCACATTGTAAAGTCAAACTTCAAGAAGATTCTGTGGACGTGATGAGGTGACACCTGGCTGTTTCACCTAGCCACAGAGAAAACCACTATACTTCATGGCAAATTATTCACACAAGTTTCTGTTAGAGATTGCATTGTCAGAACTATGTGCCATTGGATTAGTTCTCTTTAGGACATTTCCACTTTGAACAAGAAATTGGGAAACTTCTTCACTGAGGGTCTGAAGTGGACCCATAGTTTTAGAGACAATAATAAATGGTAAAAGAAAACCATAAATAAGGCGGGAACTGCATTTCCTTTTTTAAGTTTGTAGTTTTATTATTATTATTCAAAATGTATATAGCGTCAACAGTTTGCACAGCACTTTAAAAATTAAAAGGAAGCAGCATAGAAACAATACAATTCAATACAAGAGGCTTAGAAGGGCCCTGCCATCTAAAAATGGATTACCGGGTGATACAAAAGGTAATAACTGTGAAGGATGAGCTGACTGTAAAAGTATATAATTTTTTATTGATGCACATGATTTCTAATAAAAAGCCGTGTGCATACCTCTCTTTTAATCTGTTTCTTAGCAGTCAAATGACCGCAAAGTGCATAGACCTAGGTGGCTGATGCAAGAGCTGACAGTGGTGAGGAATTCCTAGAGCAGTGACATCAACACCCATCAATGCAAAGCTCTAGGCCAAAGGTCTCCTTCCACCAGCCTCAGCTACTGTCCAGGCTCCAGAGCTGTGTGGTCATGCGATCACTAAGAAATGGATTAAAAAAAAAGTATTTACACTGCTTGCTATTAGAAACAATGTACAACATTAGTAGAGGCAGAAGCAAGGCAATATTTAAAGCTTACTTATTATGGAGCATTTTCTTCTTCTTTAAGGTGGACTTAGATAGATGGAGTGATTAGGTTAGGGAGTTCCAGAGAAAGAGAGAGGCTCTGAAGAAATCACTGAGCCAGGGATGGGAGGATGTGACAAGGGAAATAGAGAGCAATACTTTGCCTGATTATTTTACTGAGTGTTTCTATTGACCTGAGATGCAGTGGGGTAGATTTACTAAAGGCAAATAGACTGTGTACTTTGCTAATACAGTTGCTCAGGAGCTTGGTAAATGGGGTAAAGTTTCACTATACAAAGAACACTCAATCACATGCAAGGACAATAAAACAACATCATTTTTGTTTACATGTGCTTGGATGATTAAAGTCAGCAGAACTTCTCTTCATTTACCTGCTCTGGGACATGTTGCCTGGTATGATTCAATTGGGGGTACACTCGTTGCTCCCCTTTTCCTGGCTAACCAGACTGGTTAATTGGACCAAACATCAGTGTTTTTTTTTTTTTACTTTAATTGTATCTATGGCCAAAATTGTAAATCATATATTACTCTCTACATTGTATTCCAATTACCGTATTTATCGGCATAAAACACGCACTTTTTCCCCCTGAAAATAGAGGGCAAATCACAGGTGCGTGATTTACACCGATAGTGTACCTCGGAGGGGAAGGAGGGGGTTGAGCGCCGCCGGAATACACAGAGCCATCATCTCCTGTATAATTGGCTCTTACTCGGCTCTGACGTCACACACACAGTCCCACCTCCACCACTGGCGTTAGACCAGTGTTCTGTCAATCACAGGAGCTAGTCCAATGCCGATGGCGGAGGCGGGACTGTGTATGTGGCTGCCGACTGAGAGCCAAGTAAACAGGAGATTATGGCTCAGTGATTTCCTGCATGAGAGATGGTGAGGCTGCAGATGGGCATCAGGCTGTATTGATGGGAGATGGGCGCATATCAGGCTGCATTAAGGCTGCAAATGAGCACAGATCAGGCTGCATTGAGGCTGCAGATGGGCACAGATCAGGTTGCATTGAGGCTGCAGATGGGCACAGATCAGGTTGCACTGAGGCTGCAGATGGGCACAGATCAGACTGCACTGAGGCTGCAGATGGGCACTAATCAGGCTGCATTGATGGGCACTGACCATTATTTTGTTTCAAAGTGGTTTATTTTGAAAAAAAGTATTTATGGCCTACTCCTAATAATCTGTACAATTTGCACAAGTTTGAACTTCCATTAATTCTGTGACACATATTCACTATGCCATGTGAATATGCTGTGCTATGTCACACATTTCACAGAGCTTGTCTGCTAAGAGAAGGTGTTTCAGGGGGCAGTACAGGAAAGTAAACCAAAGGAATGAGCAGAGGAGAAGCTGCAAAGCATGCAGGGAATCCAGAAAGTTGTGTAAAAAGATGACCAGCACACAGGCAGCAATCACAACAAAAGAGGACATTTTTCAAGCAAGCTTATATTGAATTATCTATTTGCTATTATAATGCTGAAATTATAAAATGAAAGTGTATAGTGTGACTATAGATCTCCTTTAGAGAGGAAGTATACCATTAAGATAAATTCAAAAAGGCACAGAGTCCCCCTACTAATTCACCCAAAAAGTAAATAAAAACATTATTTAAAAAAAACCCCATTAAAATGTCCTTTATTGAAATGAAATGTCAATCACATCATACAGTGATGTAGATCCACATCAATCACAATGACCCACTGCCCAACAATGTTCACTCTCCCCACTACTTATGTTCATCCAAAGCTCATTCCTAATTTTAAACAGAAAAAGCATAAAAAGGGACATGATGTTTCTGTGTGTTTTTCTAGTAAGAATGCTCACTGAAAAGGTAATCTCTCCAGCAAATGTTGGAAAAAAGACTGCTAAGATTATAAATGGGCTACTGCCACATCACCCTATGTCACCTATCCTAAAAAATATGTTTAGAAAAAAAAATTTCACTGAAACCTTTTTGTGCCCTTGCTAAGAGCATGCGTTCTTTGGCTGAGCAGGAACATTGGACTATTGCTAAAGTAAAGAGGCTAGTAAACCTTAGCAGTCTAAAGCTCCATCTACTGAAAACAAAAGTTCCATTCATAAACCTCTCTTCCAAATATAATCCCTATGCAGTGGACAAGCAGGCTGCACAGTTTATTAGTGTCTACTGTTGGCTGATAGTCCCAAAGTTCACAGTAAAGCTGGACAGTTGTACAGAAAAAAATAATGAAAAGCTAAAATGGAAAAAGTTCATCTGTTGCTTGTTAATGATACACCCACTATTGCTTAATATTCTATACTGGTCCTTCTATCAACAATACGTAAACAGGTTGTTAACCCTTTTTTTTATTATTAAAATAACAAACATACTTATACTTACCTGCTCTGTGCAATTATTTTGCAGCCCCAATCCTTTTTTTCTGGGTGCTCAGGCAGCGATCCAGGCCCCTCCTCTTCATTGGGTGCCCCCACGGAAAGCAGCTTTCCCTGGAGGCACCAATGCGGGCTCGCTGCTGCGTCCATTGACACAGACAAAGTTGAAGAGCAAGAAACAATCTTAAACTGGGTAAAAACTTTAAAAGTAAATGTACATTTTCTCACTCTTCAGTAAACTTTGTAGGCTATACTGTATCTACAGAAGGCATAGGAACTGATTCTGTGGAGGATGTGGTGACCTGGCCTTATCCCACAAGTTTGGGGTTTTGTTGGTACTATTGCTGCTTCATTGGAAGCTATTCCAAGATTGTACAGCATCCTAATGACCTCCTGAAAAAACCTCCTGTCACTGACAAAACCAGCAAAGCCCTTGTAAATGGCAAATGGACTTCTGCTTATGAGTAAGCTTTTCTACAGCTATTTGTTGGCTTATGTAGACCCAAAAACGTCATACAGTCTACATGTGGATGTGTCCTCCATCAGAAGTAACCAGGAAGACTGAGGCCTGTTGCTTATATCAGTCAGAAACATAAACTGGGTAAACACATTGCATTTTTTTTGTTCAACTAGAAGGTTAAATGAAAAAAACCTCACAGATTCCACCCAAGCAATGTGGATGGAGGGATCTCCCCTACCTTGCTATTGTATTCTGAGAGCAGGGACCTTCCCTCCTTTCTAAATACACTAAATCAATGCTGTTTATTTAATAAGTGTATCAATTGACCTGTGATGCAGTGTGTTTGTTTTGCCATTTTCAATTATGGTTGCTGTGTCCTCTGTACTTTGTGATGAGATCATCAAGTGTGACTTCCCATTGCAAGGCTTTATTGGGTATACCCTTATGACAACACTTGGTCAGACAGCTAGAGGCACAGACAGAAGTAACCAATGTATGGACTGGAAAAAGACTGATGCAGTATCCCTTACTGAGCCATGTTCATTTTGGAGAATATGTAAAGTTTGATAGTTACTAGTTCCTATTATCCAATACATGAATGTTAAAATACAATACATCGTGGATCTATCTAATCCCATTTAAATTGGGACTCTACTTGTTATCCAGAAGACCTAACTCAGTGGAGGCACTATTGCTTATTAGAGATTCTGTCCTGTTCTCACAGATAAAATGAAGGCTCTGCTCCTTAATAGAATACCGGTGGTGTCGCAGCTCACAAGCAGCCTGGAAAGGGCGTAAAAATAGGGCTAAAGGTTTACAGGACATGTTGGAGGAATTATAATAAGCCCCACTTCCTGTACCAGTTTATCTTTTTATCTCCTCTGTCAACCAACTCTACATTCTTCTTACATTGTTTATAGTGAATCTCTATCTATTTATTGCATGTTGGCTGTTGGTAAATAACATTGGAAGATAAATTGGAATGGCTTGATGCTTATTTTAGTAATATTGTAAGTTTATCACACACTTTTTACATGCTGCTTGCATTGCTGTAATTTCAGGAAAACACGGCAGTAGACATATTTTCAGAAAATTAACAATGTCAAATTTGGCTGAACAAAATACAACATCTTCCAAAGGTGTAACTAGGGGAAGAAATTCAGGAGAGCTTTAGCTAGGGGGTTACTGTATTACCATATTTCATTAAAAAGAATATGTCAACATGTTCATGAGATTTTAGAATGTGTTTGACAATTGATAAAAAATCTTACATAAATATTTTATCACATACTCAACTGTATTAAGGCAAAATAACTTGCAGAAGGGGCAAGGTGTGATGAATATGGTTGGAAGTGCTCCACAATCTCTAGCAGCTACATTTCCTTTCTTGGTTAGTGCTTAAAACACCTCTAAAACAACAGACTTTTTTGATCTTTTATACAAATTTTTAATATTTCAGACTCATGATAAAGCTATTTTGGTTCACCAATTTTGCAGTTTAGCTGTGTGGCCAGAACCATGAAATTACTCCGATTTTTAAATATACAAAGAAAGATTTTGAGGGCTGTTTTGAACTATAAGATTAAAACTGTGAGTGACCAAATTATTTATTTAAAAGAATATATTTTTAGTAATAACAGAAGTCTGTGATTGATGAACGGTCAGGTTAGGAATCATACATTTGCAAGTTTGTAATTTTTCCTCTTTTTATACACTCTAATATTAAGTATTTTCCAGTAGTTATAATAATCACAGCTGTGTATACTTGAAATCACTGAAAGAGTGCAATCATGCCAGGAATGTACTTTAGCGCTATAGCATAGCCCTAAATGAGTACAAGAGTCTAAAACGCTTATGTTTAGAATATATATAGCGAAGGGAATAAGGAGATATTGTTGTTTTCTTTCTGTCTCTGCCTTTTGGTCCTTTCTAAGACACTGACCCTGCAAAAAGCATGCACACCCGGAAAATCAGAATGAAGTTAAAACTCTTGATCATACATGCAAGCAACTAGTATTTTAGAAGGGTAGATCAGCAACAACATTCTCTGTACTTCATCAGTGCAGGTTTCTTTTAAAGCTGGACTTCAAGCAAATATATAAAGACACAAATTATGTAGATCTGTATTCATTATTACATTGTTAAAGTTGAAGTATGATACTAGGAGCCACTAGGAAGTAGCTCTTAAAAGCCCCCCCCCCCCCAACTGTGGATAATTGGATTAAGGAGACTAATGTCTCTCTGTCTTTGCGGAAAAACTGATGTAGTAAAAAAAGAGAATTCCCTAATAAATATAGAAAAATATGGTTAGCATGGTTAAAGCGCTTTCCTACTGGATGGTATCCAAGATTATTATTAATATATTATTTATGTTATTAGGTTATTATGTAATATATTCACATACTGTATATACTCCTTATGTTATACTGGAGTGAGATATATGTCCAAACTTATATAAGGCTCATGCAGCCGTATAGGAGTATAACTCCCAGAGCTGGTTTGGGTTGCTGTTTTTTTTTTCCTTTTCTTTCTTTTTTTTCTTTGAATACTGCATAATGCAGCCTTTTTGGTCTTTCCTTTTTATGATCATGTTTGTCGGATGTTTTTAAAACTTGTAATTTTTTTTTCTTTTGTTTGTGATGTGTTTTACGTATCTTTGCATAAAGAACAATTCTCAATAAAAATTAAAAAAAAAAAAAAAATGATGCCCAGCAAAAATCAGTTGATTCCAGTGAAGTGTGCCCCATCTCTGGCTGCATTTTAAATGCAAGCAGTTTAATTACTTGAATTTGATATGGCATCAGCCTCTCACAGTCCCTATACAATGAACCTTATGTCCCGTACACACGATCGGATTTTCCGACGGAAAATGTGTTATAGGACCTTGTTGTCGGAAATTCCGACCGTGTGTGGGCTAAATCTCACATTTTCCATCGGATTTTCCGACACACAAAGTTTGAGAGCAGGCTATAAAATTTTCCGACAACAAAATCCGTTGTCGGAAATTCTGATCGTGTGTACACAAATCCAACGTACAAAGTGCCACGCATGCTCAGAATAAATAAAGAGATGAAAGCTATTGGCCACTGCCCCGTTTATAGTCCCGGCGTATGTGTTTTACGTCACCGCGTTCAGAATGATCGGATTTTCCGACAACTTTGTGTGACCGTGTGTATGCAAGACAAGTTTGAGCCAACATACGTCGGAAAAAATCCTAGGATTTTGTTGTCGGAATGTCCGAACAAAGTCCGACTGTGTGTACGGGGCATTAGAATGGAAGGGGGGAAGCAGCACATTGAGCCAGTCAGTTATGCTGCTATACTCATGTGCTGAAAAGGAACATGCTGATAAGAGGAGAAAGACGATTGACATACACTAACCCGTCAGTGAGCTGCTTCTCCTTTCACTGTTCAATCACAGGCTGGGGAAGGGAGAAGATCAATGACCGTTACTGTAGCAAATAAAATGAAGTCTCCTATCCTGCAAGACAGGACTGTACTGTTAGGCAGACATATGTAAATTTTAAAAATGGATAGACAGAAATACAAATCTTTGACAGGAAAAACAGCTATCATATATGTATTGCATCAGAGTATTCAGCTGTTTGCCAGTAGTTCAGCTCTAAGGATTTCTTTATATGAGTATTTCAGTCTTTATTTAAATACACGATTGTGTTTCTTGTTTAATGAAGAAAACCTTCTCTTGAACGCACATGATACTTTTAATATAAATCATCTAATTTGACAACAGTATTTTGTTCTTTAGATAATATTTACTTGAACAATATTAGAATTCCCAATTAACGCAAGCATGCAGGGAAATATATTTATGCACACTAGCTACCTTCCTTTATACTTACATTTTTATTAGTGAGAAGGACAATCAAAGAGATCTATATACCAAAATGAGTTATGTAAAAATAATTTTATTTTGCAGGAAAAAAGAGATATCCGTTCCTTCCGTGACTTACCAGAAATCTAATGAAATCTAGGAAGACTCAATAAGTGTGCATATTCAAGCAATGAAGAAAGAGC
Source organism: Lithobates clamitans (assembly GCA_037952925.1). Taxonomy (NCBI): domain Eukaryota; kingdom Metazoa; phylum Chordata; class Amphibia; order Anura; family Ranidae; genus Lithobates; species Lithobates clamitans. The sequence goes on from JBBGZY010000746.1 coordinate 5,662,756, forward strand.
TCTCAGTGTAATGCTGTATGTATTACTGAAGAATTTCTAAAGTTCCACATATCACAGTGTCCGGTCTTATCACAAACCAATATTTCCTTCCCGTTCCACTGAAGGAAAATGCATTCACCTGAAGTTTCAAAGACGACACCGCAAACTGCTTTAACCAATTATGCTTGTGAAAGTAAACATTTTACTATAAGTACTTAAAATATGTTTCAAAACCTGAAGTGTCTCAATTATGCATTACACAACCAGCTCAACAGATTTGCACCTTTGCTGGTCACCAAGTACAATAATCTCAGAAAATTTGCGGCTTTTTCAGTCTCTGCTCAGCTGTAATAATAGAGCAAAAAAGTGTAATTTTGACCGCTAACCAGTGATTCCAATAATGGCTAGGTCCCAAGAAACCCAGAATTACAACAATTCACTTTTCCTGCCTGATCACAACCTCTACATTCTAAATGTATCTGAATCTAGCTTAGTCTTTTTCTTTTATTTATCTATAGTTATCAAACCATTGACATGCTTATAGATCTCTCATAATAACTATGGTTCAATGTACTCAGAAGACTGGAAAGTATGAGTTTGACCTGTGGCATATATGCTGTGCAGCGCAGGATATTATAAAGTGCTGCAATGCTTTGAGAAGTACAAACATTCCTGTTCAACATGGGAGACCAAAGGGCCATCTTTAAAATGCATTTCCCTTCACTCCTTTCCTGCCCACCACACACAAGGTTATGTAGGGAGGAGAAGGAAGAGGTGGATTTACTGAAGGCAACTATGTTAGGGAACTGACTAGTCAATTTTTTTTAGCCTGTTGAAAGGCGCACTGCAAGAAAATAAAATGTATTTATTGAAAGAACAAGCACAGCAAGGAAGCTTTTAAAATACTTGATTATTTGTGCTTTTACCTGCATTTTTTACATTTGGGTTAAGGTCTCTCTAAAGATGCTATCACTCTCCTGACAGGGCTATTTATTTTTCCTTTGAAGGCATTGCATACTAAAGCCTTAAGTAGGATCTAAATCTTGTGGAAACAAAATAAACTATTTTCTAAATTACAAATACAAGTAGAACAAAAAAAAAACAAGTTTCCTTTCTCTGTGGCTTCTTTTCCCACACATTGCTTCCCCTTCTTGTTTCCTACTACCGTGACTCCGGTACCATCTTTAATCCAGCATCTGGGTCAGCAGTCCTCTTCTTTCTGGACTAATCCTGGCTCGGGTGACACTGTGTAATCCTCCGCATTCTCACATTGGTCTTCACTGGCTATTTCCTGGGTGCTAATATAGAGAGCCAGAGTCTCTCATGTAGAGATGTTGTATTAAGACAGCATTTAAAATGCAATGTTTGGCACCAAAGAGATTCATAGGAACAAAGAGGCAAATAGGCATATATAGTATAGCAGAGAAAACCAGGCAAACACTCCACAGCATTTTTCCCCGAAAATTTGAATTTTTTTTAAGGCATCTATGTGTTTATCAATGCTGTGCACATATAGCCTTGTATATATAGTTATTAATAAAGATACCTCCAGATGAATGTTGCATCAGTTCAGTTCAGTTACATGAGCTCCTGAGGATGATCGCAATCCATCTTGCTGAGACGTGAAGACAAGATCAGCAGTGATGGGAAGATCCTCCAACCATTGTCCAACCAGCTTGGAAAGCAGCTTCTCACATGTAGAAACTGATGTGACACTGGAACTCAATGTTGCCTTGCTACTCTGCATATTAGTCCCTAGTAGCTTCTAATCTGTCATGCAACCGGACCTCTAAGCACATGAAAGTGCCATTGCATGCCTATCCTAGCTATAGATATGTTTGTTATTTGAACCTAAGCTAAAAGTAGGTAAAGAATCCCAGACCAGGAGTTGCATATAAACTCTATTGCAGTAAACAGGTTCACCTACTAACATGCAGCAAGGTGACCACTGATATATATATATATATATATATATATATATATATATATATATGTATATATATATCAGTGGTCACCTTGCTGCATGTTAGTAGGTGAACCTGTTTACTGCAATAGAGTTTATATGCACCCCATTGGAATCCATGCATCCGGCCCCCTGCATGTAGATTAGGGGGCCGGACACATGGATAGGGAGGGCGGCGCCCGTGCACCCCTAATGGACGGGCCGCCACTGCTTGGTTGTAATGAGTGGTTATTTTCTCTTTTTTTAGCCCATTCTCTGTAAACTATAGATATGGTTGTGTATGAAAATCCCAGTAGATCAGCAGTTTTTGAAATACTCAGACCAGCCTGTCTGGCACCAACAACCCTGCCATGTTCAAAGTCACTTAAATCCCTTTCTTCCCCATTCTAAGGCTCGGTTTGAACCTCAGCAAGTTGTCTTCACCATGTCTGGATGCCCACATGCACCGAGTTGCTGCCATGTGATTGGCTGATTAGCAATTTGTGTTACCAAACAATTGAACAGGTGTACCTAATAAAGTGGCCAGTGATTGTAGACTGCTATGCGTTAAATGTATTCAATAAAACGTTTTCATACAGTTCACAGTGTATATATATATAAAAAAAAATATATAATAATAAATAAGCACTTATTTATTAAAACAGTATACCAATATTATATTGTATATTAAAACAGTATACCAATATTATATTGTATATTAAAACAGTATAACACAGTATACCGTTGTAAACTGTATATTAAAACAGTAAAAGCAGTAAAACAGCTAAAAATAAAATATAAAAATGATTTGAGTGGGCAGATTAGGAGAGTTGTTGTCAAGGTCACCAACACATCTGATGCTGCTAAATTTAGGTTTCAAGCACCCGCAGTCATGTAAGGATTAATGATTATACATTTTTTACACTAAGTTAAGGCTTTGTATATATGATAAGTATTTCGGCATGAGATGCATTTTGCTTCACCTCTGCTTCACACATTCCTGTTTTCCCTATTACACAAACCACAAGGTATCTGTGTGTGTGTTCTGCACAAAAGAAGTAAATCACCAGCTCTCCATTGTATTTATTTTACTTTTTTATAAGTTTCAGCTGTTATGCTGTGAAAAAACGTTCACAATAAAAAGATGAAGAGAGCACATTGGAGTGCTGGTGACTTTCTGCCGCTATTTCATAAACCAGTTATATTTTCAAAGGAATCTGTAATATTAAAAAGGGAGAGACCTTGGACTGAAGCAGGCCATACACGGTCGAATTTCGAACGAATATTCTTTTCAAAATAAGAAATTTCTTTTTTTTGTGATCCGATGATGCCACCATTGATTTTCGAAATTCGGCCGACCAAGCCTTCAATTTCACCGCATGTTGCTACAGAAAAGAATTTTCTTGGCCGGGAATCTTCTTTTCTCTCCGTAAATTTTCTTTCCTTATTACATTTCTCGCACGATTCTCCCATCATTGATTAGAAAATCGTTCGTTTTTCGGAAAATTTCCAACATGTCCGATTCCTCAAATTCGATTGCCGCACGAAAATCGGCCGTTGTTGCAGCCCACTAATGATGCGAAATTCATACGAAAATTCTTTCATACGATTTTCGAAAGAAAATTCTTACGAAATTCGAACCGTGTATGGCCGGCATGAGATAAAAACATTTACATGACAATCGTTTTTCTTTTTTAACAAAAACCTTTCATTAATTAATGTCTCCTATTGTGGCAAATGATAAACTCCTGGGAATAAGTAAGCTTTCCTTGACACGCCATTATTATACTCCTTCACCTTTTTGCGGGGAAAAAATGCACGTCGAAAAAGCCCATTGTTTTCAAAGTGCGGTTTGAGTGCAGCGAAGGAATCCTAGAATGGGCGTTTTTCACCGTATTTTATATAATGCGCACACAAATTTGCTATCTGCAGGATTTTGTGGGAATGCTGTCAAAACACACCACATATAGCATATAATATGCTGCTATTGTGCTAGAAGACCACAAAGCCAAACCACTGATGTGTAAACAAGCCCCTATTCTACCTTGCCCACTGGTCCTCTGGTTTTCTGTACTGTCTGTTCATATGCTGCCATGTATATATTAAGAACATTGCCCTGTAAGATTATGCAAAGTTGGGAAACAATAACAGAACATAATAACCAACTTTTATGCAAGTCATGGACTATCTCCGGTACACTTCATATTTTTATAAATGTCACAAGAAGTACAGAACTGTGCGGAACAGAATGAATTGATCATTTATGGTGATTGTTTGCCTATGTCCAGATCTTGTTTTGCTATGAAAAATTGTGGGAAATTAAATAATAATAAAAAAATATTTTAAAGAATATGAGTTGCCTTTTATTATGGATTTAGGTTAAAAAAGGAAACTTTTGCACAAAACATGTTACATTACAGCCAACTCAAAACTGACAAATACATAATTGGTATCTTGCTTTAGGCACTGAATATAAGTTATAATTAACAGGAAAGCTGTAACTACTTTCCAGTTATTATATAAGGCACAGATCACAACGTTAAAGTGTTTGTTACCCCAGCAGCTCATATTCCTAATGTGTACTTGCTGTACCATGTACTTGTATGGAAATATATCCTGTCCTATTTATATTGCTTTCTTTGTGTGAAATCCCTGGTGTTCCTGCTAGTCCCTCTGCTTTCCTATTAGAAACTGACCATGCTAAGCAGGAGAGCACAGAGTGGTCAGTTCTCTAGCTACGCTGGTAACTCAGCCTGCTCTCCTCCAATGATCAGACCTGTCCTGACCCCCCCCCCCCCCCCCGCACGGCCATTTACTGGAGAGTTTAGTGTCCTGTTGCTTCTCCTCCCCCCAGCCTTGGCAGCTAAGAACACAGATTATGTGATCACTTATAAAAAAGGAAAAATAAAGGTATTTATAATTTTTTTTTATATCTATACACAAATGTTTTGCCTTTCATTTCAGTTTTAAACTAAATGGGTGGTTGTAAACCCAAGAGAAAAAAAAAAGGAAAAAAAAGCCCTGTAAGACAAAGGCATAATGAGCTAGAATGCATCGCATACTAGCTCATTATGAAATACTTACCTTAGAACGAAGCTCTTGCAGCAGCGCCCACACACTGCTGAGACGGCTGACATTTTCCCCAGAGATTCTTCCGGGTTTGTGAGCTCCAGCGCTGTGATTGGCATGTGTGCGCGGGAGCCACCGTTCTGGCTGGATGTAATGGAAACTGGCTGAATGTAATGGAAACAGTACACATTTAGGAGATATTATCACTACCTATTGGTAAGCCTTATCATAGGCTTATCTAAAGGAAAATTTCAGGAGAGGAAGTTTACTTCCCTTTAAACCGTTTGCCGACCACCACACACAGATTTACGTCGGCAGAATGGCACAGGCAGGTAAATGGGCATACTTGTATGTCCCTTTAAATTGGCCGCCTATCGGGTGAGCCGCACGCTATGGGAGCGTGCCTGCGGGTCCAGGGAACTCGATGTTCACCAGCAGCCCGCGATTGCGGTGTGATGTAAACAAGGCATTTCCCCGTTCTGCCTAGTGACATAACAGGGATCTACTGCTCCCCGTCATCGGGAGCAGTGATCGCTGTCATGTCATTGGTAGCCCACCCCCCCTAAATTAGAACAGCTCCCTAGGACACACTTAACCCCTTGATCGCCCCCTAGTGTTTAACCCCTTCTCTGCCAGTGTCATTTACATAGTAATCAGTGCATTTTTATAGCACTGATCGCTGTATAAATGACAATGGTCCCAAAATAGTGTCAAAAGTGTCCGATGTGTCCACCATAATGTTGCAGTCATGATAAAAATCGCAGATGGCCAACATTACTAATAATAAATAAATAAATTTGTTTTTTTATATTTTTTGGGGGGATAATTATTATAACAAAAAGTTAAATGCATTGCTTTTTTTTTTCAAAATTGTCATTTTTTGTTTATAGCGCAAAAGATAAGGTGATCAAATACCACCAAAAGAAAACTCTATTTGTGGGAAAAAAGGACGTCAATTTTGTTTGGGTACAACCTTGCACGACCTTGCAATTGTCAGCTAAAGTGACGCAGTGCCGAATCGCAAAAAATGCTCTGGTCAGGAAGGGGGTAAATTCTTCTGGGGCTGAAGTGGTTAACACACGTTTTTGCAACACATGAGCCCGGGGACAGTGAAGGAGTGGGAAAACTTCAGCAAATGCCAAGCCAGGGACCCAGCAGGACAGCAGAGTTGACGCTTACGGAGCATCCGTGAGTGTCAAGCCAGGGACCTAGCAGGTCAGCAGGGGTGACGCTTGAGGAGTATCTGTGAGTGCCAAGCCAAGCCAAGGACCCAGCAGGGCAGCAGGGGTGATGCTTGAGGAAGATACCGAAATATGGAAGTGGAAGCGCTCAGGGGATCTAGTGGTGTTTGGGTCTGCAAGTCTAGTCAGAGACTGGGAGCTCGGTGAGTGAAGACCTACAGTGAGAGACTGTGGAGTGCAAGGAGAAATATCTATGTTACCACTAGTTAAATACAACTACCGTTATTGACTGTTACAAGATTTGTTGCCATAGGAGACAGCGGTCCTACCTATACAGAAGTGGTATCCGGCTGGAGGCCTTCCCCTGTATAGCTGTCTACCTAAATAAGTCTCGGTGTCTGCCAATTAACATTGCATCTACTTAAGGGTGCCCTGGCCCTAATCCTCTCTCCTACAGTTCTGTTAAGAGACAATAAATCTCTTTTGCATTCAAAAAGTGTCTGGCACCCATCACTCCATTTTGCATTACATCTACCATGCCTTGTAACCCACTGTACAAAGACGGATGTCAGCTCTCCCTAACTCTGGAGGTCACCATTAGGCCTTTGGAGGTCCAGGACCTTGCTACACACGGTTACATGCCATTCATTATACCTGTAAATGGGAATCCAACACACATAAACAAGTAACAAACAACACACCTACATTCTACCATAATCTGTGTGTTGTGGTGTGCTACATTGTTAAAAATTGTGCTGTGCGTTTTTTTGCACTGAGGATTATTGAAAGCCATTCAAAAGGAATACAACATGCAATGACACACAAAAAAGCATGTGTTAGCATGTGCACACTTAACCTGCTCCCTAGGGGCTGCATGTAGCCATTGGTAATAAAAACAATTAATTAGATTTATTTCTGCTAGATAAATGATTTGTTGTATTTCTTTCACATATTCATCCTTTTTTTTCTTCACTTTCATTCCCTCTTCTCTATTTGTACATTTTTATCTCTGATCTTTTATGTTGGATCTTGATTAGCGTAATATCAGTTGAGGTGCCAAATGTGGATGCATTTATTTTTAAAGGATCTGTAATGGTAATGATTTCTAGCAGTTGCTTGTGACATGTCCAAGTCTCTAACTACCTCCTGCAGTATTTGACAATCTCTGACCACCTCCAGAACAGTGTAGCCCATGGGTCCAAGTCTCTAACTACCTCCTGCAGTATTTGACCATCTCTGACCACCTCCAGAACAGTGTAGCCCATGGGTGCTCAACCTGTGGTCATCCAGCTGTTGCAGAACTACAAGTCCCATGAGACATTGCAAGGCTGACAGGTACAAGCATGACTCCCAAAGGGTAGCCTGTAGACAATGTCAGGCCCCACTTGAGGTCCTCTATAACAACGGAGTTAAACTGTTAAAGGATATTTTGCATAAATACATACATTTTTAATATCAAATAATTAGTGATCTCCTGGTTCTGAACATAAAATAAAACCCTAGTTAACAGAACTGCTGCAGCAAATAGACAGCTAGGTAAATCTAAATGACCACAAAAAATGAGAACTATAAAATGGGAAATAAGTTATTAGGGCAAAATTGAGGCATTTGAAAATAACTTTTTCCCTATGTTAGAAATTCCATGGAATGACTCATTATCGTATAATGCTTCAGGTATAATCACAGAAAATGATACCACACATGAGCATAGATATAGAAATGTTTTATAGTGTGTATGTTTTTTTTTTTGTTTTTGTTTTTTAATCTTATGGACATGCTGTAATTAGATACCAGCAGATCCTACAATCCACTGCTTGATTTGTGATGAATTGAAACAGGAAAATTCTAGGCAGATCTGTCAGCTCATCTTTAAATATAAGACATCCTATTTTTATCATATGTGGTCAGACATCCCTATGGAAATCATTACACTCATCTAGTCCATAATTTATGAAGGCAACCGCTTATTAAGTGTTGTGCTTGTAGTTTGACTCCTTGTATAGGAAAATGTGAGTTAATATGCAGTTTTTCTGTGTCCAACCACACAGCCTAAAAGTTCTCCACCAGTAGGCAGAATGGTTTGGCTTTGGATCAAGGCTATTGAAGCTCCACACAATCTGTCAATCATGAAGTAGGAGTAATGTAACTCCAATCCATCCACATCAATCGTTCCCATACAACCACAAGTCCTAAAACCCTCTCAGCAGAAGCCAAAGTAAAACACATCATGGATTACCGATAGCCAGACAAAGGCTAATAATACAAACCATGAAAGGGATGTCAGACTTAGCATTTTCAAGTGAAGCTTGTTGCAGCTCGGTTACAAATACTTAATTGCAGTTTCACCATTTGGATTACCATCATTAACCCTTAGGCTGCAATTCTGATACTGTCTCAGCATTATGAGTCAGTACATCAAAGCTGCTCTAGCACCAATGATAGTCAGGATTATTAGGCAGTGTCATAACATTGAAACTGTAACCTTATTATTTGCTGCATCAATTACACTAAAGAGCACATAGCTTAAATGGGGATGGCCTTTACTGATGTATTACAATTTTATAGTTTGTTTAGTGTTTTTTGTCTTAAAGACAACATGTACTGGAAGAAACGTGTAGGATGCCTGTCTGTCATACTCATCCAGGGGCTTGGTACTCTAACCAGAAACAAGGATAGAGCAAGTTAGAGCAGTCATATTTTGATATATATGCTTTTTAGTGTTGAAGCCACAGGATGACCATGACAGCCATGCAGCTAACACTCTCCATGAGATCAGCAATCAGCATGCATATTTTGTTTAAGTAATTACTTAGCTACCATAACCAGTAAAAATTCCCAAAGCATAAATTCAAATGTTGTTGCAACTAATAGTTTGCAAGCGCCAAAAAATTGAAGCAACAAAGGTTTTCCCATTGTTTGACTCTTAAAGTGTTTTTAAATCTGACCAATATCTGTGTTTGTGTCTTGCGGCCTGTGTTTGTGTATGCAGCCTACACTAGCTCTTTCTGTAATTTTTACAGTAAATATTTCTGAATTATTGGTGATTTGAAAGCAATTCCAACTAAGTTAACTGTCGATTTCACAAAGAGTGGTTTGCGGCTTAGAACAGGGACATTTTATAAAATCCATAGTAATATAAAATAGCTGTTGATGGTATAAATAAATGCTGCTTGTAGAAGATCCACTCCAGTTTTATTAGGAACAGATAGACACCACTAGAGTTAAAGCTCTGTTTTAACACTTTATGCCAGGGGTAGGCAACCTCAACCCTCCAGCTGTGGTAAAACTATAAGTCCCATGAGACATTGCAAGACCCTGACAATCACAGGCATGACTCCTAGAGTATGTAAATATGCACAACCTAATGTGCAAACAAAGCTTGCCAATCTCCTTAATTATAATAATGAATGTATGTATTAAAATGGAAAGGATACTCTAAATAAATGTAAACCATGTGACCAAAAAAAATTGGTAATGTGGATGGTAACTACTAAAAAAAACTTATAAACACTGAAACATATGATTGTGAGAAGTCCAAATATAAAAAACAAAGTTTCAAACAAGATCCTGAATAATCCAAATGAAAAAATCTTCCTGCATGGGTGGTGCAAACAGGTAATGTGCAGACATCCACTTACCAGATGTTGTAGATCCTACTACCTTACGGCAAAAAGGATCATAAGTGCTTGTGGGGTCTCCCCGACCTCCAAGGGTCTTTAAAATAATCCTTCAATATCCTCCTCAGGATAGAACGTGGCTCCAAACAGGATATTACCAGCGGTGCAGGAGAGAAATAAGAGAGGATGCACTCCTCGTATTGTGATACTGTAGGGTATTTTATTAAAAGCCCCAATGGCTACAAATGCAAGTAAAACAATAAAACAATGTATCTCGTTTGCGAACCACCGCAATAGACAAACGGAGGCGATGGAAGCCACATTGAGACCCACAGCAGAGTCAGCGTGCGTTCCACCAAGACGTGACATAGCGCAACGTGCGTTCCAGCCTTTTGCGTTTTATCATCTAACGTGATGTCATCAGAAGCTGGAAATTACGCCGCGCCATCTCTATAAATATTCTCCCCACCTTCTAGACCGCCTCCCGCTCTTATATTCACAAGACGTATGCAAATCATATGGCAAGCAGAATCACTCGGAACCGTGATTGATTGCAATATGTTAACCACTAATACATTTTGTAAACATAAATAACTAATGTGTATGTAAACAAATACACCTAAATATCCCCCAAAGTGTTTAAAATAATTAAATAATAAGTGATCATAGGTCCTCAGGAGACTTCGAAAAAGGTTTCCAAACCTATTGACCGAGTGCTAAAATACATTAATCTTGATGATTATATATAAATTAATTAATTAATTAAATGGGTCAAATAAATAAATTAAATGACCAAGAGGTCCTCAAAAAAAAAAAAAAAACTTCTAGTCTATTAATCAAGTGCTAGAATACATGGATCCTAGTGTTACATGTAAGTAAACAAATTAAAAAATAGGTCATAAATGGATATTAAAATACAGGGAAAAAAATGAGTGTATGTTGAATAAATACCAACAAACCATGTAAAAATGTATTACAATTATAAATGTTGGACATATGTGATATTAATTTCTATAATAAAAAAATTTTTGGAAAATTACTAAGTGACCTAATTTCCCCCAACATATAGTGTGAATAAATCCAAAATAATTACATTCCTATCATGTGTAGTTCCAGCTAAGCCAGATGATTTGCATATTGTAATAATAATTGCATAAATAACTTATTCAACAATTGGATAAAAAGCTATTGATATTCATGCCCTGGGGAGAGAGACTGCACAACTCATGGATCCAGCGCATTTCATTCTGTGAGATGGCCTTCCACATGTTTTTACCCCTCCAATGTTGGTCAAACTTATCTATCCCACAAAAAGTGAGCAGACTAGGGTCCTGTTGTGTTTAAGGCAGAAATGGTTGGAAACACTGTGCTTCCTAAAACCATTCTTTATGTTGTTAAAATGCTCCCCCAAATGTACTGATAGCTTTCAGGTGGTGCGGTCCACATATTTCTGGCCACACGGACAAGAGAGCAAATATGTTACATGAGTACTCTGACAGGTAATGGGCTTTTTAATTGGATATTTCTTAAGGGTGACATGAGACTGAAAAGATAGTGTTTTCCTCTTTCTATTCCTAACTGTCCTACAGGGTTTACACCTACCACAGGAATAAAACCCTTTGTGGTCCAGAAAAGTCACCAAATTCCATGGGGGATCTGGTACATTCTGCACTAACTTGTCTCTTAGATCAGGTGCCCTGCAGTACACAAATCTAGGTTTGTCAGGCAGGAAAGGTGCCAAACCAGGGTCTTTCAACAAAATTGGTCAGTGATGCCTGACCAACCTTTCGAGGCCCTTTCGAGGAAGTGAAATGACTCCTAGAGTCAGAGGCATGATAGGATTTGTAGTTTCACCACAGCTGGAGTGACGAGGTTGCCTACCCACGCTTTATGCTCACTCAAATTAATTTTCCTTCTGGCACTCTTTTACTGCTAACATACTTGTTTTTTAATTGTATACTGTATACAATGACCAGTAACACACAAGTTAACAGTATGTGGGCTAATGCTAAATTCTAATTACATCCAAAGAGTCAAGGGGATGTGATGGAAGAACCAAACCACAGAGATGTGGTTGCCCCAGATACTTTGATAACATTGTGAAGAATTCCAAATTACAGACTAGGAGATCTTGGAGCACTCAAGCCACAGAAATAGTTTTTATGCTTTTGAACCAAATATTTCAGGACTGAATGTATTAAATCCTCAAGAAAAGAAAAATAATGTTTCACAAATGTATTCTGTCCAAACATCTCTTATTCCAAAAATATCTAATTCAAAGCATGCAAGTGAATAAATCACAAAACCCATTTATAAAACCTTAATAGTGTGGGGTATACAAAAAGTATCAGGTTTTTCTGGAAACCCCCTCGAAGGCTGTTATGTTGGCCTGATATTTCCAGTGTGGCTATCATGCTATCTATCATTTCCTCAAGCCTGTGTCAAATGCCCAAGAGATCAGTGCAGGAACTATCTTCAATAAAATTCTGAAAACCGAGGTTTCAAAATAATTTACTGCCATTTGCTGCCCCTATTTTAACCACTTGACCTCTGGAAAAATGTACCCCCCTTCAAGACCAAGCCACTTTTTGAGATACAGCACTACATTATTTAACTGACAATTGAGTGGTCATGCCACGCTGTACCAAAATAAAATTCATGCCATTTCTTTTCCCACAAATAGAGCTTTCTTTTGGTGGTATTTAATCACCACAGCATTTTCTATTTTTTGAGCTATAAACAAAAAAATTCAATTTTGAAAAAAGAAAAAACATTTTTTTTACTTTCTGTTAAAAAATATCCAATAAAAAAATTGGAAAATCAAATTTCTTAAGGAATTTAGGCCAATATGTATTCTGCTACATGTTTTTGATGGCACGCGTGGCCCCTGCAGAGCTGGGTGTGTTTTTGTTAGGTAAATTTAGTTGAGCTCACTGTAACCAGTGCAGCTGATTAATTAGGTTAGTTCAGTGTTCTCAGCTGGCTCCATCTGCTTTTCAGAGAGTGGAGAACTCCCTGGAACATAGGTGTGGAGCTATGCAGATGGCGGTATGCATATTTATGTAGCCCTGACCAATCCCAGGAAGCAGGGCCCTGAAGGCTGCTGGGAAACTGCATAACTCTGAGAGACTGAACTTCTGGGTCTTTTCCTGCTGGGGATCTGTCCAGCTGGGAGGCCTGCCTGGATGCTAAAGTTACAGAGCGCTGACTGAGGGCCTGTCTGCTAAAGATCTAGTCTGGTATCACTGGAGAAACGTGTCGCTTGGAAGTTGGAAGGAGGCAACCAGCTATCCCTGGACATTTTGTGAGTACAAACTGCTGGGAGAGATCTTAGAGACTTTTGCGCTGCTGCCACTCCTCTTGTGCTAGAGAGTCAACTGTGTGTGTGTCTGTTCAAAGGGGACATCGGCTGGTGTCCTGAATAGCTTAGCCTATCTAGTTCTCTGTGAAGGGACTCTGCGCTTAGTGCGCTAAAGAAAGAAGTCTGCATTTAACTGTTTCCACTACAAAGCCAAGTCCACAGTTTGCTATAAGCAAGGGCTTCTTCATCATCTTTTCAGAAAGGAGTTAATTGTCCTTTATCGGTACATAGCTCTGTTTTTGGGGTATCCCACTCAACTCCCTCAAACCTATCCAAGTTCTCAAAAAATTGAAAAACAACAAAGACTGGTTATTGAGGAAAAGTGCGGCTGAGATTGTGTGCCTGGCTGCGGGAAAATCCACTGGGGGGGAACCTGGGCAAATTTCCAGCGGCTCCTTCGGGAGTAAGTGCTATATTCACATACTCAGCCATCCAAAAGAGTATGGCTACAATCATAGGAATGAAAGCATAGCAAGAGTTGGATGCCACTGGAAGATATTTTTACTAAGGCTGTGAGGTGCTGGGAAGAATTCAAAGGTGGGGCTCAAAGCATAGCTGGAAAAAGCAGGAAAGAGGAAGTGCAGGAGGGGCAGCCGCCCTGGATTCTTAACTCTCATTCAAGAGAAATGGGTCCTCTGCCATATGCACACTCTAGAACAGTGGCTCTCAGCCAGTGGGCCATTGTTTCATGCCTGCTTTGTCAGCTACTGCTGTACTCCAACATGCCCACTCTCTGTTCCAGTCACTCACAGCTGATACAAAAAACACACTACACATGCGCAACCACCTCATAGCTGTGTTAGAAGGCAAACAATTGGCCACTCATGTGTAGAGCCCAGTCAATGCCAAACATACACAGCTGGAACACAAGGGGTGGAGAACAGATGCAAGACAGTACACTCAATCTATATCGTGCGTTACTAGCAAAGGGGGAGCACAGTTCCACATCCTTGCCCTGGGGGCTGGATGACAGAATCCTGGTACTAAATGAAGGCAAATATTTTGGTAAGTACAGTAACTGCCAAGAAGGGAAATGGAGAATACAACCGATGGACAGTTTCACTTAAAGCTGACATTTCATACTTTTTGGGCAGGAAATCAGCACAAAATATATGAGTTATGTGTAACTGTTTGTAGCATCTTACCTGCAGGCAACTATTTCTGGTAAAAATATTGCCTGCGGTGCCTCGTCAGAGATACTGTCCTGCACAGCTGTCTTCTAGCACTATAAAGGTTAACAACAGCCTTTGCAACTTAGAAAAGTTGTGCAGCTCGCCCTTCTGCCGTCTATGGCATTCACAGAACTCCTCTATTATTGTGCCACAATGTATTGCATTTTGTGAATGGAGGTGATACAGTTAAATGATAGGATCTTCCTTGACCATTCACAGAACACAATGCATTGTGGGACAGTAATAATGGGTGTTGTGAATGGTGGAGAAAACAGAAAGGGGTGGGCCAATGTTGCAACTTTTCTCAGCAGTAGCAGCTGCTATTAACCTTTACAGTGTCAGAATTGCCAGTACTGCATGGGACAGTATTCAGAGGGTAGGAAGCAGGCACTACAGGGAAGATTCTTTACCAGAAGTATCCATCTACAGGAGATAGGATACGCACTATTATACATAACTAATGTGTTTGGTGCGGTAAAAATAGTATACTTCAGTGTTGAAGGTAAGTTGTGCTTTAAATGATGCGATACATTAAAGAGGAACTGCAGTCTGCTCACACAATTTGTAATAAAAACATCTTTGCCATTCTGAAGCTTCCCTCCAACCACTTTGCATATTATTTTATATATACTGTGATTCTGTACTTGCCAAATATGCTGCAGAAATCTCCCTCTATTGAGTCTGGCTGCATCCATTTTAACTGTGGGCAGCTGAAGCTGCTGTCTGTTCACTTCCTGGATTTACACAGACACACAGAGGCACGCCTCCAGCTCTGCAGCCCTGCAGCAGTCATTGGCCCTCTTATGACTCACCCCCCTCCCTTCCTGGCAAACTCTCACGAGAGTGAGAGAGAGAGCTGTGCATAATGTCAGTATTTACTGGCAGGAAAAAAAATGTTTTACTATCCAAAGTTAAAACAACAAGGGCAGAAGATTTAATAGATGGAAAGTTCAAAAAAGTGACTGAAGGTCCGCTTTAAGGAACATAGCTTCCTTGCTCTATATGTCAATATTTCATCCAGTCATTGCTGGAGTGCCATAGTTCACCATAGTGTCTTTCACCTATAATCGAGTGATCCTACAACATGCCTGATTGTGATGTTAGAACACACACTGCAGTCTCCTTCTCACATAGAGATAAATAAAAGCAGCACTAAGATGTTTTTCACACTCGCCAATCACATTCAAACCTACCACTGAGGTTTAAATGTGTGGGCGATGCAGACAGTAGAGATAAGATGTAACACTGCATAGGTACAATGCAGGACAAACCAAAAAAGCCTTTATGTCACAAAAGAGTTCTTGCGGATGCAGAGATTGCAGAGAACATTTGTAACTTAACCACTTTCCTACTGGTCACTTTTACCCCCTTCCTGTCAAGGCCAATTTTTTAGCTTTCAGCGCTTTCGAACTTTGAATGACAATTGCGTGGTCATGTAACGCTGTACTCATATGACATTTTTATCATTTTTCCACACAAGCTTTATTTTGGTGGTATTTAATCACCACTGGGATTTTTATTTTTTGCTACACAACCGAATATTTTGAAAAAATAAAACTTTTTTCATAGTTTGTTATAAAATTTTGCAAACAGGTAATTTTTCTCCTTCACTGATGTGCGCTGATGAGGCTGCACTGATGGCCACTCATAGGCTGCACTCATGGCCACTGATGCGACGGCACTGATGGCCACTTATAGGTGGCACTGATGGGCACTTATAGGCGGCACTGATGAGGCTGCACTAATAGGTGACAATGAAGGGCACTGATAGGTGGCACTAATGGGCATTGATAGGCAGCACTGAAGGGCACTGATAGGTGACACTGATGAGAAGGCATTGATGGGCACTGATTGGCAGCACTGATGAGCACTGATTGGTATCACTGGTGAGCACTAATTGGCAGCACTTATGAGTACTGATTGGCAGCACTGGTGAGCACTAATTGGCAGCATTGGTGGGCACTGATAGTCAGCACTGGTGAGACTGCAGTGATAATCAGGACACTGATAATCAATGTAGATGTCCCTTTAATAGAAGCCAGTTATCGGCTCTCCTCATGCTGACAGCATGAGGAAAGGCAGCTGATAACCGTCGTGACCAGCTACCATTGGACACAGCTGATCACATGGTAAGGGGCCTCTATGAAGGACTCAGCAGTCACAGAGCGCGTCGCCTGCGTGCCACAGGGGGCGTGCGGCCAGCACGATTAGGGGAGGGCGTCATATGACACCCTCTTGGCAAAGTAAGAATGCACTGTAGCCGTCTAAGCAGTTACATATATATGCTATGCCTTTGAGATAAAGTTTTTACATAAATTAAAGCTGATCATTGTAGGCACCCCTGTCAGTGTTAAATGGTTTGTCCCATCCCTGTAACTGCTACATCTGCAGAAGAGCGTGTTCTTTTGAAAAATAATAGACTTACTGGCCAGATCACTAGGTGAAAATAGAATAAAGAAAGCCTCAAAAGGGAAACAAATGCAGCCATCACGTCTAAGGATCGGTAATCTGCAATATAATAAATGTTTGTTTTTTGGGTTTAACACCACTCTAATGCTTGCAAATGCTCTTTTTTTTGTCAAGTGATATTGAACCATTATGCCGCGTACACACGATCGGAAATTCGGCCAGCAAAAGACCGATGAGAGCTTTTGGTCGGAAATTTCAACCGTGTGTATACTCCATTGGACTTTTGCTGGCGGAATTCCCGCCAGCAAAAGATTGAGAGCAGGTTCTCAATTTTTTCGGTCGGAAAAAGTTCCTATCCGAAAATGCGACGTGCAAAATTCCTACGCATGCTCGGAAACAATTTGACGCATGCTCGGAAGCATTGAACTTCATTTTCTCGGCTCGTCGTAGTGTTGTACGTCACCGCGTTCTTGACGGTTGTAAGTTCAGAGAACTTTTGTGTGACCGTGTGTATTCAAGCCAAGCTTGAGCGGAATTTCATCGGAAAAACCATCCAATTTATTTCCGACAGAAAATCCGCTCATGTGTACGCGGCATTAGGAGAGTTATTACAAAGCATGAACCCTGTAACATTACAGGATCAGCAGAGAAGAAGGTGGTATTTGGGGATTTTCCAACCTAACCTATTTTATGATTTTCCAAAGTGGATGGAAGATTATATATTTTTTTTTTATAAAAATTTGGTTATCCCCATCCAGGTATTTCATTTCCAAACATAGCAGAAAAAAAAACTCACTGCCAGTTCATTGCTGCTAGCTAAGGCCTGAGTGTCTAACAGCATGGGGCTGTAAAAAGATCTGACCACAATATGAACATTAGCAGAGTGAAATGAATGTTAATATCCAGGTTTCCAAAACAACTAGCAAACGCTGTCATACTCAAATTGTTAATTTCATCTGTTCTGCAGGGCTTCTGTCTTCAGGCATGCACAGGCTGGTTTCCTGGTAACTGTTCAGGAGGTGTAATTAATAACTTAAATACTTGTACGTCAACTCATGTATGTCAGACACCAAAAAAACAAAGGCAAATCAGGGGAACGACAGAGGAGGCGGCTACAAGACGGGCTATGATTGACTTGTATTGAAAAAGCAAGGAGTGTAACACAGCAGGGATCTCATATATACAATAATATGAAATAGCTTGTTTACAGGGTATGACCTTTGCCATGGCAGCTTAGTATTTCTTTTTATAAGGTGAACAGGTCAGATGCCAGAAAGAAAGCAAAGATAAGACTACTTGGGGCAAAGATGGAACCTGACGAAACTATTTGCTGTCAAATCCTGGAAATGAAAGCCTACAGCGTTAGTGGGAATTATGTTTCATAAGATGTCAGCATTGATTTATATTAGAGTGTGTTACATGAGAAGTTGAAGTTTCAATTATGATTTCACATATACAATACATGGAAAAGAAGGTCGTTTGATGTAAATAATGTTATTGATGCTCCCTAAAAGTAATTCTAAACCCAAAAGCAAAAATGTTATACATTGCAGCTTACCAATCCTTACCAATCCTTAAAAAGGAGCTTCAGTCCCCCCCCCCTCCAAGAAATTAAAAGTCAGCGGCTACAAATACTGTAACTGCTGACTTTTAATATAAGGACACTTACTTGTCCAGGGATCCAGCGATGTCTGCAGTCGAGACGATTCTTCAATCAGCTTCGGGCACTAACATCTTCACTAAAGGAAACTGGCTGTGAAGCCTGGTTTCCTACTGCACATGGACGAGTCGCAACGCGTTTTCTGAATGGTCCCGGCGTCTTCTGGGACCTGTGTGTGTGCCAGGAGACAGCGGGGGGAGGGGAGGAGTGAGGGTCGGACATACTCGTAGATCGCTGCCTAGAAGTGGGAGTGGGTATTTGTCAAAACTAGGTACCTGCTCCCCCCCCCCCCCCAAAAAAAAAGTGCCAAATGTGGCAATGGATGGGGGGGGGGTTGCGAACAAAGAGAGCTTCCCCTTTTGGT
The DNA here is from genome assembly GCA_037952925.1 of Lithobates clamitans. Taxonomy (NCBI): domain Eukaryota; kingdom Metazoa; phylum Chordata; class Amphibia; order Anura; family Ranidae; genus Lithobates; species Lithobates clamitans. The sequence goes on from JBBGZY010000746.1 coordinate 5,681,510, forward strand.
GACACTAAAAAAATTCTATTCAACCATTTGTTTCTTAAAGTGATACTAGAGTCTTGTTTTTGTTTTTCAAAATAACATAACATGTCATACTTACCTGCTCTGTGCAGTGGTTTTGCACAGAGCAGTCCACATCATCCTCTTCTCGGGTCCCTCACCATCGCTCATGGCACCTCACTTCTGCCGAGTACCCACACAGCAAGCAGCTTGCTATGGGGGCACCTGAGCCTGTGACTCGGCCCTCTCTTTCCTCATTGGCTTACTGACTTTGATTGACAGCAGCAAGAGGCAATGGCGCCCGCTGTGTGTCTCAGCCAATCAGGAGGGAAAGTCCCGGAGAGCCGAGGCTCTCGCACAACTTTTCTGGATCAAGATGGGGCTCAGGTAAGTATGGGGGGGGGGGCTAAGGGGACAAGTTGAACACAGAAGGTTTTTTATCTTAATGCATTAAATGCAATAAGATTTTAAAAAAAACCTTCTGCCTTTAAAACCACCTTAACTTAAAATACGATTTATTGCTCTCAGCTTCCTCCAAATCTCCAAATGACTTTTTCTTGCCCATTCACATAGAAATAATATACATACATTTTCACAGGATGAATTAGCAAATAGGAATTTTTTCATTACTACATCACTTAGTGCATTCACATGTGACATTTTGCAGGCAAAACTGGCTTTTTAAAGGGGAAGGTTCATCTTGCTACACTTTTACCTATATATTCATCAGTCCGTGTGTGTTTTTTATAAATCACAACTTGACAATTTGGCTGGTTACTTAGAGTGATAGATTTATGTATTGCAAACACTTTCAAAAACTGATTTCTCGTGACAACTACTAGCAATAATGGATCTTAGCAATTCTTAATCATTTAAAATTTAAAAAAATATTATAACGAAAAAAGAATAATACAAAACCAATCATGTTAACATTAGGGCATGCAATCTCTACAAAGTTTTCCTTCTCCAATCTCACAGGAACATTATATGGAAAATGCTTGTCAAATACAATTTTTATATGGCGATAATTAATAGTTACAGTGTTCACATGCCCCGCATTTAAATGATTCTCTTCTTTTACATGGATCCTTTTGTGTAGGGAAATTACTCTTTTTCAAATATTTTTTTAATGATTTTCCCCTTCTGTATGTTACCTGTAGTCTGTCCGCCACTAGGCTACATATTTATCAAAATCTGCCAATGTTTCATCACCACCCCACTAAGTTCATTAGCTTGTTCACAATTCAGTGTTATCAATCAGATTTATTTATTTTATTTATTTATTTCAGGTACTTAAATAGCACTGTCAATTTACGCAGCGCTTTACATATACATTGTACATTCACATCAGTCCCTACCCTCAAGGAGCTTACAATCTAAGGTCCCTAACTCACATTCATGCATACTAGGGACAATTTAGACAGGATCCAATTAACCTACCAGCATGTCTTTGGAGTGTGGGAGGAAAATGGAGTAACTCTGTATGATACAATTTAGTGCACTCGGAACAAGATCAGAGATTTTTTTGTTAAATTCTGGTGTCTGTTTCACAGACTTTGGATAGAAGTAACAGATGTGGAAAAGTTGGGCTTTGGGTGTTGGTGGTGCCTTAACACTGTAAGCCTATAGAGGTACTGTTGATGAATTAAGTAATGCCTGTGCATCGTCAATGAGCAAGTGGCTGACGCTGTATTTGAATAACCCAGCTGATTCCTCCATGCATGATGCTGGGGCTATGGCAGGAGTAGCTGTGGACAAGGAGGCAGAAAAAGCAGCTCTGGTAGCTGCGGTTGACTGCGCACTAGTCTCTGCTTCGGTGACAGAGGATGAGGAGGATGAGGATGGTTTAGGAAACCAGTCCAACACGCCTTCTGCATGATGTGGCTGGACAGCAGGGGCAACTTCACTAAACAGAGGAAATGGTGCCCTGCCTGAGGACAGACCATGTCCACCTTTGCCTGTGGACACAGACGCTGCTGGCCCCCTTACAGTGCCATGGGACCGTCTGCCTCTCATTGTTGGCCTCCCAGACATGATGGGGGGTTATTACCGAAATGTAATAGAGAATGGGGAAATGTGTACTTGGATGCACTTTAATCAATGGAAAGTGGTGTTTGGTGCACTTTGACTTGAATACTTACTACACAGAAACGCTCCACTGACACACTACAATATACTGCAGTAAAACTGCACTGACGTACTTCAATATACTGCAATAAAACTGATGCACTTCAATGTACTGCAGCAAACGTGCACTAACGCACGTCAATATGCTGCAGTAAACGTGCACTAATGCACCTCAATTTACTGCTGTAAACATGCACTAACGCACCTCAATTTACTGCAGTAAACGTGCACAAATGCTGTTCAATATACTGCAGTAAACGTGCACTAACGCAGTTCAATATTCTGCAGTAAATGTGAACTAACGCACGTCAATATACTGCAGTATACATGCACTAACGCACCTCAATATATTGCAGTAAATCTGCCCTGAAACACTAAACTGACATTAAATTAAAAATGAATGGTTGCACTACACTCACACTGCACTATCACTATATTTACACTACACTTACACTCTACACTAACAATAGAATCACAATAGCACACTAACTTTATAGTAGCAATGAACAAATCCCTGTTCTATCTACCTCTACTCCAATATCACACTTCAAATAGCTTATAGTGTGGGGGGGGGGGGGTCTATGAGCAATGAGCCATGATTGGGCACAGTTATCATTACCTTCTCCAATTATGGTTCTGACAGTGTTCTGTAACCTGGTTGGGCAAATCCTTCATTGCTTCAGCCAATCAGGGCTTCCAATGCTCTGTGCAGTGTGCAGTGCATTGTAGGACGTTAGGCGGGTCAAACAAATGGTCAAATGCCCTGACAATTCGGGTGTTCGCCGAAAAGCACCCACTCCCCAATGTTGAGGGCATGTGGCCTGGTATGGTTCAGGAGGGGGACGCTCGCTCGTCCCCACCTTTCCTGCTGCATGCTCAGATAAGGATCCGATATGGATTTTGAGGGGGACCCCACGCCATTTTTTTTTTTGGAAGTTTATTTTGGCGTGGGGTTCCTCTTATAGGGCGTACACACAGTCGGACTTTGTTCGGACATTCCGACAACAAAATCCTAAGATTTTTTCCAACGGATGTTGGCTCAAACTTGTCTTGCATACACACGGTCACACAAAGTTGTCGGAAAATCCGATCATTCTGAACGCGGTGACGTAAAACACGTACATCGGGACTATAAACAGGGCAGTGGCCAATAGCTTTCATCTCTTTATTTATTCTGAGCATGCGTGGCACTTTGTCCGTCGGATTTGTGTACACACAATCGGAATTTCCGACAACGAATTTTGTTGTCGGAAAATTTTATCTCCTGCTCTCCAACTTTGTGTGTCGGAAAATCCGATGGAAAATGTCCGATGGAGCCCACACACGGTCGGAATTTCCGACAACACGCTCCGATCGGACATTTTCCATCGGAAAATCCGACCGTGTGTACGGGGCATAAGAATCAATACCAGACACGAAGGGTCTGGTATGGATTGGGGGGGACCCCAGGCTGTTTTTTGGGGGGGAATTTTCTATTGCCGGCATTGTTTTGTTTACATTTCAGCTGTTAGTGGGGAAGCCAGCTGACATCCAATTCCTCATCGGTTGGTAAGAATATGGCTTACTGGCCGCTGCTTAACAACCAGCAATTCTTCACACAGAATTCGAATCAGTCGATCATTTTTTGACCAATCCGAATTCTACTCGTTCTGAATATTTGGAATTTATTTGAAAATGAATAAACAAAACTAAAAAAAATAATACAAATAATTAAAGAATTTCAACAAAATTTGTTACTATTCGTTACTATTTCATTCGGAGATTCAGATAAATCCAAATCGCTGAATAACCAAATATTCGTCCAAATTTGTATTCTGACCTAAACGAATTGCACACGTCTATTAGATAACGTCTATTAGATATGCACATGGAATGTGATATAGGATGTGACATGGGGATCATTAAATACCATACGTGTCCCCGCGCTGTGGTGTGCTCAAATAAATTTAAATTAAATAAAGTTTTGACTGCTGCAAACAAAAGGCATGTACTCCTTTAAGAATTAGTATGGGAAGTTCCTGCGATGTCTGTGCTCAGTAAAATATATAGAATCATAAAACATAGTCTACAATATCTACCATATAATCAATAATGTCTGCTATAACAAATGACAAAGCATAACAATAAAAGTTTATATAGTGCTGTGATTCTTTAATATCGCAATGATTCCTTTAAAGTGCCATCTTTCTTTTTATTAAAGAACTTTTTCTGCATGGATGGCACTTTAAAGGAATGTCCATCAAGTTCAACTTGTTACAACTCCAGCGGTTTGGTGCCCAAAAAGGCGTACATACACTAGTGTTCACCAAAACAATTGTTTTTCTACTTGCATATGCGTAAGTGTTTTTATATTAAAGCGGGGGTCCACCTATCTATCGTTTTTGTTTTTTTTAGTTCATTCACAAACTTTTCTTCTCAGCATTACATACTCACATATTGTGTGTAATATGTCCGCCTGTGTCAGATTTTGTCGGAAAGAATAACTTATATTATTCACTGCAGGCGATTTCCATCTTCATTGTGGGCATTTGAAGCCCACAAGCATTTATTTCCTGGATGTGGTGAATGCTGTGCTCCCAGCATCCACTGCTCGTTCCCGCACATGCTCAGTGGCAACCTGGGAAGCCTAAGACTAGCTCCCAGGAGTCTGGGAGAGGCTAGAAACACACCTACTCCCATGGGAGGAGAACCAGGAAGTGCAAAGAAGAATAGAAAAAAAAAGGTAATTACGGCGATTTAAATTTTTTTAAACGGCATGTCAGCATCTAGGCAAGGAAGAGAATACATACAGATATTGTTCAAAATTTGGGTGGAACCCCGCTTTAAAGTGGATGTAAACCTTCCATATACCCAGTGAAGTGAACAGACGATACATAGAGATGAAACAAATCTCCCTAAATAAGTTTTACATGTATATCTGCTGTCTTCAGCTTTCTATATTCTTTAGAAAGTGAATATCAGGTTAGAATTTTTTCTTCCTGTTCCAGTACTGGGTGTGGAGTCTTGGCATACACTGTGTGACAGCTGATTGGAGGAAAGGCACACACCCCATCTCCACATAGGCAGAGGAACGAAGATACATGCAGAGCTTTGCTGTGAATTGACCTGCCCTCTGCTAATCTATTTATAGCACCCACCCGACACAAATTTTCAGCTGCTTTTATCACCTGTGTTGGAGAACTTGTCAGAAGTTAACATGCTGATAACAGAGGAACTGAGCAGCAGAAAGACACAAGCAGAGATAAGTAAATTCTTTGGGCAGAGATAAGTAAACACTACAGATATATGTCCCTAGGTCAAATTTCATAAATCATTTTACATCCGCTTTAACTAATTACTTTTCACTCGTCTTGTAACTTTTTTATACAATATATTAGGAGAGCTGATCTTCTATGGCAATATTGATAGCAGTTCCAGGCTCTCATGCCTGGATCCTTTCTATAGACTAACTTAGATCTTATTAGGTATGTACCCACACCTCTTTCTAGCCTTTATGGCAGGTCAGCTGGTTCATTCCCCAGGTGGCAAGTCTATGGATGTATGCAAGTTTAAATCTTAAATAATACTCCAGTTACGATCCCATACAATTTTTCTGTTCCTTCTTGTCTACTTGATATGACTCTTCCTGAGCACCACTTGTCTTTATATGTACCTTTCAATTGATTCTACCTCTACTCTTTTTCACTTGACCTCTTCTAAGGTAGAGATAGTACTCTTGTCAGTTGATTTGGTTCTTTATTTTAGTTCCTTGTTAACCCATGCTATCACGTACCTGATGAGGATTGGAATGTTGTAAAGGCCTCTCTTGTGCCTCCTGCCCAACACTCCTGAAGGGGGAGACAGAGAGTGTGAGGGCACGGAGTGGCACGAGTGCCAAAGTAGCTGGCTGGTGAAGTCCGCTCTTAGGTGGATGAAGCTGAGGTTCGCAGTCCTAAGAAGAGGATACTGAAGCAGCTTGGCACCAGAGCAGGGAATGGTAGCAGAGCCGGTATGCAGGCAGCGATCAGCGGCAAAGCAAGTCCAGGAAATAAGCCACTTGCCACTGGGCACCAAGTATGCATGCTAATTCGTATGTACATGTGCGCACACAAATGCGAGCATGATGAACTAGAATTATTGCCTACTAACTATTGTCTCTTTGCTTAGAAGTATTAACATCTGAGCAATGCACATGTGCACCAACATGAGCATAAGCCCACACTGGCTTACTTGTGCTGGGAATGGTTTACCTTACACATATGCTGCAATGAGTGGAGCAAAGCTGGGAACATGGACCAGGGAGTGTTATGCAGAAAAATCCAAACATTCTTGTGAAGTCTCATAAAGACCTGGCAGTCCTTAAAATCAGAAGACCACACTCACCATTAGGGTCACAAAAAACCCAGACAAACCATTGATAGTTTTTACATGACAGATACTCTATTGAGTTAGGCTGGGTAGACACTAATCACATTTTGGCCATTCAGCCCACAAGAGACAGCGAGAAAATCACTATAATCTCCATTGTATTCAGGCAGCTGTGGTACTTGCAACTGCTGGCGCTGCAGGACAGTGACTCCACTCGGTTCATTTTTCTTAATAGACTTTTATCAAGCCAGGTGGTGCTTGCAGGGTTGCCCGTGGCTCTAACTTCAGACTCAGCATTAATTGGCCACAATTTGAACTGTCTATGCCCAGCTTTACCCTTGCTTAATACTCTGCATGACCTTTGCATAGTTAAAGTGGATCTTCACGTTCTCAATCAACATTGACTATATTTAATCTTATACTGCTAACATTAGTAAATAGATAGAAAAGTATATCATATTTACTTGTTTTAACCACTAACCAAGATTTCATTACCAGGCCATTTTTTCCGATGTGTTATTTCACCGGACAATTGCGTGGTCATTCGACACTGTGCCCAAATAAAGTTTATGTCCTTTTTTTCCCACAAATAGAGCTTTCTATTGATGGTATTTTGCAGTTTTATTTTTTGCTCTATAAACAAAAAAAGACTGCCAATTTCGAAAATATTTTTTTTTACTTTCTGCTATAAAACATATCCACTAATTTTTTTTTTTTTAAATCAAGTTTCTTCATGAATTTAGGCCAATATATAGTCTGCTACACATTTTTGGTAAAAAAACCCCAATATATTGAACGGTTTGCGCAAAAGTTATAGCGTCTACAAACTATGGTATATTTTTTTGTATTTAGTACTAGTAACGGAGGGCGATCAGCAACTTATAGCGGGACTGCAATATTGCGGTGTACATTCTGACACTAACTGACACTTTTTGGGGACCAGTGAAACTAATACAAATATGCACTATCACTGTACTAATGACACTGGCTGGGAAGGGTTTAACATCAGGGGCGATCAAAGGGTTAACTGTGTTCCTAGCCTGTGTTTTTCTAAACTGTGGGAGGTGCTTTTACTAGGGAAGACATGGATCCATGTCCCTGCTTTGCAGAGACACATGATCCATGCCTTCCTTCCTGTCAGAATGGTGATCTGCCTTGTTTACATAGGCAGACTGTTGTTCTGCCTCTCTGCTGGATGACCGGTAGGTGCCAGAGTTCACGCATGCACGCCCCCTACCTGGAAGAGCCGGATCACGTATGTATATGTGATCCGGCGCAATGATGCCACCCTGTAGCAGTAAAACTAAACAATTTTTTTTTACATTTCTTCAGTTTCTTCTTGGTTTCCATCCCTAAGCAAGTGACGTCATACAACTCAGGAGTCTTCAGGAGGGGAGTAGGGGTTTTCTCTTCTAAGTACACCCTCCTACATGCATGCCTGAGCTAAGGGCAGATGGATTCCAGGAAGTAAATGTAACATAAATAATCTGACCTTACTCAAAATGGCCATGGCCATAAATGCTAGGGGATGTTTTTCAATGTGATTTCTCAGCAAAAGAAAACATGGGGACATGGATGTATGGATGCATTTGCTTTAAATATTAAAAATGAAATAAATAGAGTGTTTTTGGTGCTCAGATGCAGTGTAGTTCAGCTTGAACACTGACTGAATTGTCCATTTTTTTTTCTCTGTTACATTCGTGCATGACACTGTCACACTAGTTGCCATGCTGTCAGTCCATTTCCCAAAATGCTATCTGAACAGATTGCCAACCTCACAATCATTTTGCAGTTAGCAATTTTTCTCAGAAGAAAAATGATGCGTATTTAATTGTTGACCTTTTAAGTGTGACAAAAAGTCTGTGCCCTTCTACATTCCACACTCCAGTGGGAGAGCATAGCGTACCCAAACATTATAGTGCATTCCTGAATGTATCTAAGGTTTTGCAATCTGAGTTGTATATAAGGTTTCATTCAAAATAGCTTCTAAATGCTCCCGCTATGTGGTGTTTTATTTCCTTTTACTGACATTTAGAGGTATTTGTTATTATCACTGCTATTTGTTACTATCACTTAGCTTCAGAGAGCTCATTGGCACTCTTGGTTCATCTATTATGTCTGTAGAATGAATGCCATGTACTGCCATTCTCAAAATTGTTAATGCCAGAAAGGTGGCGTTCCACTTTAACACAACGTACGACCTGCCCTAAAATTCCCTCCCAGATCATTTGTACGCTAAGGTAGAACTGTAAGCAATTTTATAGTGTAGCTAAGGCCAACATTTTCTGAATGTAGTTAAAGGACAATAAAATACATGATATAATAATTCTATTTGCCGTAGACATTAAATCATCAGCCTACTGGAACAACTTGTACCTACCATTATGCTTGTGTTTGATTGATTCATTAGCACTGGTCTCATATCATAAATTTAGCCCTCGACTAAAGCTATGGAATAATCATTTCTCCTCAGCGACAGGAAATTCCAGTTCCTAGCATCAGCTACAATCAGGACAATCAATCAGCAGTTCATTCGTTTTTGGGGATATGTCCAAAAAACCTTGCGTTAAGGATTGAGAGATATTTCTCTATTCTTTGTTCTTGACATGTACTGAATAAATTATAATCAGGCTGCTGGTCTGATTATTCGTACCATAGCAATGACTCTGCAATAATCTCTGCTGCTAGGGACAAATCTTTATGGCATGACTCTATAGCAATATTTTTACACTGTAAGCTCTGCGGCTCTCTAACCATTTCTGAAACATTTCAAGTAATAAAGCATTAATTAAGACTATATCCCAATGAATGCTTTCACTTTAAACTGCTAGTGCTGCTTTAACTGCAAATACTCTATATTACCAAAAGTCTTAGTCTGTAGGGTTCAACATTGAGTTGGCCCACCCTTTGAAGCTATAACAGCTTCAACTCTTCTGGGCTGTCCACAAGGTTTAGGGTCAGGTTGAGGTCAGGACTTTGTGCAGGGCAGTCAAGTTCCTCCACCCCAAACTTGCTCATTCATGTCTTTATGGGCACGGGTCCAAATTATTTGGTGATGGGGGGATTTTGGTGTGGGGTGGTTTTTCAGGGGTTGGGCTTGGTCCCTTAGTTCCAGTGAAGAGAACCCTAATGCCCCATACACACGATAGGATTTTCTGACAGAAAATTTTCTATGGGAGCTTGTTGTCGGAAATTCTGACCGTGTGTAGGTTCCATCGGACATTTTGCATCTGAATTTCCTTCACACAAATTTGAGATCTGGATCTCAAATTTTCTGAAAATAAGATCCGTTGTCGTAAATTCCAATCGTGTGTACACAATTCCGATGCACAAAGTTCCACACATTTTGGAATCAAGTAGAAGAGCCGCACTGGCTATTGAACTTGAATTTTTCTCGGCTCGTCGTACGTGTTGTACGTCACCGCCTTCTTGACGTTCGGAATTTGCAACAAGATTTGTGTGACCGTGTGTATGCAAGACAAGTTTGAGCCAATATCCGTCAGAAAAAAAACATGGATTTTGTTGTCGTAAAATCCTATCGTGTGTACAGGGCATTAGAGTGTCAACATACCAAGACATTTTGGACAATTTCATGCTCCCAACTTTTTAGGAACAGTTTGGGGATGGCCCCTTCCTGTTCCAACATGACTGTGTACCAGTGCAGAAAGCAAGGTCCATAAAGACATGGATGATTGAGTTTGGGGTAGAGGAACTTGACTGGCCTACACAGAGTCCTGACCTCAAACGAATAGAACACCTTTGGGATGAATTAGAGCGGAGACTGCAAACCAGGCCTTCTCGTTCAACATCAGTGCCTGACCTCATAAATGCGCTTCTGGAAAAATGGTCAAACATTCCCATAGACACACTCCTAAACCTTGTGGGGAGCCTTCAGAATTGAAGCTGTTATAGCTGCAAAGGGTGGGCCAACTCAATATTGAAAGGCATGCCTCTCAATACTTTTGGTACTAAAGTGTATGTATTGACCAGTTCCTATGTAGCTGGGCACACTCTACAAAAATCAGTTCAGTAACCCCTTTGCAAAAAAAAAAAAAAAATGGGACAGATGCAAGTTTAAAACAGAATGGTTATTTATACCTTTAGAATAACTCTTTATAGGAATAATATTGGAAAGCACAGGTGGATTACTTTGTGCACAGCTTCAAGTAATTACACTTTGATGATAAATACTCCACTTTGGTGCCTAACTTCAGTAAAACAGTCCAACATTGTGAAGCACATTTGCAGCAAATGCCCTTGAACTGCTCAGCAAGTACTCTGGGGTATGACTTTCCAATAAACACATTGGAACACTGTATGTCCTTTTAATGGCAATCACAACTGCTATATCGGCACTCTGAGAAGGCATTGTGCATCTAGGGAGGAATCAAGTCCCATAACTTAATGTCACTAGAACACCTATTAACAACTTGAACATTCATTGCATTCCTTGGCACAAACAGTTTACAGTAATTGAGCCAACATGACATTGTGTAGCAATTAAGTTGTTGCCTTTTTAACAGCATCCCTTATCCATAGTTTTGTACACATCCATAGTTTTCCACACATCCATAGTTTTCCACAAATTTTATACAGTGCCTTGAAAAAGTATTCATACCCCTTGAAACTTTCCACATTTTTTCATTTTACGACCAAAAATGTAAATGTATATTATTGGGATTTTATGTGATAGGCCAACACAAAGTAATACATAATTGTGAAGTGGAAGGAAAATGATAAATGGTTTTCAAATTTTTTTACAAATAAATATGTTAAAATTATGGCGTGCATTTGTATTCAGCCCCCCTGAGTCAATACTTTGTAGAACCACCTTTCGCTGTAATTACAGCTGCAAGTCTTTTTGGGGATGTCTCTACCAGCTTTGCACATCTAGAGAGTGAAATGTTTGCGTATTCTTCTTTGCAAAATAGCTCAAGCTCTGTCGGATTGGATGGAGAGCGCCAGTGAACAGCAATGTTCAAGTCTTGCCACAGATTCTTAATCAGATTTAGGTCTGGACTTTGACTGGGCCATTCTAACACATGAATATGCTTTAATCTAAACCATTCTATTGTAGTTCTGGCTGTATGTTTAGGGTCGTTGTCCTGTTGGAGACTCTAACAGGTTTTCTTCTAAGATTGCCCTGTATTTGGCTACATCCATCTTCCCATCAATTCTGACCAGCTTCCCATGATGCTACCACTACTATGTTTCATGGTGGGGATGGTGTGTTTAAAGTGATGTGCAGTGTTAATTTTCCGCCACACATAGCAATTTGCTTTTAGGCCAAAAATTTCAATTTTGGTCTCAACTGACCAGAGCACCTTCTTCCACATGTTTTCTGTGTCCCCCACATGGCTTCTTGCAAACTGCAAATGGGACTTCTTATGGCTTTCTGGATTTATGGAGTGCAGGACTAATAGTTGTCCTGTGAACAGATTCTCCCACCTGAGCTGTGGATCTCTGCGTCTCCTCCAGAGTTACCATGGGCCTCTTGGCTGCTTCTCTGAACAATGCTCTCCATGCCTGGCCTGTCAGTTTAGGTGCACGGCCATGTCTTCGTAGGTTTGCAGTTGTGTCATTCTCTTTTAATTTTCAGATGATGGATTGAACAGTGCTCTGTGAGATGTTCAAAGCTTTATAACCTAACCCTGCTTTAAATTTTTCCACAACTTTATCCCTGACCTGTCTGGTGTGTTCCTTGGCCTTCATGATGCTGTTTGTTCACTAAGGGTCTCTAACAAACCTCTGAGGGCTTCACAGAACAGCTGCATTTATACTGAGATTAAATTACATGCAGGTTGACTCTACTTACTAATTAGGTCATTTCTGAAGGCAATTGGTTATACTAGATTTTAGTGTATCAGAGTAAAGGTGGCTGAATACAAATGTACACCATACTTTTCAGATATTTCTTTGTAAACATTTTTGAAAGCCTTTGATCGTTTTCCTTCCATTTCACAATTATGTGCCAATTTGGGTTGGTCTATCACGTAAAATACCAAATAAATAAACTTACGTTTTTGGTTGTAACATGACAAAATGTGGAAAATTGTAAGGGGTGTGAATACTTTTTCAAGGCACTGTATTTTCAATGTGTGAAGTGTAGTTTATAAAGGGAATCAGATGCAAATCTATAGCATATTGTCAATTGTTAATTTTAAGTGCCAATCCAAAAAGAAATGGTAATGTGCAAAGGGTAGTTATCAAAAAGATAAGTTATTATTAAGATAGCTACCCTTTCTAATTCTAGCCAATCAGATTTTTTTATCAGTTTATTATTATCAGATGTGTATGCAGTGCTACTCCCATAGGAGCCACAGGAATTACTATCCAGGTCTTCCAAACTTCCACCCGCAGCCAGGCACACAACAGGCTCATTCACTCTTTCTCCAAAGACCAGTCTAGGGCATGTTGTTTTTGGTCTTTTTTTTTTTTTTTAAGAACTTGGCTAGAGTTGAAGGAATTGGTGGGATACTCCAAGATGAGAAGTATGTACAACTGAGGACTTAATCTTCCTTTCTGCTTAGGTAGTAGTAGAGCCGGTAGAGCAAAGTCCCTTTTTCTTTAGTGAACTAGTATCTGGAGAGAGCTCTTCAGGACACGAGCCAGTGTCCGCTTTAACAGATCCACAGCTGACTATAACTAGGCACTAGAGGGGTAGCTAGAGCAAAGATCCCCAAGATCCAGCAATGTCTGTACTCAAAAGGCCCAAGGACAGATGATGCCACCTTCCAATCTTCCAAGCCATGAACTCCAGTGATATCAGATAGATCCATAGCAGGCAGCTCCCCTCAGTCAGCTTCTTCTAAGCACTTGGGTCTCTGCATTCCTCCCTCAGGTTGCCCACCTGAGGCCTCCACATGGCAGCCTGTGCCTGAGAGGACAGTGTGTCCACCACAGGGTGGACTTCTCCACTCTTGTACAAGGTCCAGAGCTCCGTGTGCTCCAAGAATAACTACAGTCTCCCAGCCTCTCTGGGATAGGCCAGGGCTGTATCGATATTCATGCTGCTATCTGCTTTGCTCCACACCTATTATCCAGAAACTTCTCAAGTTGCCTGGATATAGAGGTTGCTATATAGCAGACTAGCAACAACAGATCAGGCCTGGCTAAACAATTGCAGCTAAATGAGTACAGTGAGCCAAACTATGCTTTTATTGCAACCAAAATCACAGCTACACTAACTACAGTGTGGCAGCTAATTTTACCTGTCAAAAACAAACACTAACATTTGTGTAACTTTCCTAGCACCTACCTAGGAGGGTGCTACATGTAAAAGACACGTTTTTATTTGGTTGTCGCAGGTCACTACACTTTGCACTTCATTAGTGATCTGCATACCGGACCATTAAATAAGGCAAACTCATTTTTTTTCCATTGGAAAACATAGAATGGAACTTTGTACCTCACTATATTGTCTGTGGGAAGGGATATAACCTTTTTTGCCTTCTGTGCTTTGGATGAGTACATTTCACTTCTTGTCTTGTGACCAAATAGAACGTGCATGTTGCCCCAACAGGGAAGCGAATGCAATAAAAACATAACAGAAGTTCTCACTCTTCACCTCTCTAATTTAAGATTTTTTTACTGGAAGGTCCCCTGTTGGAGAGAATGAACCACTTCCTGCATTAATGACCACAAATGAAGTGAGAGAAAATCTCCCCAATAGTTGCAGAAACAGTAATAAAAACCTAATACAGATTCTCCCTCTTCATGGCCCTATAAGGCTTTTACTCCACCAAAAACAACACAGTCCTCTATGGACTGAGTTGGTTGTTTAGTTATACACTGTGTTGTTCAAGCATAGGTTTATTGTTGTTCAATTTGTTTCTTGTATCTCATGTTCTAAGACCAACATGATTACATATTTTGTAACCAGAGATCACCTATAATGTGTCTCCTCCTCCTCTATAATAAGCTCTCAACAGATGTTTCCTTGTCCTTTCTTCACACTCTGTTGATAACCATAGCTAAATAATCTACAGTTTAAAGACACAAACATGTCAGGACTCCCAAAATACCATCCCACGTCTTTTATACAGTTGTATTTTTCTGTCTCTATGGTGAGGATTAGCCATAGTCTTTAGTTTTGCATCCTTCTGTAGGCTTGGAACAGCTGGGCAGCTTCTGGGCATGTTGGCTCTTGCTTTTATACTTGTTTAGAAAAAGGGAACTTTCTGAGTTAAACATACATATATCTTATTCAAATGACAGATATCATGAGATTACATATTTTCGTTTTAAACATGCAAGCTAGTCCTCCATATTCCGAAACAGCATTTTGGAATGACCCTAATTAATGCAGCCTCTTTAGGCTGTTGGTTAGTGCAGCCTCTGTAGGCTGCGTATTATTCAGCTTAGTAACACTGCCTAAAATATTATTAAAAGGGAATAACGGTTGATTTCAAATAACCAAAAGTTCACAAATGTCCTAACCCCACTACCATATACTCTATATACATCCATATGTATATGTAGTTGGCTTTTGAAAATATTTTTACCTATGCATTTTCCTGAGGGCTTAACTCCTTGGGAAAATGTATTAAAATTCTCACCCCAAATCAATAAAGGATATACTTTCACTTCAGCTTCAAAGCTTGGTACAGTATGTTCTGCAGTTTGTATGGTCTGTGGTTTAGATTTGCAAAGGATGCAGCCATAGGCATCATTAAAGAATGCCTTATAATAGAAATATTTTTTTTTTTTCTTTTACCTGTGTTTAAGCAAAAATAGAATTGGGCCCCTAAAGGAGTGTTTTTTGTATTACCCCTCTCACTATGTACAGCCTGGTTTACTGTTGGGTATTTGCTATTAGCTTTTTTTCAGCAATGCAAAATGTCAACAGAAGCTGGGTTCAACAAGCTTTCCTCCACCTATGTGTGCTAGTGAACACTCCAATTTTAGGTTAAGACTTTGCTTTCCCTCACTGTTTTGTAAATGCACAGTGGCAGCAGGTCTGAACAATCCAGCAATGGATATTTTGAGCCTGTTTTGCCCACGCACACATTGAAACATTTGGGTTGGATGCAATTGCCTCTTCCGACATTTAAGGAAGAGGAGAACTGCTTCAATAGTTCATGTTCTAGGACTTGAAACCAGCAGGTTCTGGTCCTTAGGCCCACCTCCCCTTTATATTGAAAACAAAAGAGTAAAAACCTCTAAACTAAAATAGGGCCTTAACTAGCATGGGACCTAAATAAGGTGTGTGTAATTGATAACTACAAACAGGAAGAATTGTGCCACAAAAAAAGTACAAAGCTGCACAATGACGGTGGTCACCAATAGCTCAGTTTATTGCAAAAAAGCCTCTGCAACAAATCTCTGCCTCAAGATTATCGATTTTGATGCATTTCATCTGTTAGGGCTTAATCAAGATTATCTCAGGATTCAGCAGAAAAGGTACAACTGAGAGCTGCGGATCTTTCAATATTACTTTAAATCATAAGAAAAATTTGTGGTTACAATACTTGTAATACCATACCCTCAAACCAGCCCTATTACTTGTGAGGATTCAGCATCAAAGAGAGAGGAACATAAAGGACAGTTCACTCAGCAACATAAGAATTAAGGCATTCTGTTAACTTTTATACATCCAAGCAAGGATAAATTGCTGTATGGATATATCAAACAGCAGTGGCATTGCTAGGGGGTGACCTTTGGGGCTATAGCCCCGAATCTGGGGCCCATAGCCCCGAGTCTCTGCAGGGGTCCCCAAGGGGAGAGGAGGCTCTCTGTGGACCCTGATGTAAGTGGGGGGCTCTCTGGAGACCCTGATTTAAGGGGGAGGCTCTCTGGGGACCCTATTGTAAGGGGAGGCTCTCTGGGGACCCTAATGTAAGGGGAGGCTTTCTGGGGACCCTGATGTAAGGGGGGGCTCTAAGGGGTTATATACACACACACACACACACACACACACACGTATATTATATACATGTGTATGCCTGTCCAAGCGTATGACTTTCTTTACTACGCTGCTATGGGCTCTAGCCCCAGATCTTTTGTAGACCTAGCAACCCCCCTGTAAAACAGAAAAGTAAAACTAGCGATTTTGCTAGTTGGTAAGAGGTTGTCCTCAGAACCTCCTACTATACTCTCATTATACTACTGCAACTCACTCCTCATTGGACTACCTTTACATACACTATCCCCCCCTTCAGTCCATAATGAATGCCACTGCAAGACTCATCCACCTTACCAACCATTCAGTGTTCTCCACCCCTCTCTGCCAATCCCTGCACTGGCTTCCACTCACCCATCGAATAAAATTCCGTCCCCAGCTACATCACTAACCTAGTCTCAAAATACCAGCCAAGCCGCTCTCTTCGATCCTCCCAAGACCTCCTGCTCTCTAGCTCTCTTGTCACCTCCTCCCATGCTCGCCTACAGGATTTCTTCAGAGCTTCTCCCATCCTTTGGAACTCCCTACCCCAATATGTCCAACTGTCCCCTTATCTATCCATCTTTAGACAATCCCTGAAAACCCTTCCCTTTAAAGAAGCTTATCCTGCTAATACACTGTTTTACTTTCTGCATCAGCTCATCCCACACAGCTATTACCTTTGACCCTCCCTCCTAGATTGTAAGCCCTAGCGACCAGGGTCCTCTGATTCCTCTTGTACCAAATTGTAATTTAACTGTAATGTCTGCCTTCATTTTGTTAAGTGCTGCGGAAACTGTTGGCGCTATATGATGTTGCTTAAATCACTTATAGCTGGGCAGCCCGAGGGTGATGACCAGGGAGACCCTCTTCACTCTAGCAATGCTCCAGAGCCCCAAAAAAACAGAAACCAGGATTTTGTCTGTCCATCACTCTACCGTTCTCAAGAGCCTTTCTTTACAAATAGACCCAGACCTGAATCAGTTGCCGTATCAATTGGAACTGTTTGTCACAATATCTCTTGGGACTGTTTGTCATAATATATACTGTATATTTATATTTTATAAGAAACCATACAGCAACTTTTCCAGTGCTAAAATCCCATCCTTGTACTAAACTGCATAGTATTTGATTGTGTTCCATGCTAAGACATAGAGCAAAACAGTGCACAGTTTTGGAAAAAGACAAGAGTGATGAATGAAAAACTGATGGCACCATTATGATTATGATTCGTTTTTCTGTGAGAACATTTTATCAGCATATGTATTGTTACTATTATAAATAAATATACAGTGCCTAGAAAATGTATTCATACCCCTTGACATTTTCCACACTTTGTCATGTTACAATCAAAACTGTAAATGTATTTTATTGGGATTTTTTGTGATAGACCAACACAAAATGGCACATAATTGTGAAGTGGAAGGAAAATGATAAACGGTTTTAAACATTTTTTACAAATAAATATGTGAAAAGTGTGGCTTGCATTTGTATTTAATCCCCTTTACTCCAATACCCCTAACAAGAATCTAGTGGAACCAATTACCTTCAGAAGTCACTTAATTAGTAAAAACAGTCCACCTGTGTGTAATTTAATCTCAGTATAAAATGCAGCTGTTCTGTGAAGCCCACAGAGGTTTGTTAGAGAACCTAAGTGAACAAACAGCATAATGAAGGCCAAGGAACACACCAGACAGGTCAGGGATAAAGTTGTGGAGAAGTTTAAAACAGGGTTAGGTTATAAAAAAAATATCCCAAGCTTTGAACATTTCACAGAGCAGAGCACTGTTCAATCCATCATCCAAAAATGCTTTCCAGTCGGAAATGTGGTACAACTGCAAACCTACCATGACATGGCCGTCCACCTAAACTGACAGGCTGGGCAAGGACAGCATTAATAAGAGAAGCAGCCAAGAGGCCCATGGTAACTTTGGAGAAGCTGCAGAGATCTACAGCTCAGGTGGGAGAATCTGTCCACAGGACAACTATTAGTCGTGCACTCCACAAATCTGGGCTTTATGGAAGAGTGGCAAAAAGAAAGCCATTGTTGAAAGAAAGCTATAAGAAGTCCTGTTTGCAATTTGCGGGAAGCCATGTGGGGGACACAGCCAACATGTGGAAGAAGATGCTCTGGTCAGATGAGATCAATATTGAACTTTTTGGCCTAAAAGTAAAACACTATGTGTGGTGGAAAACTAACACTGCATATCACCCTGAACACACCATCCCCACGGTGAAACATGGAGGTAGCATCATCATGTTGTGGAGATGCTTTTGTTTAGCAGGGACAGGGAAGCTGGTCAGAGTTGATGGGTAGATGGATGTAGCCAAATACAGGGCAATCTTAGAAGGAAACCTGTTAGAGTCTGTAAAAGACTTGAGACTGGGGCGGAGGTTCACTTTCCAGCAGGACAATGACCCTGAACATACAGCCAGAGTTACAATGGAATGGTTTAGATCAAAGCATATTCATGTGTTAGAATGGCCAAGTCAAAGTCCAGACCTAAGTCTAATTGAGAATCTGTGGCAAGACTTGAAAATTGCTGTTCACAGACGCTTCCCATCCAATCTGACAGAGCTTGAGCTATTTTGCAAAGAAAATAGGCAAAAATGTAACTCTCTAGATGCTTAAAGCTGGTAGAGACATACCCAAAAAGACTTGCAGCTGTAATTGCTGGACATGTACAGTTTGTTTCGTTCCGAATTAATATTCGGACTAATTTTTCATTATTCGGAGATTCGGATATATCCGAATACCCGAATTACAATATAAACAAATTTTACTGAATGCTCCGAATAACGTAACGAAATTCGTCTGAATTTCGGAAATTCGGACTGAAATTCGAATCGAATTTTAGATGAAACTCCAGTCGAATTCTCACTACACATATTGCTGAAATCAATGACTGTGTGTGTAATTAGAGTACCATTTTGAAATAATGCTGTTTTTGTTAAGCCAAAGTTGATTTAAAGAGTCATTGTAATAATTTGATGAAGATTGTTCTTTTGTTTGTTCGCTTTGCTGCTTTCGAATGGAAAACAATATAACGTTTTCGTTTCAACCGATTTGAAAATGTATAGATTTGATCATTTTGAATCGAAAAGATTGGTAAATTCGATTTGAAAATTCCGACTACGAATTCTGAATACGAATTCCGAAAACGAATCCCGAAAATGATTCGAACGAATCAACTGAATTTAACTAAACGAAATAACTAGATTAACGAATCAAAACGAAACAAATGCATATGTCTAGTAATTGCAGCGGAAGGTGGTTCTACAAAGTATTGAGGGGGGCGGAATACAAATGCACGCCACACTTTACACATATTTAGTCATTACACATATTTATTTGGAAAAAATATTGAAAACCATTTATCATCTTCCTTCCACTTCACAATTATGTGCCACTTTGTGTTGGTTGTAAAATGTAGAAAATGACAAGGGGTATGAATACTTTTTCAAGGCACTATATATATATATATATATATATATATATATATATATATATATATATATATATATATATATTTTATTTTTTTTTTATTTTTTTATCATTTTATCAGCATATATATTGTTACTATTTTATATAAATATATATTGTACGTATAGTGTGTGAGTGTGTGTTTGTGTGTGACCTAAACTTTGTTTTCATTATTACATTATTTTGTGCAAATTAGTTATTTGCTCTCCATGTACAAAATATTTTAATAGAATCTATTTAAAAGTATCTTTTACCCTGATGTAAAAAAATTTCTGTTTCAATACATTTTTGAAATAGAGGGTTTAATAATGCAGTACAATAGAAAAAAGACAGCACATTTGAAACAAAGGGTAATAATGACAGTCAGGGTCTGAAGCTGCAGATAAGGTTTGTCCAGTGATGAAAGATAGCAGGCAGTAGGAAGTGGGTACTCTGTCTGGATGACAAAAAAATAATAAAATTAATATAAAATTAATATACCCTGTCACTCACTGTGATCCAAGACACCCAGGGATGACGTGTGTACCTGCTGCATTGCCACACAAATGTGTCTCGGTGAAAAAGATAGATGGAAGTATACTAGCAAGAGAAAATGAAAGAGTGGATTGGAGAGGGCAGAGTGAAGAAGGCAAAAGAAAATGGAGTAGGCACCATGTGTCAATATAAAATCACCTCAATTTCTGTAATAGCATGAAAACCTAATTCGGGGTATTCGTGGGACAGGCAGGAAGTGATTGAAATGTTTTTGGAAAGTAATGAGCTATATAATAATTCATCCAATATAGTTTTTTTTAGATACCAGACCATTTAGTTCTTAACCTAGGATTTATTTGTAGCTTGGACCTAAAAATTCCCACACTGGAACTGAAATATGATGGGGGCGGGTTGTGATCTCAGCGCATCGGTGTCATGGTTACACGCTCCGCACGCAGCGTCATTCTGACGCTGTGTTGTGGGAGCCAGTGTTCATTCCATCCTACGCTGTGGCGTCGGGTGGGCGGGTACCTACCGTGATCGGTGTATTTTTGCATTGATAGCCTCAAGAAACTATTAGATAAGCACCTGAATGGCCGCAACATACAGGGATATACATTGTAATACTGACACATAATCACACATAGGTTGGACTTGATGGACTTGTGTCTTTTTTCAATGTCGCCTACTATGTAACTATGATATCTCATTTATATCCACACACACCATCCCTTGGTGGTAACCTATGTACGTTATATTTTTCTTTATTAGCCACACATACTTCCCCTTCAACCTCACCCAATTATCACATATTCTCCTATTCACAGAATCAGGTGTCTACTGTGGCATGTATGCACATTCCTAAGTGATGATGCATTGCAGTGTTTCGGTAATCATGGCTGCTGATCTCCCCTGGTCCGGGGTTCACCCATTCTGGGGGTGTTCTCTGCCTCAACCCCGGTTGAGACTATGTGCAACCCAGACCACCAACCAATCCCACCCTAGGAGCTGTGACCAACCTTGGTTTTTTGTGAGCACTATTGAAGCTATATGCTTCCTTTTACTTACCTGTGTAGAGGGCCTCCCAGACTAACAGACCTTTATTGTTTCAACCTTGTTCAGTATATATCCATGCATCTGACTCCTGACGATTGGTTTAAAACCATGAAACGCGTTAAGTTAACATCTAATGGATGCTCCAACCTCTAAATAATCAAAATTGTTTGTTATATTCTCCTATATATGAACTGTACTAATCATGTATACCATTTTGATTTATTTTGTATGACTTGTACCATTATGTCCAGTGACCAATTATATTAAAATTTTTTATGAATATATTGAATATGTAAATCTGGTGATTACGCTATTCTGTATATTATTGAGTATTGATATAAGGTTGATTTTTACTGGACTACTACTTTGGTGCTATGACATGAAATTTAAATTAAACTTAATCTACCTTTTTGGTAAAAAACTAGTTAATTACTCTTTGACATGCCTCACTCAAAGTCCCACTCCAATCTCTATCCTTTTTCTCACACAACAGGCATGGAGACATGCCATTGCCATACCTAGGTTGGGACAGGTCACAACTCCCTTAAATCTCATAGGGTACACATGTTGCATCCCAACTAAATAGAAAGTATGTCTTTAGGATGTCAACCAAAGGCTGAAAGAAATTAATGTGGGATTTGAAGTGGTGTCCCTGGAGGCCTGACATGGCAAATGTATGTAGAAGTTGTAGTAAACTCGGGAGGGAGATTTGGGTATTAGAGAATGTCCAGGTCACATTATCAGCAAAAAGGCAGGGTTTGTACCCTTTATGTTAGCAAGGACCTAAGGGCCCAATGGTACGTGCAAACAGTGGAGGGGAGAGGAGATTTGTTCCCAGCATTTTGATAGATGAAGGAGATGCACAAGTCATCTGATGTTATCGTTCACGTGACCATTAACCATAAAACTCTCCTGTTCCCTACTGATTAAAGAATGGATAGCTTTTCCTTTTGTTTTGTTGTTTTTTTCTGTTGGCAAGGATTTTGGCCGGTATCTTAACATCTAAATTGAGGTAATAAATGGGGTAATAATTCAGCCAAGATATATGGTCAGTATTAGTTTTTGGTATCATGCATCTACCGGCTGCCAGGGTATCCGATCCTAGGTTGTCATCCCTTCGAAGAGTGTTAAAAAGTCATGTGAGGTTCAGAGTTAAGGTTTGCATAATTTTTTTAAGTAGGTTGCAGT
Source organism: Lithobates clamitans (assembly GCA_037952925.1). NCBI lineage: Eukaryota > Metazoa > Chordata > Amphibia > Anura > Ranidae > Lithobates > Lithobates clamitans. The sequence goes on from JBBGZY010000746.1 coordinate 5,704,060, forward strand.
AAATTCATCCAGTCCCAGTCTATTTTTTGGCTTACAAAGATTTGACTTTGATTGGACTTTGATGGATGTGATTGGTGCTCCCAGAGTTGTATAGCTGAAAGCAGTGTTTTAATCTGGGGGTGGGAGGTTGTGGAAAGGGGCATCTGGAGGTGTTAGTGAAATTCAGATGTTATTTTTCAGGGTTGGTAGAGTTTTTAATGTTCAAACAGGTTTGGCGTTGAAATGGATATTTTTAAGTCAATGGGCCAAACAAGTGTTACCTTTTATATAAAATGTATTTTTGGGCCATCTCATTTCTTTTTTGCCCTGTTCCAATAGGCACAAATCGAGGTGATAATAAATGTATTCTATATTATGTTTAAGTTCAGGAGATGAGGACACTTCATGTTGTGTTGAGATTCACTCTCTAGCTGTGCAACAAAGAGTTGTCTGCTTTTTTCTTTTGCAGAGCTAGTTGGCTAAACATGGCTCTTATGACTTTTTATGAGCATGCTGTATATAGGGATCGCTTAAGAGTGAATCACTGATAACCCATCGTGCATCCTGTGATTTAGTATATATATATATATCTTAGTAAAAGTTTTTGAGCATTGTGGTCAGACCAAGAGATATTGACAGTCTTATACTCTTGCACTTGTGGAAAGAGGGTTCAAGAAACAATCTTGCAAAACACATTATGAGGATGTGAATAATGGGTAAAGAATAACAAGTAAACATTTGTTGGTATAGAGATCACTCCAGCAGTCCAACAGATGGTAATGCTATAGGAGTTTCACATTGGCTCTAGCATTGCGCCCTGGGCGTGCTCCCCCTATAGGTCTGACGTACAAGAGCGGCGATTCGACAGGAGAGTCAACCTGCCACAGTATAACTGCGGTGGTTGGTCCTTAAGAGGTTAATGAGCAAAGCGGGTGACAAATTAATTAGTTTTAGGTGAGCGGGTGATGGAGTGGTGTGCTTAAAGTGTTTGTAAAGGCTATTTTTTTCCTGGAAAATAACAAACATATAATACTTACCTACTCTGTGCAATGATATTGCACAGAGCAGCTGTGAAGCTCCTCTCCTTGGGTCCCCTGCCGATGCTCTTGGCCCCTCCTGTTCTTTGTGTGCCCCTATAGCAAGTTGCTTGCTATAGGGGGCACACATATATGGGCTTAATACCGAGTTGAGCTGTGTACGTCTATTGACATACACAGCAGGGCTCAGCCCCACTCCCTGCTCACTGGATTTGAATGACAGCAGCAGGAGTCAATGGCTGTTTTTTTGGGGAGTGTAACCCTGGTAAGTTCAAAGATAATACATTATGGAACATAATGTATGGAAGGCCAAATAGTCATCTGATGTGGTCTAGTAAATACTGGGTGAGTTTGCCTCACTGTAAGGAGGTCCCACTCACTCTAAGCAAAGTGTGTGCAGAGGAAAGCAATGTAAAAGAAGGTGAAGAAGAGATTAAAATGAAAACCATAGAGCTGTAGATGTGGAACAAATATGTTCAGACTTGTAAGTGTGTCGCCATAATGGTGATGCCATCTACGGTATACAGTCATTCATGTAAGCAATATAGTGTGAATGACAAGTGGGTTGGCAGTGTCCTCCACCCATGAGCACTTAATGTCACTAGAGTGATAAGTGTGAAAAAATGTGTAGTAAGGAAAGACATTATCTAAGTTGGTAACTTGGATAGTAGGGAATGTCAATAGCCCATACATCAACTTATTAAATCACACAAAGTTTTCCAAATGCAAGTAATGTTTAATACATTATGCAGGGAGGCAATGAGGTGGAGGTCTACCACTGCTTCTTTTTCTGTTCCAGACAAGAGTGTGCCTACAATATTCACAGTGGATGCTACAAAAAAACACATATAACATTGGAGGGCACCAAATATAGTCAGAAACACCAGACTGCTCACCACAAGACTCAAAGTCACTGTCACCCACAAAATGCAGTCCAGAGTTATTGTGAGTGGAAGATCTCCTGTATACAATAACATACAAGATCCTTGAGAAAGTTTATAGCAGCTGTACAGCAAAACCAACAATACAGTGTGTTGGCAGATGAATTTAGAGGGGTGAACACATTTAGAAACTATAGCTAGCCTCCATTTAAACAGTGGCTGTGGCCCAGATGGTATAAACTTACAATCCAGTTATCAATCAAGAGAGATATTTGAGACCATATAAAAAATCTTTAGCAATATATTATGTGTAAGAGCAGTGATCTCTGTAAAAATAAAGTTATTTGGCATGTTGCCCTAGAGCTGATGAGCCCACCCCCAAAGAGCCTGGTAAACATTAAACCCATAAAGAAATAGCCTGTGGATACAATAGGTGGTGGAGGGGTATTACATGAGTTATGCCTGTACCATGCCACAAATTAGTTATGGATAAGGGGCATGAAATCTATGTAGATAGATAGATAATATTATATATAAAATACCAGTATTTATATTTTCATAACAGAAGTTGACCCAACTAAAATCTACATGTTATTTCCCTATGAATGAGAGAAAGGCAGGTAGCGACTGTTTGTAAGGATTGTGTGCACAGCAGACAAATAATTTATGGTAGAGAAAGAAGCTTTTGGCCTGATTAATGTGGGCATGGAGATTGTTCATGGCAGCTCATTAGCCAATGAATGGTGGTGGCAGAAGAGTTTCTGAGAAACATTATGGTAGTACTGTTCAGTGGTTTGAGCAATCTGTGTGATGCAGAGGGAGAAAGGGGGCAGTGTTCTAACTTGTCCCTTCTGGGTCCCAGATATTGCCAGATGGTTAGCAGAAATAGGCAGAGATTTCTGTGGACAGTATCTGGCCCCATGGTAATAGTGACCAGGGTGCAAAACATTTGAGCGGCCAGCCAACTAGATACAGAATTTTATAAGTAGGATGCAACCTTACAAGATTAATGTTCCCACTATATGCAGTGGGCTTAACCTTTTTTCATCAGTTATGCCCATGATATTTTTAGGACAACAAGCATTCTTGGAATGGTATGAATAGTATTTGACTTGTGCAAATTGTCCCTGGGGGGTAATCTGTACATCTAGTTTTGTCTGTTGTTTTTAGCTTCTTTAACTGACAAAAACATATCTATACTTAAGAAAGCAGGTGTGTTTTTCAGGCATTTGTGTTGATAGTGCATCACAAACTCAGTTATTAGGATGTTCTGTAACTTGTTGGGTAAGTTTTGCCAAAATCTTAAACTGTGCAATGAAAGCATAGAAAGTGTCAGATTTTGACACTTTGGACATTTTCTAAATATAAACTAGTACATAGCATTGTCTTTATTTATATAACATGTTAAAAGCAGAAGTATTTATTTACAAGCTGTAGAATGTCTGTTTTAAAGTGATTGTAAAGTCTCGTTTTTCTTCCTCTAAAAATAACAAACATGTTATACTTACCTGCTCTGTTGCAGTGGTTTTGCACAAAGCAGCCCAGATCCTCCTCTTCTTAGGTCCCTCTGTGGCTCTCCTGGCCCCTCCCTCCTGTCGAGTGCCCCTACAACAAGCAGCTTGCTATGGGGGCACCCGAGCCGAGTCACAGCTCCCTGTGTCCATTCAGACACAGTACCCCAGTTTGGCCCCGCCCCCTCTCCTGATTGGCTAACTGACTTTGATTGACAGCAGCCAATGGCGCCGCTGCTGTGTCTCAGCCAATCAGGAGGAGAGTCCCGGACGGCCGAGGCACTCGTGGATTTTACTGGAGAGAGATGGGGATCAGGTAAGTATTAGGGGGTGCTGGGGTAGCTGCTGCACACAGAAGGTTTTTTATCTTAATGCATATAATGCATTAAAGATAAAAAAAAAAAAACCTTCTGCCTTTACAACCACTTTGATGTACATATTGTAAGCTCCAGACCATTACTGAAGATGGGAACAAATATACATTATCATAGCCCCCCAACTTTTTGAGATGGTAACGAGGGACACATATTAGCACACACCCCCTGCTACGCCCCCTTAAAGGAGAAATATACAAAAAAATATAAGTTAAATCCACATGTAGCAATAACTCACAGTGGAGCTGCTGGTTTAAGTGGGCTGTTACCGTCACCTTCTTTACCTTTATTTCACCAGAACTGGGTCTAGGGTCCCGTTGAGTTTACCATAAACAATGTAGGCACCGGACACTTGGATATCTTTTCCAGTGCTTTAATAAACGTAAATTGAAGGAAGTAGCAGGAAAGAGGTAGAAGGAAAGTTGCAGGGAAGCTCAAATACCTTTTCCTAGTGTTCCTTGTGTAGCATTAGGGATTGAAAACTTGTAGCTGAATATACTTTCTCTGTAGAGTTGAATCTTTGCCCGCCTGGATAGGTTTCTCTCACTAACCTAGCAGCCAGTACGCAGCACGAACAAAAGTCTCTGCCACAGACTTGATTGAAACAAAACCCCTACGATCCTCTGCCACAGGATGTAATGGTTTACGATGAACAACGAAACACAGCACTAGGACCTTTAAGCCAACCCGGCAGTACTATGCGGTAGGATTACTTTAGGATACGTCTTCCAACTGAGTCACCAGGCCCCTCTCCAGACCAGCACTCTGCATGATCCTTCCGTGACGGGTCCTCCCCTGGGATCTTCTCAGTTGTCCAGCTTCTTCACACAGGATAGACAGCTCAGGACCATTCCTCTGCCGCTGTGGTAGGCCCCAGACAAGCCTCTGGGCCCACCCACATGCCGAAGCGCCGTGGGCCTCCAGATCGGAGGACCACGAGGTAGTACTCTTAGCGCATACCTGTCGGCCAGGAGGGCCAGCAGGTGGATGGAAAAAAACCCCTAAACATGGCGTCTGTCCCATAAATACCCTCTCCCAGAATGCAACTCGGAGGACCACCTCCACCGAGTTATCTCCGGGACAGAGGAGCACTTATACACTTCAACGTGTTGCCTTTCCAACACCGACCCATGGTGACAACGACACCCACAGGCACAGTGTGAAATTACATGCAAATCAGCCGAGCTGGAACAGAGGCAAATCTGACTATGTATGAACAGATAACCCACTAAATTTACCTATCAACAGTAGATTAAAAATCTACCAGCGCTACACACAAGTGTCTTTTTTTTTACCACTAGTATTCCTTTATATTGGCTTTTGAAATTTACAAATGCAGCAATTTATAAATTGGATGAAAGGTTTAGCACTGGGAAACACTTTTTGATAGATAAAATGTGCATTTTAGGTACAACAAAATAGATTAGACCAAAGTGAGGGACAGGTGAGGAGGAAAGAGGGACAGAGGGACAGTTGGGTGCTATGCAGTATGCTCTGTATGTCTAGGTAAATATAAAAAAAATAGATATGGCTGATAATGTGAGATTAAAGCTGTCTTATCATCAGGTGCCATTGGCAGTCTGAGCCATGATGGACAGTGATTATAGTCTATTTGTATAGGGATCCTATTCCATTCCTATGCCTTTATTTAACAAATAGTATAACAATTTGGAACACCCCATAGTAGTGATCTAATACTTTTCATAGGGAGGTAAAGATCGAGGCCTTTGGGATTAGCTGGATTTCATAATGCAGTTGTGTTTGTTTGTTCACAGGGTTATATTTAGCCCATCAAACACTATAATTCCTAAATGTTTGATTGCACCGTGGCTTTCAGCTCATAGGACACTATTGTTTCATATGTTTGAAATAATAGACTCCAGTTTAAGCAAAGTTAAGCAAAACATGGCCACTGCCATTGTTAAACTTTTCTTATGAAAATGTCACTTGCTTGGCTCTGATGCCGACTCTCTTCAGGTCTAATCACTGGACCAGAACAATTATGCAGATAAGGAGTTCTTACTTTCAAGATATGGATACTTGTTTCAGGACAGTGATTCAGAAAGTGTTGAAGGCAAGAGACAAGTATACAGGCAACTAGCACTTTCAGGAGGAAATCCGCAATTGTAAATGAGTGAGTGAAAATGCCCGGGTTTGATTTGTGGGGAGTTTGTTGAATCCTGCTTGGGGAGGTAGGCACTGCCATGAGGAACATTTACAAAAGCAAAAAGCCAGGGGAGTGACATGGAAAAACTACTAATTGTTTAAATCACATGCTTAAAAAATAACTTTGTTACAGGGCCAGGGATGCATAGTCTGCATCACATATTTTTTATGTGTAATTGATTATTATTACATGTGGCTCAACTACAGCATCAGCACCCTCAATTAAATTACAATCATTTTGAGAAAAAAAGGGGTTTTAGGTAGTCTTGACAAAGACATCTTGCTTCTTATGCAGAGGTAGTAGGCCTTAATTGATTCGTTGAATGAGCAGCCACAACAGATATAAAAGCTATAGGAAAGTTTACTTAAAAAAAAAAAAAGCTAAAGCTCTTAACCACTTAAGGACTGGAAGGTTTTGTCCCCTTAATGACCAGGCCATTTTTTGCGATACAGCACTGCGTCGCTTTAACAGACAATTGCGCGGTCATGCGACGTTGTACCCAAACAAAATTGATGTCCTTTTTTTCCCACAAATAGAGCTTTATTTTGGTGGTATTTCATCAGCTCTGCGATTTTTATTTTTTGCACTATGAACAAAAAACGACAATTTAGAAAAAAAACAATATTTTGTACTTTTTGCTATAATTAATATTAAAAAAAATAAAAAAATAAAAATCTCTTCATCAGTTTAGGCTAATATTTATTCTTCTACATATTTTTGTTTAAAATATTGCAATAAGCGTATATTGATTGGTTTGCGTAAAAGCTACAGCGTCTACAAAATAGGGGATATATGTATGGCATTTTTATTATTTTATTTCTTTTTTTTTTTGCTTATTGTTCTGCAATTTTTAGCGAAATTGCGGCGGACAGATCGGACACTTTTGACACATTTTTGGGACCATTGACATTTATACAGCGATCAGTGCTATAAAAATGCATTGATTACTGTGTAAATGTCACTGGCAGGGAAGGGGTTAACACTAGGGGGTGATCAAGGGGTTAAATGTGTTTCCTAGGAGTTGTTTCTAACTGTGGGGGCATGGGAGTCACTGGAGGAGAGAGATCGCTGTTCCTAATCAATAGGAACAGCAGATCTGTCTCTCCTCCCCTGTCAGAATGGGGATCTGCCTGTATACATTGACAGAACCCATTCTGGCTCTGGCCCCCTATTGCTCTTAAAGCGGGTGATGTACACCTAAGGCAATTCTCCCAGGAGACCCAACCTGCCGCAGTATAATGACGATGGCTGGTCTTAAAGCAGTTAACTTCATACAAACTGGCCAGTGGTAAAACAGTACTGTATGGTACCATACAGTACCATACTGCATTGCAATAATAATGTCAAAACAGAGTACACAAAAACACTTCAAACCACAACTCCTTCCCATCCCTTGAAACCCAATTATTCCCCAAATAATCAAAATATAGATTTCAGGTATGTGTTTGGCACACGTAGACTAGTGTCAGAACAATGCACGAACACTTGAATAGGCAAAACATGCACAAAAACAAATGCAGGTTTTACCTTGGAAAATAATTGGTGTACCGTATATTATCTGAGAGACAACAGTCATAATTATTGCTCAGTGGCTGGACAGTATGTAAGCAGCTTTGTTGGGCTGCAACATAGGAGGAAGCAAAGAAGCAGGTTTTATTTTGCAACAGAAATTACGTGTATTATTTGGGAGGCAGAGAGCAGTTTGCCAATCATTCCAGCCACCTGGTGCTGTGTCTGTCTTCCTCTCTGGGTGTGGGTATTTCCCTCTATGGGACTGACATCCATTGCCCAGGCTCCGGCTCTTGTGTTTCTCGCTGAGTTTCATCTCCCCACCATCATACAGCTCCCAGGGGAAGACTGATGGAACCGGTGGCATTGTATGTATTTATTCATCATTTTTTATCCATGTTTCTTTTTTAACTCTGGGTGGTACACCCATTCGAATACATAAACTTCCTGTCCACTTTATAGCTAGCCACTTATATTGCGCCAGTAGGCCAGGATTTTTCATCAATTGCATCTTTCTGTGCTGTTCCCGAAGAAGCGAGACTCTTCTCGTGAAATGCGTCAAGAACTACAGCACAGCTGTCCTAGACTGTTGGCAGTCACTTTCATGACATCTCCAGGCCTTATGGAAAGGTTCATCACATAAATGTAAATTTAGTAATGTATTGGTGTTTATTATATATTTTTCTTTTGTATTATATGTTTTTTTTAAATGTTTGTTAATAAATTGTTTACAAATTTTACTTTGTACGTCTGAGGTGTAACTCTTTATAAGTCACATGGGCAGTTTTGTTTTTTCTTGTGTGCATACTACATCACACCAACTATTTATTTTATTTTATTGTAATATTATTTGAGAGGCAAAAGTCACAAATATTTTTCAAAGCTTGAACAGTAAGAAAGTAGCTTTCTTAGTCTCTAATATGAGGATGAGATGAAATAGGGTTTATCTGTATTATTTGAGAGACAATAGCCACAAATATTGAGCTCTACTTTGTCCAAGCTTTTTGTGCTACAACCCCTTTCACGTTATTTAGTGGAAATTTTCAGATGTAATTTTTCTTTTGGTTTTGTTTTTACTCATTTTTTTATTTTTATGTTCAAATATACTAATTTATTTATATTTTTATTTGTTTCTGTATTTATTGGTAGTGGGGAAGTAATTGGGCTGCACACTACAGAAGTCAAGCACATCTGCAATTCCTCTACTTCTCCTAGGCACGCAGGCACTAAGCAGGGGAAAATCTTATGGCCAGGAGAAAGGGCAGGCAACAGCAAAAATTAGGTGTAGAATCCTAAGGCCATAGACTGCCCATCCTTCCCCAAATCAGAAACAAAAGACAGACAAGCCACATATTCATGTGTTAAAATGTCCCAGTCAAAGTCCAGACCTAAATCCAATTTAGAATCTGTGGCAAGACTTGAACATTGCTGTTCACTGACGCTCTTCATCCAATCCGACAGAGCTTGAGCTATTTTGCAAAGAAGAATACGCAAACATTTCACTCTCTAGATGTGCAAAGCTGGTAGAGACATCCCCAAAAAGACTTGCAGCTGTAATTGAAGCAAAAGGTGGTTCTACAAAGTATTGACTCAGGGGGGCTGAATACAAATGCATGACACACTTTTAAGATAGTAATTTATAAAAAAATTTGAAAAATATTTATCATTTTCCTTTCACTTCACAATCATGTGTCACTTTGTTGGTCTATCACATAAAATCCCAATAAACTACATTTACTTTTTGGGTTCTAACATGACATGACATGAAAATTTAAAGGGGTGTGAATACTTTTTCAGGGCACTGTAGTTATATGTAAAATGCACTTTTTGCGCATCTTTCAAAAAGTTTTCCCAATGCTAAACCTTTCATCCAATTTCTAAATGTCTGCATTTGTAGATTTCAAAAGCCAGTATAAATAGTAGTGGTAAAAAAAGGTACTTGTGGGTTTAACTTATCATTTTTTTAAAATAACTATCCTTTAAGAGGGCGTGAAGGGGGGGTGCCTACTACATACTTTTGCTAATCGGTGTCCCCTGTTCCCATCTCAAAAAGGGATGCGTGTATGAATTTGTGCATGTTGCTCTATTAACATTGTATAGGAATTTTAAATCTATATCTACAGCATACCTCCCAACTTTTGAACTTCAGAATGAGGGATACTCAAAAAGAATGAAGAGCTTCCATTACAAATGGTTTTGCATGAACTATGGAAGTGTGTGTTACACAAAGTGCAGAAGGAGTCAGGAGTCCATTACGCACAGAGTTCAGGAATGCATTACGTGCAGAGTGAAGGGCTCAGGAATGCGCTATGTATTGAGTGCAGAGTTCAGGAGTACACTATGCACACAATGCAGAGATCATGAGTTGGGAACTATGTACACAATGCAGAGATTAGGAGTGCACTATGTACACAGTGAAGGGATCAGGAGGGCACTGCGTACACAGTGGAGGGATCAGGCGTGCACTGCGTACACAGAGGAGGGATCAGGCGTGCATTACGTACACAGTGGAGGGATCAGGCGTGCACCACGTACACAGGGGAGGGCTCAGGAGGGCACTCTGTACACAGGGGAGGGATCAGGAGGGCACTATGTACACAGGGGAGGGATCAGGAGGGCACTACGTACACAGTGGAGGGATCAGAAGGGCACCACGTAAACAGGGGAGGGATCAGGAGGGCACTATGTACACAGGGGAGGGATCAGGAGGGCACTACGTACACAGTGGAGGGTTCAGGAGGGCACTACGTACACAGGGGAGGGATCAAGAGGGCACTACGTACACAGGAGAGGGATCAGGAGGACACTATGTACACAGAGGAGGGATCAGGAGGGCACTACGTACACAGGAGAGGGATCAGGAGGGCACTATGTACACAGAGGAGGGATCAGGCATGCACCACGTACACAGGGGAGGAATCAGGAGGGCACTACGTACACAGGAGAGGGATCAGGAGGGCACTATGTACACAGAGGAGGGATCAGGATGGCACTATGTACACAGGAGAGGGATCAGGAGGGCACTATGTACACAGGGGAGGGATCAGGAGGGCACTATGTACACAGGGGAGGGATCAGGCGGGCACTACGTACACATTGGAGGGATCAGGAGGGCACTATGTACACAGGGGAGGGATCAGGAGGGCACTATGTACACAGGGGAGGGATCAGGCGGGCACTACGTACACATTGGAGGGATCAGGAGGGCACTATGTACACAGGGGAGGGATCAGGAGGGCACTACGTACACAGCGGAGGGATCAGAAGGGCACCACGTACGCAGCGGAGGGATCAGGAGGGCACTATGTACACAGGGAAGGGATCAGGAGGGCACTATGTACACAGGGGAGGGATAAGGCATACACCACGTACACAGGGGAGGGATCAGGAGGGCACCACGTACACGGGGGAGGGATCAGGAGGGCACTCTGTACACAGGGGAGGGATCAGGAGGGCACTATGTACACAGGGGAGGGATCAGGAGGGCACTACGTACACAGTGGAGGGATCAGAAGGGCACCACGTACACAGGGGAGGGATAAGGAGGGCACTATGTACACAGGGAAGGGATCAGGAGGGCACTATGTACAAAGGGGAGGGATCAGGCATGCACCACGTACACAGGGGAGGAATCAGGAGGGCACTACGTACACAGGAGAGGGATCAGGAGGGCACTATGTACACAGGGGAGGGATCAGGAGGGCACTATGTACAAAGGGGAGGTATCAGGCATGCACCACGTACACAGGGGAGGGTTCAGGAGGGCACTACGTACACAGGAGAGGGATCAGGAGGGCACTATGTACACAGAGGAGGGATCAGGAGGGCAATATGTACACAAGAGAGGGATCAGGAGGGCACTATGTACACAGGGGAGCTATCAGGATGGCACTACGTACACAGGGGAGGGATCAGGAGGGCACTATGTACACAGGAGAGGGATCAGGAGGGCACTATGTACACAGGGGAGGGATCAGGAGGGCACTATGTACACAGAGGAGGGATCAGGAGGGCACTATGTACACAGGGGAGGGATCAGGAGGGCACTACGTACACATTAGAGGGATCAGGAGGGCACTATGTACACAGGGGAGGGATCAGGAGGGCACTATGTACACAGGAGAGGGATCAAGAGTGCACTATGTACACAGGAGAGGGATCAGGAGGGCACTATCTACACAGGGAGGGATCAGGAGGGCATTATGTACACAGGGGAGGGATCAGGAGGGCACTATGTACACAGAGGAGGGATCAGGAGGGCACTATGTACACAGGGGAGGGATCAGGAGGGCACTACATACACAGTGGAGGGATCAGGAGGGCACTATGTACACAGAGAAGGGATCAGGAGGGCACTACATTCAAGAGCCCTTGTTACTAAAGTGTGGGAAATATAGGTTTAGTAGAAAGCCACCAGGCAATACCCTGTCATTTTTCAATACATTCTTCTTGTATTGTGATACCAACAACATTTATGTTAAAGATGATGGATGGATGCACAGAACACTCAGACATCCCAGATTATTTTCTCCCTGTCAGAGTCTCTGTAAGTACCATATGACTTGTGTTGGCAGGAAGGAATACAGTCTGTGTTCTGTATGCCCCACAGAGAATCTTTATCACAAATCTTGCTGGTGTCAGTATACAATCCTGGAGGGATTGGATGAACGATTTTGTTATCTGGAGCTCCATGCTGGCAGCAGTGCAGGGTAATACAACTCACTGTTTGTCATGATGGGGCTGAGGAATCTGTCTCCTTCTTACAGTGTGCTCCCCATAGCAGGCTGTGTTCTTTCCTCTCTCTCTCCCTTCAGCGCAGCTGCCGACATCTCCTATTCTCAGAGGTCAAAGAAGGCGCCGGGTACAGTGTTTCCCATTGGCTGAGGAGGCAGAAGAGAGATTTTATATCAATCCGCTTCTGAAATCTTCTTGCCGGGTCTAATTAAAGATCATCGGGTTATGTGGCCAGGCTGCTGTATCCCTCCACAAGAAAAAAAAAATAGTCCCCAGTTTCCAGGCCGCAATATAGGATATGCTGGCAATAACATTAAAAAAAACACAGTAACATCTGCAAATACTAAGATAAATTTTGGGGGTGCTTAAAGAATTTTAGGGACGTGTCATAGTGGGCGTGGCTTAAATGGGCGTGGCTCAAGAGGGTGTGGTTAGAGTCTGAGATGAATGAGGTATGGAGAGGGAAAGGGGGAGAGGGGGAGAGGGAAATGACGGGACAGCAGCTCCAGATCCTACACAATAAAAATATGTGTATTCTAGAAAGTTTAACAATCAGCAGATAAAGATACTCCAAACGCCTGGTGTTAGCACTTCAATCATCCCGGCACCATGGTTGTTATGGTGTCAGGATGATTAAAGTGCATTATTTCTATTATTACATTGTAATATAAAATGAAATCATTCAACTCACCATAATGCAGAATCAGTGGGAGCCCCGAGTGTGTCACTAGCCACGTCGCCTGCCACCAGCCGTCCGTCCTTGCATCAGGTGCCCCCAGCAGAGTCCGTCCTTGCATCAGGTGTCCCCAGCAGAGCCCCCCTCACACCAGGAGTCCCCAGCGGAGCCCCCCCTCACACCAGGTGCCCCCAGCGGAACCCCCCCTCACATCAGGTGCCCCCAGCGGAGCCCCCCTCACACCAGGTGCCCCCAGCGGAGCCCCCCTTACATCAGGTGCCCCCAGCGGAGCCCCCCCTCACATCAGGTGTCCCCGGCAGAGCCCCCCCTCACATCAGGTGTCCCCGGCAGAGCCCCCCCTCACATCAGGTGTCCCCGGCAGAGCCCCCCTCACATCAGGTGTCCCCGGCAGAGCCCCCCTCACATCAGGTGTCCCCGGCGGAGCCCCCCCTCACATCAGGTGTCCCCGGCGGAGCCCCCCCTCACATCAGGTGTCCCCAGGGGAGCCCCCCTCACATCAGGTGTCCCCGGTGGAGCCCCCCCTCACATCAGGTGTCCCTGGCAGAGCCCCCCTCACATCAGGTGTCCCTGGCAGAGCCCCCCCCCACATCAGGTGTCCCTGGCGGAGCCCCCTCTCACATCAGGTGTCCCTGGCGGAGCCCCCCTCACATCAGGTGTCCCTGGCGGAGCCCCCTCACATCAGGTGTCCCTGGCGGAGCCCCCCCTCACATCAGGTGTCCCGGTGGAGCTCCCCTTACATCAGGTGTGTCCCCAGTGTGTCCCCTTACAAATTCCCACAGCGGTGCGCCCCCCCTCCCCTACCTCAGAGGTGTCCGCCGGTGTCTTGTCGAATACCGCATGGCAAAACCCCCGCCCCTTTCCATAACAGACTGGCAGCGGGGCGGGGGTAGGCGGGGTGAGGCGGGGCGGAGCAGGGCGGAGGGTGGGCGGCGACGGAGGAGCTCCATCTAGCTCCCCCAGCCGTCTTCCTGAGTTTCTTCAAGATGGCGGCCGGCGGAGACAGTGTCTCCGCCGGCCGCAGACCTCTAGCGGCAGTGGGTGGCGGCGGCGAAAATCAAAAACCGGATTTTTCGGGACATTTCCCAGGACACCAAAAATTCGGGAATGGAGTGTAAGTCCCGGGAATGTCCCGGGAAATCCGGGACAGTTGGCAACTATGACACTGCTGCAGGTCCTATTGAGCTAGAAGGCAACATTAATCAACAGAAAAATGCAGGACAAACTCGATGCACAGCGGGACAAACTTGTAAATGCGGGAAAGTCCCGCTGAATCAAGGACAGTTGGGAGGTATGTGTACAGTATGCACATGCAGTAGGGTGCCATACGCAAATCTGATTAAAAATAAGCTGTATTAAACAGGTACAGTGTATACAAAAAGTGATTAATAGGCTAAAGGTCTGCATCAAATGTTCCCGAGGTTGTAAGTAATAATACACCGTGCTTATTTGTCACACGTTTTTGTTTTAGAGGCTTTTTATGAGTTGTAAACCTTCCTGTAGTTCTTCTGCCTTCTAAAATATAAATATATAAAGCAGCTTGGTTATGTTATATAACTTTATAGGTTTGTCTTATATTTGTGAAATTTATATCCCATAAATGTGTTAACAATGTCAATCCTGTCAAATAGGAATAACTAAGATAAGCAGCCATCTCTATATAGTGTTTCAGCATGTCTCATAAATTGTACCTTACTCTGCAGTGCTGTAATACATGGTTTCCAAATTTTGGTTACCATAACAAAGAGTGCAGTGCCCGAGTACTACCTGTGTTTTTATAGGTTACCACTAGGGATGAGCCGAACACCCCCCGGTTCGGTTCGCACCAGAACCCGCGAACGGACCGCAAGTTCGCACGAACGTTAGAACCCCATTGACGTCTATGGGACTCGAACGTTCGAAATCAAAAGTGCTCATTTTAAAGGCTAATTTGCATGGTATTGTCCTAAAAAGGGTGTGGGGACCCGGGTCCTACCCCAGGGGACATGTATCAATGCAAAAAAAACTTTTAAAAACGGCCGTTTTTTCGGGAGCAGTGATTTTAATGATGCTTAAAGTAAAAAAAAAAAAGTGAAATATTCCTTTAAATATCGTACCTGGGGGGTGTCTATAGTATGCCTGTAAAGTGACGCGTGTTTCCCATGTTTAGAACAGTCCCTGCACCAAATGTCATTTTTAAAGGAAAAAATCTCATTTAAAACTGCTTGCGGGTTTAATGTCATGTCGGGTCATGGCAATATGGATGAAAATCAGTGAGACAAACGGCATGGGTACCCCCCAGTCCATTACCAGGCCCTTTGGGTCTTGTATGGATATTAAGGGGAACCCCGCACCCAAATTAAAATAAGGAAAGGTCCCTATATACTCTGAACAGCAGTATACAGGCGGTGCAAACAAGACAGGGACTGTAGGTTTGTTGTTAAGTAGAATCTGTTTGTAATTTTGAACATTTTTAATGTGTTTAGCTCCAGCCAAAAAATCTTTTCTAAGCTTTTTGGAAAACATAGGGAAGGGTTATCACCCCTGTGACATTTGTTTTGCGTCTTTCCTCCTCTTCAGAAGATTTCACCTCACTTTTTTGTCCCAATGAAAAATGTTTTTTGAAAATTTGTGTTTTTTTGTGGAACAAGGATTGGAAAGCATCAGTGGAAAGGAAAAATTGTTTTCCCATATTAACTCTTACAGGAGAGAATTTCCCTTCCTTAGGGGTAGATTTCATCTCACTTCCTGTTGTCTCCTTCCGTTTGCAAGTAGGAGTCGTTTGTAAGTTAGATGTTTGAAAGTAGGGTCCTACCCTATATACTCAGCAGAAATTTGGGCCTTAGGTGTTGCTGTGGCCAAAACACTGTAAGCCCTCACAGGGCCCTGCTGTGAAATATTAGATCAAGAATTGTAATTACATGCTCCTGTTGAACAGGAGCTGAAAAATTAGGCCTTAGGCACTGGTGCTGGTGCCACAACACTGCAACCCCTCACAGACACTCTAGTTGGAACGCAGGAACGAGCCCTGCTGCAAAGTATTGCATCAAAAATTGTAATTACACGCCCCTGTTAGACAGGGGCTGAAAAATTGGGTCTTAGGCACTGGTGCTGGTGCCACAACACTGCAACCCCTGACAGACACTCTAGTTGAAACGCAGGAACAAGCCCTGCTGCAAAGTATTGCATCAAAAATTGTAATTACACGCCCCTGTTAGACAGGGGCAGAAAAATTGGGTCTTAGGCACTGGTGCTGGTGCCACAACACTGCAACCCCTCACAGACACTCTAGTTGGAATGCAGGAACAAGCCCTGCTGCAAAGTATTGCATCAAAAATTGTAATTACACGCCCCTGTTAGACAGGGGCAGAAAAATTGGGTCTTAGGCACTGGTGCTGGTGCCACAACACTGCAACCCCTCACAGACACTCTAGTTGGAATGCAGGAACAAGCCCTGCTGCAAAGTATTGCATCAAAAATTGTAATTACACGCCCCTGTTAAACAGGGGCTGAAAAATTGTGCCTTAGGCACTGGTGGTGGCGCCCAGAACCAAAAATGTTCTTACAAGCTATCAGCGTGATGATTGAGGAGGAAGAGGATAATTACTCAGGGATAGTCACTCAGCATCAGCATAGGCAGTCTTTGAAGGGATCTGAGATTTCAAAAAAAATTATTCGGTTACATCTGCATCAGGTGCTTGGTAGCTGGTGGTGATCCAAGACTGATTCATTTTTATGAAGGTCAGCCGATCGACCGAGTCGGTGGACAGACGCACCCTGTGATCGGTTACCACGCCTCCAGCAGCACTGAATGTGCGTTCCGAAAGAACGCTGGATGCAGGACAGGCCAGTAGCTCAATTGCATACTGTGCAAGCTCTGGCCAGTGATCCATCCTCAAGACCCAGTAACCCAGAGGATTTTCGGTGGGAAAGGTGTCCAAGTCTGATCTTGCCCCTAGGTATTCCTGCACCATGTAAAACAGACGCTGGCGATGGTTGCTGGAACCGATCATACCTTGGGGCTGCGGACCAAAAAATTGTCTGAACGCATCGGTCAGACGGCCACCTTCTCCACCGCTCCTTCTTTGACTGACCGAAGCCTCAGCAACACGTTGTCCAGAAACAGGAGTTTGTAACCTCCCAGTCTCTGGGAACGCGTTGCACAGACCTTTCTGCAAGGCCTCCCGAAGATGTTTCATCCTCTGCTCCCTCTGCGATGGCAAGATAAGGTCCGCAACCTTACCCTTGTAACGTGGATCAAGGAGGGTTGCCAGCCAGTATTGGTCCTTCTCCTTGATACCACGAATACGAGGATCCTTACGCAGGCTTTGCAGGATCAGGGAGGCCATGCAGCGTAGGTTTGCTGAGGCATTCGGTCCGGAGTCCTCTGGGTCACTAAGGACAACAACGTCCGCAGCCACCTCCTCCCAGCCACGTACAAGTCCATGTGTTCCTTGGGACTGATCCCTTAAAGACTGCTGATGCTGAGTGCCAGGCTCCACCTCCATACTGACACAATCTTCCTCCTCCTCCTCCTCCTCCTCCTCCTCCTCGTCCTCTTCCTGTGTGATCGGCGGGCACGCAGGAACACTGTCTGGATAAAGGGGGCCTTGAGAGCTAAGGAAGTCCTCCTCTTCCTGCCTCTGTTCTGCCTCAAGTGCCCTGTCCATTATCCCACGCAGCGTGTGCTCCAACAGGTGGACAAGGGGGACAGTGTCACTGATGCATGCACTGTCAGTGCTCACCATCCTCGTGGCCTCCTCGAATGGTGACAGGACAGTGCATGCATCCCTGATCATGGCCCACTGGCGTGGGGAAAAAAAACCAAGGTCCCCTGACCCTGTCCTGGTGCCATAGTCGCACAGGTACTCATTGATGGCCCTCTGCTGCGTGTGCAGCCGCTGCAGCATGGCCAACGTCGAGTTCCACCTGGTGGGCATGTCACAGATTAGGCGGTTCTTGGGCAGGTTAAACTCCTTTTGGAGGTCCGTCAGCCGAGCACTGGCATTATATGACCGGCGGAAATGCACAGAGACTTTCCTGGCCTGCCTCAGGACATCCTGTAAGCCCGGGTACCTGCCCAAGAACCGCTGCACCACCAAGTTAAGGACGTGAGCCAAACAGGGCACATGGGTCAGTTGTCCCTGTCGGAGGGCAGAGAGGAGGTTGGTGCCATTGTCGCAAACCACCATTCCTGCCTTAAGTTGGCGTGGCGTCAACCACCTCTGAACCTGCCCCTGCAGAGCTGACAGAACCTCTGCCCCAGTGTGGCTCCTGTCCCCCAAGCACACCAGCTCAAGCACCGCATGGCATCTTTTGGCCTGCGTACTTGCGTAGCCCCTTGAACGCCTACGGAGCACCGCTGGTTCCGAGGAAGAGGCCATGGAGGAAGAAGAAGAGGAGGGGGTGGAGGAGAGAGGTGTGTCACAATCAGCATTTTGGAGGCGTGGTGGCGGAACAACCTCCAACACTACTGCACCTTGTCCTGCATCCTTCCCAGCTGCCAGCAGAGTCACCCAATGCGCCGTGAAACTTAAGTAACGTCCCTGTCCATGCCTGCTGGACCATGAGTCAGCGGTAATATGCACCTTACCGCTGACCGCCCTGTCCAGCGAGGCATGGACATTGCCTTCCACATGCCGGTAGAGAGCCGGAATCGCCTTCCGTGAGAAAAAGTGGCGTTTGGGTACCTGCCACTGAGGAACCGCACATTCCACAAACTCACGGAAGGGGGCAGAGTCTACCAACTGAAAAGGCAGCAGTTGAAGTGCTAGCAATTTTGCCAAGCTAGCATTCAACCGCTGGGCATGTGGATGGCTGGGAGCAAACTTCTTTCGGCGGTGCAGCAGCTGGGGCAGGGAAATTTGCCTGGTACAATCTGACGTCGGTGTACCAAAAGCAGATTGCCCATAAGTACTTGGCTGTGACACACCTAATTCTACACCTTCATTCCTCTCACTGCAGGTCGCAGAGAGGACTGAAGGTCTAGTGGGGTTGGAAATCTCAGCTGATGAGGAGCAAGGAGAGATCGTCTTTGTTCTTTGGTGTGGGTCTTTTAGATACGCTTGCCAACGAACTGCATGGCAGGTCAACATATGTCTGGTCAAGCATGTGGTACCCAAGCGGGAGATGTTTTGGCCACGCGAGATACGCTTGAGACATATATTGCAAATAGCAGCGGTGCGATCTGATGCACTCGTCTCAAAAAAGGCCCACACCAAAGAACTTTTTGAATAACGCGCAGAGACTGCAGCGCCCTGCACATGTGGAGCTTTGGGGTGTGATGCAGTCAATGTGCTGCCCTTAGGCTGGCCCCTGGAGGGCATCCTGCCTAGTTGGTGATGTGCCACCTCCTCCTCCTCCTCCTCCTCCTCCTCTCTCCTATCAGGCACCCACGTTGAGTCAGTGACCTCATCATCCCCTCCCTCCTCATCACTGGAGCAAACCTGGCAGTATGCTGCAGCAGGGGGAGCATGACTGCCAGATTGCTGTCCTTCTTGGGCACCCCCTCTGTCCGTGCTCATGTTACTGCCTTCATTGAGCTCAGTATCATCATCAGAGCCTTCCAAACGCTGGGCATCCTCCTGGAGCATGTACCCAACACTGTGGTCAAACAGTTCGAGGGAATCCTCAGGAGGACATGGTGGGGCTAGGGAAGGAGTCACTGATGACATTGAGCTGAGGGAAGAGGCCGCTGCTTTGCCAGACAAAGCACCCTGGGCATGGGTGAGAGAGGATGAGGAGGATGAGGACGGCTTGGTCATCCACTCGACCAAGTCTTCCGCATGTTGCGGCTCAACACGGCCAGCTGCCGAAAAAAAGGCCAAGCGTGTCCCATGGCCACGTGCTGATGAGGATGCACCGTCTCCACGACCAGCACTAGACACAGAGCCTGCTTGCCCTCTCTTATTGGCTTGTGACTGTCTGCCTCTCCTTCTTGGCCTTCCAGACATACTAATGGCCTGTAGCTGCACTAAGCTGGGATAGAACACCTGTAATTTTCTTCAGGTAGCTTTATATACTGTAACCAGACAAGCCTGCCTGTCAGTAGGAAGATAACAGGAACGGATCTAGCTGAACACTGTGAGCAGGACGCACTGCACTGAATGTAAATAGCAGGAACGGATCTAGCTGAACACTGTGAGCAGGACGCACTGCACTGAATGTAAATAGCAGGAACGGATCTAGCTAAACACTGTGAGCAGGACGCACTGCACTGAATGTAAATAGCAGGAACGGATCTAGCTAAACACTGTGAGCAGGACGCACTGCACTGAATGTAAATAGCAGGAACGGATCTAGCTGAACACTGTGAGCAGGACGCACTGCACTGAATGTAAATAGCAGGAACGGATCTAGCTGAACACTGTGAGCAGGACGCACTGCACTGAATGTAAATAGCAGGAACGGATCTAGCTAAACACTGTGAGCAGGACGCACTGCACTGAATGTAAATAGCAGGAACGGATCTAGCTGAACACTGTGAGCAGGACGCACTGCACTGAATGTAAATAGCAGGAACGGATCTAGCTGAACACTGTGAGCAGCACGCACTGCACTGAATGTAAATAGCAGGAACGGATCTAGCTGAACACTGTGAGCAGGACGCACTGCACTGAATGTAAATAGCAGGAACGGATCTAGCTAAACACTGTGAGCAGGACGCACTGCACTGAATGTAAATAGCAGGAACGGATCTAGCTGAACACTGTGAGCAGGACGCACTGCACTGAATGTAAATAGCAGGAACGGATCTAGCTGAACACTGTGAGCAGCACGCACTGCACTGAATGTAAATAGCAGGAACGGATCTAGCTGAACACTGTGAGCAGGACGCACTGCACTGAATGTAAATAACAGGAACGGATCTAGCTGAACACTGTGAGCAGGACACACTGTACTAAATGTAAATAGTCTAGCTGCCTGACCGTGGTACTAATAGGATCAAAAAGAACACCTGTAATTTTCTTCAGGTAGCTTTATATACTGTAACCAGACAAGCCTGCCTGTCAGTAGGAAGATAACAGGAACGGATCTAGCTGAACACTGTGAGCAGGACGTACTGCACTAAATGTATATAGCAGGAACGGATCTAGCTGAACACTGTGAGCAGGACGCACTGCACTGAATGTAAATAGCAGGAACGGATCTAGCTGAACACTGTGAGCAGCACGCACTGCACTGAATGTAAATAGCAGGAACGGATCTAGCTGAACACTGTGAGCAGGACGCACTGCACTGAATGTAAACAGCAGCAACGGATGTAGCTAAACACTGTGAGCAGCACGCACTGCACTGAATGTAAATAGCAGGAACGGATCTAGCTGAACACTGTGAGCAGCACGCACTGCACTGAATGTAAATAGCAGGAACGGATCTAGCTGAACACTGTGAGCAGGACGCACTGCACTGAATGTAAATAGCAGGAACGGATCTAGCTGAACACTGTGAGCAGCACGCACTGCACTGAATGTAAATAGCAGGAACGGATCTAGCTGAACACTGTGAGCAGGACACACTGTACTAAATGTAAATAGTCTAGCTGCCTGACCGTGGTACTAATAGGATCAAAAAGAACACCTGTAATTTTCTTCAGGTAGCTTTATATACTGTAACCAGACAAGCCTGCCTGTCAGTAGGAAGATAACAGGAACGGATCTAGCTGAACACTGTGAGCAGGACGTACTGCACTAAATGTATATAGCAGGAACGGATCTAGCTGAACACTGTGAGCAGGACGCACTGCACTGAATGTAAATAGCAGGAACGGATCTAGCTGAACACTGTGAGCAGGACGCACTGCACTGAATGTAAATAGCAGGAACGGATCTAGCTGAACACTGTGAGCAGGACGCACTGCACTGAATGTAAACAGCAGCAACGGATGTAGCTAAACACTGTGAGCAGCACGCACTGCACTGAATGTAAATAGCAGGAACGGATCTAGCTGAACACTGTGAGCAGCACGCACTGCACTGAATGTAAATAGCAGGAACGGATCTAGCTGAACACTGTGAGCAGGACGCACTGCACTGAATGTAAATAGCAGGAACGGATCTAGCTGAACACTGTGAGCAGCACGCACTGCACTGAATGTAAATAGCAGGAACGGATCTAGCTGAACACTGTGAGCAGCACGCACTGCACTGAATGTAAATAGCAGGAACGGATCTAGCTGAACACTGTGAGCAGGACGCACTGCACTGAATGTAAATAGCAGGAACGGATCTAGCTGAACACTGTGAGCAGCACGCACTGCACTGAATGTAAATAGCAGGAACGGATCTAGCTGAACACTGTGAGCAGGAAGCACTGTACTGAATGTAAATAGCAGGAACGGATCTAGCTGAACACTGTGAGCAGGACACACTGCACTGAATGTAAATAGTCTAGATAGAAGATAACAGGAACGGATCTAGCTAAACTGAATACAGTGTATATATATATATGCAACACCTGGGATGCATATATATACACAATACACTGTAAGTGCAGCTAACTGACTGACTGTTCTGCCTAATCTATCTAACTCAAATCAAATGACACTGTCTCTCTCTCTCTCTATCGCTCAGCACACCGGAACACACACTACACAGGGCCGCCGTGCAGGCGGCCTTATATAGTGTGGGGTGTGTACTAAATCCCCTGAGCCATAATTGGCCAAAGCCACCCTGGCTTTGGCCAATTACAGCTCTCTCTACTGACGGCGCTGTGATTGGCCAAGCATGCGGGTCATAGTGCATGCTTGGCCAATCATCAGCCAGCAATGCACTGCGATGCCGCAGTGAATTATGGGCCGTGACGCGCCACACGAATTTGGCGCGAACGGCCCATATCGTTCGCAATTCGACGGACGGTCGAACAGCCGATGTTCGAGTCGAACATGGGTTCGACTCGAACACGAAGCTCATCCCTAGTTACCACCCATCTGCCTAGGGAAAACGTCTAGATGTCCCAGATTACACAGGGCACACATTAGTTTGACATGCCTACATAAAACAATGTCAAAACAAGAACTCTCAAACCCCTTCATATTACTGTAGCACTAACTCTCGGTGGAGCTGCTGGTTTAAAGCGGGCTGTTACCTTCACTCTCGATACCTCTGTTTCACCGGCACCGGGTCTAGGGTTCCGTTGAGTTTACCTCTGGATGATGTAGGTTGGCTTCAATCTCTTGCATAATGTCCTGGGTAACATATGGGAACTCCAAACCATATTCCCTGGCCACACGTTTGTTAAGCATTCTCTGTAAACGTGCAAGTTTTGGCAACGACCTATTTCTCCCCAAACCAGGAGGCACACAAGATCAATGACTTGCTCACCATAGACCCGACGGGTGTCGGCAACAAAGTAGTAACTTTAGGCAATGTCTCGCCGACAGTACTATGTGGCTCCACACAAGGTGATGTTCTCCCAGAATTCAGGGCTGTCCATTCTGAGAAAGTCAAGGCAGAAGCAACGTCTTCACCCTGAGCCCATAACAGTTATTGTGACATTGTCTCAAATAAATCATCATCACCGGAGAGATCCGACATGGACTCTATCTCCGAATCTCCCAACTCTTCTGCCGGCAAATATTTACACAAAGTCCCAGATACATTCCCCTGTGAACTCTCACCCGTTCCTGATGTGGACTTCTCCGGTATGGGCAGTCTCTGGGGTAGGCTTCCACCATGGCCGCGGGAAGCCTTTACATATCCCACCTTCCTCTGGACAGGTACAACAGGGATTGGCGTAGTGGACGGGGAAATCAAGGTAATGTCCGCTGAAGAGTCGGTTACCGCAGTATCTCTCTCAGGAACACTTTCGGTGACAACAGGCGAAATCACGGCCTTTCGTTCTTTTTCAGCAGTAGTAGCAGCTTCTACTGTGGCGATACCTGTAGCCCAGTCCATACGATAAGCACGGGGCGACATGGTAGGTTGCTCCACCACAAACAAATATTCTCCACATTGCGAGCAGCGAACAAATGGACGGAGATGTATGACCAGTCCTTCACACTTGTGGCAAAGCATGCCCAGTCCTTCAATATCTCCAACTGTATAAAGAACAAACCAACCCTGCGGCTTCAGACGAATGCCGGTATACGTAAGCAAGGTTCCGGTCAGCATAGCACCTGCAGCGGTGCTGGTAGGGAACATCTTAGGCCCCACAGTTGGTTGCATCACCGAAAAAGACATGGCCACACTCTGATCTTCTCAGCACGATCACGAGGCCTCTCTTCTTCTCTGGCGCCAACACACACACGCGTCCCACGTGGTATCAAGTAGACTAAGCTCCTCCCACTTGTTCCTCTGATCACATAGCTCCCGGGCTTTCACTGGCGCCCGCCGCCTACGCAGTCAGAAATAAAGTCCTGCAACTTTTAACCTCTTCTTCTCCTGAGAAAGTCCAGCTCTCACCGTAAACTCCCGGTGAAACACTTCTCCAGGTTGCGAGAACTGATGGCCAACAAATCCCGGACGACGCCCCCACATGTAGCACTAACTCTCGGTGGAGCTGCTGGTTTAAAGCGGGCTGTTACCTTCACTCTCGATACCTCTGTTTCACCGGCACTGGGTCTAGGGTCCCGTTGAGTTTACCTCTGGACGATGTAGGCACCAAAAACTTGAGTATATTTTCCAATACTTTATTGAACAAGTAATAAAGGAAGTTTCAGGAAAGAGGCAGAAGGAAAGTTGCAGGGAAGCTCAAATACCTTTCCTTAGTATTCTTTAGAACATTCTTTGGAATTGAACACTTGTAGTTTGCCCGCCTGAATAGGTTTCTCTCACTAACCTAGCAGCCAGTATGCAGCACGAACAAAAGTCTCTGCCAGAGACTTGTTTGGAATAAAACCCGTACGATCCTCTGCCACAGGATGTATTGGTTTGTGATGAATGTCCGACACAGTACTTGAACCTTTAAGCCAACCCGGCAGTACTATGCAGTAAGATTGCTTCAGGATACGTCCTCCAACCGAGTCACCAGGCCCCTCTCCAGACCAGCACTCTGCATGATCCTTCCATGATGGGTCCTCCCCTGGCATCTCCTCGGTTGTCCAGCTTCTTCAGGATAGACAGCTCAGGACCATTCCTCTGCTGCTGTGGTAGGCCCCATACAGGCTTCTGGGCCCAACCCACACGCTACAGCGACGTGGGCCTCCAGCATGGAGGACCACGAGGTGGTACTCTTAACGCATACCTGTCGGCCATGAGGGCCAGCAGGTGGCTGAAAACGAACCCCTGAACATGGTGTCTGTCCCATAAATACCCTCTCCCAGAATGCAACTCGGAGGACCACCTCCACCGAGTTGTCTCCGGGACAGAGGAGCACTCATACGCTTCAACACGTTGCTTTTCCAACACCAGCCCATGGTGACAACGACACCCACCGGCACAGTGTGGAACTACACGCAACTCAGCCAAGCTGGAACAGAGGTAAATCTAACGTCACCTAACAAGTAACCCACAAGATTTACCTATCAGCGGTAGATAAAAAATCTACCAGCGCTACATTACTTTGTTAGTTTCCCCACTCTGCCTATTCCCCCACATACTTTATAGACATTGAAGTCCAGTGTTGTCTTGGTTGAAGAAGAGGTTCTCCCTTCATCCACTCTTCACCAGCACTGCCATCTTGTCTGAAGATCTGGTGCATGTGCGGGCACACCACAAGTCTCTGCCTGGTCTATGGAACCTAGCAAAGATTCCATAGCATGTATGTACAGTGCACCATCTTGAAAAAGACTTCTTGAATGCTACGTCACACATCCCAGGACCGAGTCAGTCATACCTGGGCAGACACACTGCAGGGGTCTCCACCAGAGAACCTACAGAGACCAATGATATGCATGCAGGCAGGCCATGATATCATCCTAACCTAGCTGCAGGGATGAAGAGGTAGGAGAGAGGAAATTACAGATATGGGTAATATTCCAATGTAAGGTAATCTGTACTGTGTATACCCAAATTCTTACCCTCACTTTTCAAAGCACAGCACCCAAAAATGCCATATATTTATTTTCAACAGAATAACATTTTTACAATTTACCAAAGTTCATGTATGCACCAACTATACCTCTGTGTTAAATTCAAAGCTCTAATATTAAAGCTGGGTTCACACTGGAAGACGCAGCGACTCACAGCAGGAGTCCGGTGTGTCTCCATTCACCGTTTCAGATCCAATTTCAGCCCAAATTTTGGGCTGCATTCGGACCTGAAGCGGATCAAGATACACACAGGACTTCTGTGCAATTTGTACTGGAGACACTGCGGAGATGTGTGAACCTGCTCCGTAGAGAGCCGGTCACAGTCTCCTGCTATGCGAATTGGAACCCGCATCCAGTTCGCAACAGTGTGAACTTAGCCTAACACAACTCAGCTGATGCTTAAAGAGGACCTGCACTCCCAAATCCTTAGCTGCATTATTCCAATCCTTCTCTTCCTTAAGGCTGGTATACATGGGCCAAATATCACCCGGTATCACCTGGTTCAACAGAAACCGGCCATCATTCAGCCAGTGCGTACAGCTGCCTGTCTGGCTTCTGTCTAATGGGCATGCTGGAAAACCAGCAGCCAAACAGCATCCGATCAGCATTGCAGCTAAAGGCTGCAAGCGCTGACCAGTGTGTCTTAGTGGTAGTCAGTCCCCCTGTCAGAACACAATAGCACAGAACGCTGTACTAACTTCACTTGTTTTAGTACAGCGATCTGTCAGGTTTTTTTTTTAGTTCAGCCCAAAAAACGTATAGTGTATACCCCGCATTACCAACAAACATCAACATATTTGTTTTTTGTTTTTTTTCTATTTTGTTGGATCCTTCCGCCCACTCCCTCATAGTTAAGGCTGCTTTCACACTGGGGCGGTAGGGGGCGTCGGCGGTATTACCGCGGTATTCCGCCGCTAGCGGTGCGGTTTTAACCCCCCGCTGGCGGACGAAAAAGGGTTAAAACCACTCGTATAGCGCGGCTATAGCCGCGGTATAGCCGCGCTGTCCCATTGATTTCAATGGGCAGGAGCGGTTTAGGAGCGGTGAATACACCGCTCCTTCACCGCTCCAAAGATGCGGTTCGCAGGAGATTTTTTCTTCTCCTGCCAGCGCACCGCTTCAGTGTGAAAGCCCTCGGGCTTTCACACTGAACAAACAGCGGAGGCTGTTTTGGGGCAGTTTGCAGGCGGTATTTTTAGCGCAATAACGCCTGCAAACCGCCCTAGTGTGAAAGGGGTCTTAATAGTAGGTGAGGTTGAAAAAAGAAAGTCCATCAGGTCCAACCTATGTGTGTGATTATGTCAGCATTATATCCCTGTATGTTGTGGTCGTTCAGGTGCTTATCTAATAGTTTTTTGAAACTATGATGCTCCCCGCTGAAACCACTGCCTGTGGAAGGGAATTCCACATCCTTGCCGCTCTTACAGTACAGAAACCCTCTACGCAGTCTAAGGTTAAACCTCTTTTACAGAAAAGTTTTATCCCTATTGTGGGGTCACCAGTATGGTATTTGTAAATTGAAACCATATCTCCTCTCAAGAGTCTCTTCTCCAAAGAGAATAAGTTCAGTGCTCGTAACCTTTCCTCATAACTAATATCCTTCAGCCCCTTTATTAGCTTTGTTGCCCTTCTCTGTACTCGCTCCATTTCCAGTAATCCTTCTGAGGACTAGTGCCCAGAACTGGACAGCATCTGTTTGCTTTGTTAGCAGTAGCTTGGCATTGCATGCTATTGCTGAGCCTTTCATCTACTAGGACCCCCAGGTCCTTTTCCATTTTTGATTCCCCCAGAGGTTCTCCCCCCCCAGTGAGTAGATTGCATTCATATTTTTGCCACCCAAATGCATTATTTTACATTTTTCCACATTAAACCTCATTTGCCATGTAGTTGCCCACCTCATTAATTTGTTGAGATCTTCTTGCAAGGTTTCCACATCTTGCGGAGAAATTATTGCCCTGCTTAGCTTAGTATCATCCGCAAATACTTTTTGAACAGTTTACCCCAATCTCCAAGTCGTTTATGAACAAATTAAATAGGAATGGTCCTAGCACAGAACCCTGAGGGACCCCACTTTCCACCCCTGACCATTCCGAGTACTCCCCATTTATCACCACCCTCCTTGTAGCCAGTTTTCAATCCATGTACTCACCCTATGGTCCATGCCAACTGACTTTGTACAGTAAACGTTTATAAGGAAACATGTCAAATGCTTTTGCAAAATCAAGATACACCACATGTACGGGCCTTCCTTTATCTAGATGGCACCTCACCTCCTCATTGAATGTTAATAGATTGGTTTGGCAAGAACGATTCTTCATTAATCCATGCTGATTACTGCTAATGATACCGTTTTCATTACTAAAATCTTGTATATAGTCCCTTATCCCCTCCTAGAGCTTACATTCTATTGATGTCCTCTGTTAGCCATGAGGGTGCTTCCTGTGATGTGTCATGAGGATAAACACTGCAGTTTTGGTTACTGAAGCCCCCTGATTCCCTCGTGAAGACTGAGGAGAAGAATAAATTCAATACTTTCACCATCTCCCCATCCTTTGTAACCAGATTTCCTACCTCATCCTTTATGGGGCCAATATGGTCTATCCTCCCTTTTTTACTGTTTATATACTTAAAGTGGGGTTCCACCCCAAAAAAAAAACTACATGAAAAATCCTAAAAAAAAAAAAAATACAAAAAAACATTTGGATATTTTTTTTTTTACTCACCTTTAAATGCCTGTTGCTAGGGGGTCCCTCGTAGTCTGCCTCTTTCAGTGCCTGGGCTGGTGACATCACTTCCGTCTCGGCACAGGAAGGGCTCAGCTCTGCTCCCTCCCTCCTGTCAATCATCTGGGACCCATTACAGGTCCCAGGTGACTGAGCGGCCAATCACGGCTCGCGGCGCCGCTCGCGCATGCGCAGTGGGTGCCAGGCTGTAAAGCCACAGCCCGGCGCCCACAGTTGCAATGCCGGCGCCGCTGAACGGAGGGGGAGACGAGCGGGGCTTCGATCCCCCGCATCGCTGGACCCTGGGACAGGTAAGTGTCCAATTAAAAGTCAGCAGCTGCAGTATTTGTAGCTGCTGACTTTTAATTTTTTTTTTTTTTTTTGACTGGCCCTCCTCTTTAAAGAGTTTCGTAAGATTTTTTTTGCTCTCCTCCGCTATTTGTCTTTCATATTCTATCTTCATGCACCCTTATATTTCTTGTTGCATTCTTTGTAAAGTCTGAATGCTGATGATGATCCCTCAGCCTTGTATTTTTTGAAGGCCTTCTCCTTTGGTTTTATATGCATTTTTACATTGGAGTTAAGCCACCCAGGACATTTATTAGCTCTTTTAAATGTATTTCCCAATGGGATGCACTGGCTAATGCCCTTATTTATTATGCTCTTAAAGTGGTTGTAAACCTTTTTGCTACAGGTAAGCCTATAATAAGGCTTACCTGTAGCTACCCAGGATATCTCCTAAACCTGCACGGTTTAGGAGATATCCCCTGTATTTGCATGTGCTGACGTCATCGGCACATGCGCACTGAAGAAAACTGTTCCGTGCTGACTATCTCTACGTCTAGACCCTCTCCCCCCGTCACTGTTTAAAAGCCCTTCTAACTTTTTGGTCCTCTTCTCTCCCAGCAGATCTGCACCCTCCTCATTTAGGTACAGTCCCTCCCTTCTATAGAACAGGTGACTGACTGAAAAGTCGTCCCAGTTCTCTAGGAACCCAAACCCATCCTTACTCCACCAGCTCCTCAGCCACCTGTTTACTTCCCTAATCTCCCTCTGCCTTTCTGATGTGGCTTGAGGTATCGGTAGTTTTTCTGAGAATACTACCTCGGAGGTCCTTTTCCTCAATTTAGCTCCTAAGTTCCTAAAATTGTTCTTTAGGACACTCCATCTGTCTCTGACTTTGTCATTGGTGCCAACAAGCACCATGACAGCTGGGTTTTGCCCAGCCCCTCCCAGTAATCTGTCCACCAGATCCGTGATGTGCCAAACCCGAGCGCCCAGTAGACAGCACACAGTTCGGCGTTTCAGGTTCATGTCACAGATTGCCCTCTCTGTCCTTCTAAGAATTGAGTCCCCTACCACCAGAATCTGTCTTTTCTTTCTCGTTGCTCCCCCCCCCCACTCTCACTGGAGGAGTTCTTCCCCTGGCAGCTAGGGGCATCCCTCAGCTACAGCGGTGCTGGTCCCTGACTGGTTTCACCAATGTCACTCAATGGAGCATACTTATTGGGATGTTCCAGCCCAGGATCAGCCTCCCTAGGTGAGAATTACATCAGGCCCGCTCCGGCAACCCTCAGGGAGATTAGCTTATAATATGTGACTGGAATAGAGCTGGCCCAAAGGAGACTAAACCTGGAAATGACAGCCTACTCCCAATGATGTCAGCAAAGATGACAGTGGCATGAGACCCAGCAGGTGATAGCTGAGTGGTGGATCACAAAAGGACACTGAATTTGCTGATCAGTTTAGTATATGAATTCAGGTTTTCCCAGCACCCCAGGTAAGAAGGGGTTAAAGGCAAAATTAACCCGAGAGAGTGATGTTCCTAGTGCCTATTTTTTATGTTACTGCAAAGTTATTTGTTTAATTTTTAATGCATTTAGTCTTAGGCAGCTATACTCATTTTGGATCTCTTCTATCTTTCAAGCACCTTGGAGCTGTTACACACGTAGAGCTTGAAACATAACAGTCACTATAGCCAAGTGCATCTCGTAGTGTAGCTTGGCATAACTCACTAAAGAGCTGGATGTACTTTGCTCTTAATTTTTTTCCAGTCAACGGTGTCTCTGTCACTCCTGGGGCAACAAGGTTAGCATTACCGAGATCCACCAGGACATCAAAACACCATCTTGATTTTGCAGATGGCCTGATTCAGTCCATCAGACATACACAAGAATATCTTGTTCTTACTTAAACAACTGTTTCTTTCAACTGAACACTTGATCTCATAAAGATTATTTAACTATTTAACAAGAGTATAGGCTGTTGCTATACTCCATGGAAAAGGAGTCCATACAATCTCTAATAGACACATTTACATATTTTAGTACCGTACTTTCTTCATTAACAATTTTGTGTCAACTTTACATGTATTTTATAATGTTTATACATTTTTAAACTGTATTTTATATATTTTTAACCATTTATGTAAAATCTTTATTAACATCTTTAACATGACATAGATGTCACACAGTATTATGGATTTTATAAAGAGCAAGAACAGCAGAAGTGGTTTCCTTTCAGTCTTTATCCAGTAGAAACTCTTTGTGGAGCAATAGAGAGCCAGGGAGGAGGAAAAGAGTCATTTATCCGACTCGTCCAATTTGATCTTCAGCTACTGAGCTGTAAATAAGTCTTTTTCAGCAAAGCAGTTGCGCTTAACCTGGTAAACATAAAAAAAATAATCCTAGAGCACTATTAAAAATATAAAAAAAATTCATATGCAGTGTTTCATACTTACCTCTCTAAAGCACGTTTTTTAAAAAAAAAATACTTTTAATCCTGCATAAATAAATAGGTTAAATGAATACAAAAAAGCTCTACATTCTCTTTAAGTTATCTATTATGATTTTAAGGACCATGCTTCGTATTGAATTGTGTGATGGTAACCTTAACAAAAATTCAGCCATTTTTGTTGAAGTAGCCACGTGTTGTAAATGACAAAATAACTTTACTAATTGCAGTCAGTATAACTCAGCAATAGGGACAAATGTGTTCGTTTAGAGGAATGGTCACCTCCAACCATATGTCTAATATGCTGCACAAAGGTCATATATCTAATACATACAAACCTTCTGCTCATTGTTTAGACCACACGCACAATTTTCCTTTTCCTCATATGAATAAAGAAGGCATGAATATTGCGTTTTCTGATACTAATTACTGAGCATTGTTCCCCTACAGCCCCACAGGCTGTGCTGCTGACTCGCTGACATGTTTCATAACTACATCAGAGAAAAGACAGACAATGCTTAAGGGGTAGGACTGAGGCACACAAACACACTATTTTTTTTATAATTTGTAACAGAAATTGACCAGGGGGCTGTTTCCCAACACATCTGTTTATATACTGTATACCAACTCTCCGGGAAGTTTATTTGTATTTGTAGATGAATGCAATTTGTTGCATCTTTTTTGCTTCTGTTGAATAATTTATGTTTTTTAATAACACTGTAAAAGGAGCAATGTCAAAGTGTGATAAAGTCATGCTCAGTTCTTACTGTTATGTTGTAGCCCCTTTAGGTTGGATTCACATTGCTGCAGTGTGTTAGTGCATGCGTGTTAACATGCATTATGACTCAAGTTACATGCATTCTGTTAAGGCAGCCTATTTTTTTTAAAGGTAAATTTCTATTGTTTGAACATACAGAAAGAGAAATAGTTGTACAATATAGAGCACAGAACAATTGAACATTATTATTATTATCATTATACAGGATTTATATAGCGCCAACAGTTTACGCAGCGCTTTACAATATAAAAGGTAGACAATACCATTATAATACAATAAAATACAAGAGAATTAAGAGGGCCCTGCTCAGAAGAGCTTACAATCTAATAGCATACTGTATGTCTGTACAATATAGAGCCTTAGTAAAAAATTTAAATAATCAGTTATATATCTAAAGCAAGATCAGTTTTGCTATCATATAACTCAGACAACAATGATTACAACTAAAAGTCTTAATCTGCACACTCTTGTAGATATATGTGAACAAACTATTCATCTGGTGGTATCATAGCTTGGGAGTCCAGCCAGGGGGACCAAGGTTTTTCAAGGGCATCCTCTAGCTTATACATAGGAATTACCTGGCTAATAAGACCAACGCCAATGAGTTAAAGTGGGAGGGGTTTGGGATTTCCATTGCATTGCTATTCATTTCTTAGCATAGAAAAACAATAAGCATAGGAGGAGTTTCATGCAATTAAGAAGGGTATCCTCCTCAAAATATCCCAGTAACCAACTTATAATGGTTGTAACGTCAGGCCAGAAGGTATTTAAAGGTGGACATTCCCAAACCATATGGTAGAACATATCATCGGTAGAGGGGCATTTAGAGCAAGAGAGGGATGGAATTTTACCCATTTAAAAAAAGAAAAGTAGCCCAATTGAATGGGCTACCTAAAAGCACCAAAAAAACACAAAAAGGGGTATGCACCATTTTCTGTAATGCAGCACACCACAGCACACAATAGTGCATAAGGCTGGATTCACACCTATGCATTTTTAGTGCTTTTTGCATTTTGCAGATTTGCACTACAGAACATGTTCCATAGGAAACCATGTTAAATGGTCTGTAGTGCAAATCTGCAAAATGCAAAAAGCACTAAAAATGCATAGGTGGGAATCAGGCCTTACTGTGTCTAGTGGTGTGCTGCAAAACATGTGCATTAGCAAGGTGTGTTGGGGTGACATTCATGATATAAATGTTACTGCAGCACACCAAAGTGAATAATGTTTGATTTCTCATGATGCAGTAATGTTGGAAAATGCTAATGTGAACCCTGCTTTAAAAGACAATTTTTATTTATTTATTTATTTTTTATGCATACAGAAAAAAGAAAACAAAACATATACAGTACATCCCACACAAAAAACTTTTTTATAGTTTCTAATGACAGAGCTATTTGGTATACCAATCACAAACTGCCTCAATTTAAAGTGATTGTATACGAGCCCTGCACTGTCACTTGCTCTAATTGACATCAGTGAAAACCAACGGCTTTACAACCACTTTAAATTGGAAGGCTGCTAACATGAGCACTAGCTGATTTCAAGAAGCAGATATAATACACCAATAAATCTTTAAAGTCCCTTGCTTTAGGATCCTTAGAACTGAGCCAGAATTAAGCTGTGCCTAAGCATGACCGTACTAGGACATCTGAGACATGCAGATTAGATAGAATTGACACTTATACTATGACTGCTCCTTTATTTAAATTTTTCCATATGTGCATGATTGTTGTGTCCATGAAAAATCCATAATCTACTTACCCCTTAATAAATAACAATGATTGTAATCTACAGGCCAAACTTCCAACTTTCCATTTGCTGGTGATTTGCATCAACTCCAACCATGGTGGATGTGAATTGACATGTATCGTACCTCACAAGAAATACAACTAATTGTCATTTTAAACCCGCAAAAGTTTTTTTAAAAAGTGTTTATCATTTTTCAGTAAGTTTGGTATTATGTATACAATTTTCTTTTTTTTTTTATTCCATAAAAGTTTGTTGAGGTCTGTGTGAAACAATTTCAATGTCCCAAGTGTCAGATATGGATGGTGTGACAAATAAGATACAAGAGCAATACACAAAATCTAATTGCAATACAGGTGATGCAATGTAAAATCGATAATTGAGTAGACCAGAACAAGGTGACCACCTTGTGAAGCAAACCCATAGGTTTGCCAACTCCAGTTATTGTAATGTACCTGGGGGTGGAGCCTGAAGCATTGAGAAAGGTCTCTCTTATAGCCCTGGCTCTGGAGTCCCTGGTAAGGTGACAGGAAACGCCGGAGCTCAGAGTGGCACGAGTGCCTGGAAAGTCTCTTGCTGGCAGGTGCTGGTGGAGGAACAGGAGACACTGAAGGATGCAGATAGGCTGGTACAGATGCAGGATAGGCACAAGGCAGAGTCGGACAGTCTAGGTCAGCAACTAGCGAGCAGAACAGGTTCAGACGGCAGGCTGGAGAGTAGTCAGGAGACAGGCCAGGGTTGATAACAGCAGAGCGGATGAGCAGAAGGAGCAGGCAGAAGTGTATTCCAGGGACAAGCCAGGGGTCGGAACAGGTGGCATTCAGGCAGAGTCAGGTCGGCAACAGAAGAACACTAGGAACTGATAACAGGAAAATAAGAACATAGTAGACCAAATGGCATTGACACACTGCACTAGTGCAGTTTAAATAGTCCTTCTGGCACCCACTAACTGGCCACGGGCAGGATTTCTTAGGCTTGTGTGTCTGCGCACATGAATGTTCCTTTCCTGACAGTTATGCTGATTTGACCTTGTATCTCTCTAATGGTCTCATTAGGAGGATTGTTCCCAGGGAGGGACAGAGGTTGACTCTATTAACTGAAGGCTGAAGTAACTGAAAGAAAGAAAGCAAAAAAGGAAAAAAGGGAGAAGTGGAGGGTTATCTAGGGGGGGGGAGGAAGGGAGTGGAGAATAGTCAGAATAGTGGGACTGGGATGGAGGTGGGGATGCCAGATCAGGCTGGGGCCTATAGTTACTATAATAGGCCACCAGGAAGCGTCACATACCCCATAGTCTCTTCCACAGACAGCTTTCTTTTTTATGATTGTTTTCTGTAAGTTTTTTTTTTTTTTTTTACTTGGAGATCCTGCCAGTAACAGTACTTCCTTGCAACTGGCATTAACAGCACTTTCAGGCTGATAACACTAAGCGTCTACCTCACATCTTCCAGCGGTGTTGTCAGCCTGCTGTGTATGCTCCTTCTGTTGGCTATTAGCCTGCATATGAGGTCTAAAAGATAGGCAGTTAATGGCCTTTAAAAGTAGCTTGCATGGCAGACTGACATTTTTTTCTGGTAGATGTAAGGGAGACAGCCTGCAACAGGGGGTGTCGTTACTGGCGGGTTCTCTAGGTAAGAAACTGCAACAGATTCACAAAAACAATTTGATTAGGAAATTTGTATGGACAAGCCTATGTGAAATGATTTACCTATACAAACAGATTTCACTCATTTACAGTATAAAAAGTACACCCCTCACATTTTTGTAATCATTTTATTATATCTTTTCATGTGACAACACTGAAGAAATTACACTTTGTTACAATGAGTGGAGTGTAGTGAGTGTACAGCTTGCATAACAGTGTAAATTTGCTGTCCCCTCAAAATAACTCAACACACAGCCATTAATGTCTAAACCGCTGGCAACAAAAGTGAGTACACCCCTAAGTGAAAATGTAGAACTTGGGCCCAATTAGACATTTTTCCTCCCAGTGTCATGTGACTTGTTAGTGTTACAAGGTCTCAGGTGTGAATGGGGAGCAGGTTTGTTAAATTTGGTATTATCACTCTCACTCTCTCATACTGGTCACTGGAAGTACAAGAACTCTCTGAGGATCTGAAAAAAAGAATTGTTGCTTTACGTAAATATGGCCTAGGCTATAAGAAGATTGCCAAGACCCTGAAACTGAGCTGCAGCACAGTGGCCAAGACCATACAGTGGTTTAACAGGACAGGTTCCACTCAGAACAGGCCTTGCCATGGTTGACCAAAGAAGTTGAGTGCACGTGCTCAGCATCATATCCAGAGGTTATCTGTGGGAAACAGATGTATAAGTGCTGCCAGCATTGCTGCAGAGGTTGAAGGAGTGGGGGGCCAGCCTGTCAGTGCTCAGACCATACGCCGCACACTGCATAAAACTGGTCTGCATGACTGTCATCCCAGAAGGAAGCCTCTTCTAAAGATGATGCACAAGAAAGCCCGCAAACAGTTTGCTGAAGACAAGCAGACTAAGGACATGAATTACTGGAACCATGTCCTGTGGTCTAATGAGACCAAGATAAACTTATTTGGTTCAGATGGTGTCAAGTGTGTGTGGCGGCAACCAGGTGAGGAGTACAAAGGCAAGTGTGTCTTACCTACAGTCAAGCATGGCAGTGGGATGGGACTGCAAGGGTGCTGCCAGCACTGGGGAGCTACAGTTCATTGAGGGAACCATGAATGCCAACATGTACTGTGACATACTGATCCCCTCCCTTCGTAGACTGGGCCGCAGGGCAGTATTACAACATGATAACAACCTCAAACACACCTCCAAGACAACCACTGGCTTGCTAAAGAAGCTGAGGGGAAAAGGTGATGGACTGGTCAAGCATGTCTCCAGACCTAAACCCTATTAAGCATCTGTGCTCACTACTTTACATTGTAACAAAGTGTAATTTCTTCAGTGTTGTCACATGAAAAGATAGAATAAAATATTTACAAAAATGTGAGGGGTGTACTCACTTTTGTGAGATACTGTATATTCCCAACAGTTCACAATGATTATTGCCAATACATTTTTACAACTGGTTAATATGGTTAACAGCACCTTGCACATAGTTATTGCCCCATCAAATATGAAGCTCAATTCAGTCTGATACAGTATGTATAATACAGCTGTACATAATTTTTCATCTTGATTCTTTAACTATAATTATTGCTGTTAAAACTTGGCTTGTTATTTTAAGTGGATACCACCCTTCCACACATTAATTGCTATTGTAAAGCCATCTGCTTGCTTACCTTGTAATGCTGAAAGTATCTGGATTAAAGATGAAAGCTAAAGAATTAGGAGGATATGTGGAAGAAGTAGGATTAAAAATGAAAATAATAATAATTGTAAATTCAGTCAACTTAAAGTACAATTACATCAGTAGAAACACATCTATAATTTACCTAATATGCCTGCCATGATTTTGCACCTTTATACTAGTTACAGCAGATCTCTCCCAAGTTTTATGAATCATAAAATGTCATTCTCTGTTGATTTCCCATATGATACAAACAGCTACAAGCCTTGGTCATTTTTTCATGCATTCAGAGGGTAATGGGATAGACACTGAATAGAAAGCAGAGTTTAAGACCTTAATGGAGAAAGAGGAATATGCAAAAAGTCCAGAATTTCCCGCACTCCACAGTATCTTTATTTTAGCATCATAACAGTTTTACAGGCATGACAGGAACAATAGACGGTTTAAAAGTGACCCTCGCGCTACTGGGGGTAATAGGTAAATCTGCCTAAACACAGAAAAAATTATATAAATAAATAAATAATCCTGCAGCAAAACCTAATAGTGTTCACAGTGCACCAAAATAAAAGTACGGTAAAATATATATAAAGTGATCTCGCGCAGAATCAAAAATAATCATTCAAACACATAAA
This sequence comes from Lithobates clamitans, assembly GCA_037952925.1. NCBI lineage: Eukaryota > Metazoa > Chordata > Amphibia > Anura > Ranidae > Lithobates > Lithobates clamitans. The sequence goes on from JBBGZY010000746.1 coordinate 5,741,796, forward strand.
GTGCAATATAAAAAGGTATAGGTGCAATCCTCAAATGGAGTGTAATAAGTGCCAAAGTGTTAAAGTGCAAGTGGTGATAGCTCCACAAAAGAGCATAAAAATTGTGCAAAAAATAGCAAGTTTCCAATTCGCGTGAAAAATACTGCAATAAAGGGGTAATAAATAAACATGTGCATTGGGACAGTTCAGTGGAGGACCTATATAGTTGGAGAAGTTATCCATGGCCCCAATATTAGCGTATGTGAGCTGGAAAAGGACCTAATAGGATGCGATGGAGAGTTCAATCTACTCATTGATGTGATTTACTTTATTATATGAGGTGAGAGTTCTGTGAGACTGATGTTTCAGGAAGCAATCTGTGAAGTTATCTATGGACACTTATGGTCACTGTTTTGTTTACTAAATATTGCATCGGCCGTGTCCACCACTCTATGAATCCCCATTTCTCCCGTAGTACCTATTCTCCTTGGAAGATTGGAAAACACTGATCGATTTCTTTTTGGAGAATTGCCCTATCTACATGTTTATTTATTACCCATTTATTGCAGGATTTTGCACACAAATTGGACACTTGCTATTCTTTGCACAATTTTTGTGCTCTTTTGGGGAGCTATCACCACTTGCACTTTAAGACTTTGGCACTTATTACACTCCATTTGAGGATTGCACTTATACCTTTTTATATTGCACTTTATGTGTTTGAATGGTTATTTTTGATTCTGCGCGAGATCACTTTATATATACTTAACAATAGACGGTTAACAATTTTCGCACTAAAAAAAACAGCGCTTACTCAAACCTGGAGGTTTGAGTAAGCGCTGTTTTTTTTTTTTGTTTCTTTTTTATTCTTTATTTTTTCAAAATTTATTATACACAAAAAGTTAATTAAAAAAAAGCGCTGTTTTTTAGCACAAAACGTGTTATCATCTATTGTTCCTGTCATGCTTGTGATACTGCTATGGTGCTGAAATAGCATATATATATATATATATATCTATATCTATCTATCTATAGATATATATATATATATAGCATAAATTGCACGTCATAAATGGAAGGGAGAAGCTGCGCTATATAACAATGCGGGTCAGCAATGTATAATGTGATCCAAAATATTGAAGTGCAATTAAAACATGCGACACCAAGGTGAGCTATATCCTTATCAGTGCCACCACCTAGTAGAAGACTCGCTTACCAGATAGCAAGCAAGGAAAAGCGGATGGCTATAGCCCAGCCAAGGCCTTTGTTTAAACGGCAGGAACGTCCAGGCAGGGGTAGTCACTGAATTAAATATGTGCTCCAATCCCTTTAAGCCGTAGATAGCCCATAGACCTCAGTATAGCCACTCGGCTATGTGTATCTCTGCTCCGCCCAGTCCCTGCGATCTCGGCGGCGCTTGCACTGCTCCGCCGGCGCCATATTTAAATCTGTACACTTGGACGTGTATGTCGGCGCGATAGCAAATAATCAGCGGAGATCATCGGGGATCGGCGTATAACACGCTCCCACGATTTTCCCCTGATTTTAAGGGGAAAAAAGTGCGTGTTATACGGCGATAAACACGGTATGTGCATTTCCATATTCTAATTAACTTACATTTACTTAAAAATTATCTTTTCATTTGACTGAAATTGCAGGACACATATGTTTGCCAAATGTGCAACCGCATGAGTTTTGATGCTGTATATTTTAAAGAGTTTGACGTCTTTTGGAACTTTGAAAGCCTGCACAAGGCAGTTCTCATTTGAGGCCCATCAGGACAAAAGAGCACCACCAGTGACAAGAATTTTTCCACATCACTACAAAGCCAAGCAATGCCATTGAAAGGTAAGAGTGAAGATTGAACAAATTATCGTTCACATGCTTTAAATGTTACTTAACATACCATCCAAAATGTTTAATTTATTTGCAGCATAATATATTTATAATAAATGCACATACGTCCATTGTATACACCTATTGGGACAACTCACTTGTGCGCACGCAAAGTTTGCGCTTACTGCATGCGGCAGAACGCAACCAAGATGCAGGGTGAGGGACCGCCAGTTGTTAAGCAAAAAAACAATTTCGTGCCATAAAAATGAATGTTTCAGCCAGTTCGGATTTTGAGATATTGGAATTCAAATTCAGATTATGTAATATCAAGCCCCTCCCACTTTGCACCCAATGTTATTAAAATTTAAAAACAAAGATAGCATTCATTTGCACCTGTGCCGATCTGTGCTGCAAAAACTAACGTATGTGTTGGTTTGGTTTCAGAGATATTGCGCATTATAGTTGATGAAACCTCTCCCACTTCGCACCACATGTTGTTACATTTTAAAAACAATTATACAATTTGTTTGTGCTGCGTTTGTGCTGATTTGTACCACAAAAACAAAATTTCTTTTTATTCGTTTTTTGAGATATTGGATATTAACCTTAGATTATGTAACCTAAAGCCCCACCCACTTTGCACTATGTGCATTACATTTCAAAAACAAATATACCATATTTATGCTGCATTGGCAGGAAAAACAAGCATATTGGTATAGTGTATTTTTTCATATAGCACTATCATTTTGTATCAGAAAGAATGATTATGGGACTCATTTATGCTTTTTAGCTACCCTGAAAACCTAAAATATACCTTTACATTTTTTCAGAAGATCGTTTTAGAGCTAGATGTGGGGAATCTATCTTCAAAAGTTCACACTTTAACCGCTTGCCGACCAGCCACTATCATACTGCGGCAGGTCGGCTCTCCTGCGCAAACCGCTATACATGTACGACAGTCTTTGCGCAGGAGATAGCAGGTGTGCGCGCCCCCCGTGTGCCACTGGAGCGTGCCCACAGGTCCGGAGGACTCTATGTCCACTGGCGACCCACGATCGCAGTATACAGAGACTGCCAGATGACATGGCAGAGATCTTCTGTTCCCAGTGATCGGGAACAGCTAATTCTGTCATTTCCCTGGTAGCTCATCCCACCCACAGTTAGAACACACCCAGGGAACACACTTAACCCCTTGATCGCCCCCTAGTGTTAACCCCATCCCTGCCGGTGTCATTTATACATTGATCAGTGCATTTTTATAGCACTGATCAATGTAATAATGTCACTGGTCCCCAAAAAATGTGATTTGGGGTCAGATTTGTCGGCAGCAATAAGTTCCGCTAAAAATCACACATCGCCGCCATTACCAGTAAAAACAATTTAAAAAAATAAAAGTCCCTAAATCTATCCCATAGTTTTTAGATGCGATAACTTTTGCGCAAACCAATCAATATAAGCCTACTGCAATTTTTTTTACCAAAAATATGTAGTAGAAGATATATCAGCCTAAACTGATGAATACATTTTTTTTTTATATTTTTTTTTTTGGATACAGTGGGGATGGCAAGTATTCAGACCCCCTTACATTTTTCACTCTTTGTTATATTGCAGCCATTTGCTAAATTCATTTAAGTTAATTTTTTTCCTCATTAATGTACACACAGCACCCCATATTGACAGAAAAACACAGAATTGTTGAAATTTTTGCAGATTTATTAAAAAAAACCCTCAAATATCACATGGTCCTAAGTATTCAGACCCTTTGCTCGGTATTTAGTAGAAGCACCCTTTTTATCTAATACAGCCATGAGTCTTTTGGGGAAAGACGCAACAAGATTTTCACACCTGGATTTGGGGATCCTCTGCCATTTCTCCTTGCAGATCCTCTCCAGTTCTGTCAGGTTGGATGGTAAACGTTGGTGGACAGCCATTTTTAGGTCCCTCCTGAGATGCTCAATTGGGTTTAAGTCAGGGCTCTGGCTGGGCCATTCAAGAACAGTCACGGAGTTGTTGTGAAGCCACTCCTTCGTTATTTTAGCTGTGTGCTTAGGGTCATTGTCTTGTTGTAAGGTAAACTTTAGGCCCAGTCTGAGGTCCTGAGGACTCTAGAGAAGGTTTTCGTCCAGGATATCCCTGTACTTGGCTGCATTCATCTTTCCCTCGATTGCAACCAGTCGTCCTGTCCCTGCAGCTGAAAAACACCCCCACAGCATGATGCTGCCACCACCATGCTTCACTGTTGGGACTGTATTGGACAGATGATGAGCAGTGCCTGGCTTTCTCCACACATACCGCTTAGAATTAAGGCCAAAAAGTTCTATCTTGGTCTCATCAGACCAAAGAATCTTATTTCTCACTATCTTGGAGTCCTTCAGGTGTTTTTTAGCAAACTCCATGCGGGCTTTTATGTGTCTTGCACTGAGGAGAGGCTTCCGTCGGGCCACTCTGCCATGAAGCCCTGACTGGTGGAGGGCTGCAGTGATGGTTGACTTTCTACAACTTTCTCCCATCTCCCGAATGAATCTCTGGAGCTCAGCCACAGTGATCTTTGAGTTCTTCTTTACCTCTCTCACCAAGGCTCTTCTCCCCCGATAGCTCAGTTTGGCCAGACGGCCAGCTCTAGGAAGGGTTCTGGTCGTCCCAAATATCTTCCATTTAAGGATTATGGAGGCCACTGTGCTCTTAGGAACCTTAAGTGCAGCAGAAATTTTTTGTAACCTTGGCGAGATCTGTGCCTTGCCACAATTCTGTCTCTGAGCTCTTCAGGCAGTTCCTTTGACCTCATGATTCTCATTTGCTCTGATATGCACTGTAAGCTGTAAGGTCTTATATAGACAGGTGTGTGGCTTTCCTAATCAAGTCCAATCAGTATAATCAAACACAGCTGGACTCAAATGAAGGTGTAGAACCATCTCAAGGGTGATTAAGAAATGGACAGCACCTGAGTTATATATATGAGTGTCACAGCAAAGAGTCTGAATACTTAGGACCCTGTGATATTTCAGTTTTTCTTTTTTAATAAATCTGCAAAAATGTCAACAATTCTGTTTTTCTGTCAATATGGGGTGCTGTGTGTACATTAATGAGGAAAAAAAATGAACTTAAATGATTTTAGCAAATGGTTGCAATATAACAAAGAGTGAAAAATTTATGGGGGTCTGAATACTTTCCGTCCCCACTGTTTGTATTTTTTTCAAAATTGTCGGTCTTTTTTTGGTATTAGCGCAAAAAATAAAAAACGCAATTGTGATCAAATACCACAAAAAGAGAGCTCTATTTGTGGGATAAAAAGACGTAAATTGTGTTTGGGTACAAAGTCGTACAACCGCACAATTGTCAGTTAAAGCGATGCAGTGCCGTATTGCAAAAAATGGCCTGGTCATTAAGGGGGCAAATCCTTCCAGGGCTGAAGTGGTTAAAGTGCAAATTACTTTCCTAAAAGACTTTAAAAAGTTAATACATTCTGTATTCTATGTTCTTTACAGATATACTGAGTGTGCTTCAGTTTGATTTGTTAGCTGAGAAAAAGACATTTTTTCTTTTTTTTTAAATGTTTACATTTACATTTGATGCTGCTTTAATAATATTACATTTGTAACACTTTATAAATAATACATGTTAATTTGTTAATGTTAATGTTAAAAGCCTGTTTTATGAGACTATTCCTTTTTTAAAAAACATATTATTGTATTATTTTTATATAAAAACCTATACATTTGGAAAATAAGTTTTACCAACTTAAAAAAATTCAGTAACTGAGTAACTAAGTAATAGGGCAGCACAGTGGTGTAGTGGTTTTAGCACTTTAGTACTTTCGCCTAGCAGCAAAGGTGTTGCTGGTTCAAATCTTGACCATGACACTACCTGCCTGCAGTTTGCATGTTCTGTGCTTGCTAAGGTTTCCTCCCACACCCCAAAGACATGCTCCTGTGTAAATTGGCCCTAGTATATGAATGTGAGTTAAGGATCTTAGATTGTAAGCTCTTGGAGAGCAGGGACTGATGTGAATGTACATATATATATATATATATATATATATATATATATATATATATATATATAAAGCACTCTGTAAATTGACAGTGCTATATAAGTACTTGAAATAAATATGTTAATGTATGTGTTCCTAACTTAAACTTTTCTAGAAACTGGAAAAATTGAGTTGGCTTTACTTGAACTTATGGTCTGTAAACTGGAAAAATTAAGTTGGCTTTACTGGAACCTATGGTCTATAAACTGGAAAAAATGAGTTGGCTTTACTTAAACCTATGGTCTATAAATTGGTAAAATTGAGTTGGCTTTACTTGAACCTATGGTCTATAAACTGAAAAAGTGAGTTGCCTTCACTTAATAATATAGTTTCAGACAAGTTAAGTTATGTATTCCTAACTTAAAACACTATGGTCTATAAACTGAAAAAAATGAGTTTACCAAAAACATGAAAAGAAGTCTAACGAGTCAGACAAAAATAAATTTATTTGACAGTACTTAAAAAGCTGATGCTATTAGTTGCCTACATTTTTTTGAGTAGACCCAGCACAATATTTTTTACAGTGCACATATTCCAGTACCTACTAACTCAATCCATTCAACTCCCTATAAACTCTCAGTTTTTCACAGGCTTTCTAGTTCAGTAATGTTAGGTAGAAGATCACAAGCCGTATTACTTCAGGCACACCTTCATATTTAGCTATTTGAGTACACTAACACTTTTAAATTCATTGAATAGTGATGGTAATTTGGAAGGAACCTTGGAATGAGTTGTTCAGCATCAATAATTTAGCACATGGCACCTTTGGCAAGATAACAATAATGGCAATACTATTGCTGTGTGCCAGGATTCAGCAACAAAGGAGACCAGACACATATAGCTACACATGGAAACTGAGACCAAACAATATAGATATCCTTAAAGTGAGATGTATTTACAGTGAAATACACAAACAAGCATATACAGCAAACAATGTACATAAACAAGCCCCAATGACAAAATAACTAATAAAGCTAACAACTGACTATATACAAATATATACAATATAAGGGACAACGGTAACATGTAATACAGGGATGCAAGGATTGGGAGAAACAATACTGCATACTAGGGAAGAAAGCAGGAGCAAGGTAGAGGAGTAAAGGATGGATCGGGATATGTATCAGGAACAAGGCTCTGGCAACAAGGAGGCAATCAGAATATTGACGCACTGGGGAAAGAGAGGAGCAGTCTTAAATAGCCACCTGGCTGCTGAACACAGGTTTAACTGATCATTACAGCCTACTGGCTTCTGGAAGACACCTGCTGGTGGAGACTGGAACTGCAGCAATTAGCCCAGAGCAGCACAGTGCCACAGCAGGTGAGCTCAATCCTAACATATCCCCCCCCCTTAAGGAGCAGCCTCTGGATGCTCCATAGGGCCCCATCACTGGGGTCTGCAAGGCAAATGGGTACCCCACCGTCAAGGTCTGAATGCTGGCTGATAACCCCGCTGCTGGGGTCCCAAAACTGGCTGGGATTCCAGCTGGTCAGATCCTTAAGGAGGGGCAACACCGAAGGCTTAAAATTCTTAAAAGCACCCTGTCTCACTGAAAGATACCTGAACGCTTAATGCCAAAGTCCCTGGTCCGTGCAGGTACCCTGACACCAGGGTGTCCCATCACAACTAGACCTTCTCTCTCTCTCTGTATTTTACCTGCCACTCAGGTCTACCCAGGGCATAGGTTACCCAACTCGGGTCCCCAAATGCACCATGGATCGCAGAGATGACCCCTGGGTCAGGACAAAGTTCATATGGAACACTACCCTTTTCCATAGGTCCTCTACTACTAGGGCTGTAACAGCAGATGCAGTTCTCATGTTCAGAGTGGCTATCTGGACCTCTTGGCCTTGGCATAACAGGATCAGCTGGCTGCAAAAAATCTGCATAGTCCAGCTGGGCAGCGGCCCAGGTATCAGCATAGTCCAGCTGGGCAGTGGCCCAGGTATCATCATAGTCCAGCTGAGCAGCGGCCTGGGTATCAGCATAGTCCAGCGGGGCAGTGGGGCAGCGGGGCAGCGAGGCTGCAAATGACCCGTGGCTGGCTTGACAACAGACGGCAGGTCACCCGTGACAGGTTTGGCAACAGACATCAGCATGGAGGAGGGATGGACCCCATCGACAGGTGGCAGCATGGAGGAGGGATGGACCCCATCAGCAGGCGGCAGCATGGAGGAGGGATGGACCCCATCGGCAGGCGGCAGCATGGAGGAGGGATGGACACCATCGTCAGGCGGCAGCATGGAGGAGGGATGGACACCATCGGCAGGTGGCAGCATGGAGGAGGCATGGAGACCATCAGCAGTCATCAGCATGAAGGAGGACTGAATCTCATCGGCAGTCATCAACAAGGAGAATGACTGGAGGTAACATGGATCGAGGCAGAGTTGAAAAAGCAGGAGAAATGTTCTGTTTCTTTTTGAGCTTAGATACTGGAGTCCTGCAAATAATTGCATTGTACTGACCAGAGTCTACTGCTAATGGAAAAGTAGTAACAGTACTGGAGAGAATAGAGGAAAGAGTAGCAGAAGTACAGGAAGGGGGCCTGAGACATTGGTATGGGTAACGGTACTGCAGGGGAGCCTTCAATGGATTACATACAGTGGAAGTGGGGTTACTGGTGGCAGGCTACTGATCTACAGGAGGTAAAGAACACTCAGTAGCAGCTGTGGTTGCTAAGGGTAACAGAGGAAGAGATTCTTGATTTTTAGCAGCTGATCTGACTTTATGTGACTCATCTAGCACTGGGGATAGGATCTCTGACCAAGCTTGTAACAGAGGGTGAACTATAGTCAGTTTAATTACGAGAAAATGGAAAGAGGGATATTCATGGTGCCACAGGTATAGACATGTGACTATTATAAAATTATTTTATTAATATCCAAATATAAAAAGGAGCAAACAATGTTGACTCTCAAGAATAAAGACATACATATAAAATTATCACAAATAATAGAAACAGTAACGTGCATCTAAAGCTATATGTAACTATATAAATGCCTGTTGGACTCTACATGTTTCGCTATATTGCTTCTTCAGGAGCTGTAAGGCATATATTGGCTACAAAGAAATACAAAAAGAATATGTAAGGTATATAGAATACATGACAATCATATTCAGAATCATAATATACAAATAGGTTATCATACTCTGAAATATATGGACAAAAATCCAACAATGAAGAGAAAAGAAAAACCAAAGGGGGGTATAATAAACATCCCACTTAGATGGTCTTTAGCTATATAGATCTCACAGAGGGGAATAATTGTAATGGCAATAGAGACTTACCCATCATATAAATGATAGGTAGATATGTTGGAATTCTGTTTTTCAGATGAAAAAGGCAGATAAGGGAGCATCTAAATCCAGCAACGGGAATCACAGGGTGAGCTCCAGAAAAAAAATACCAGGATCATTCCTAAATAAATACATATAATAATACAGCAATGAGGGTCAATCCCTCTTGTATATTTGCAAAATAACTCAATATATGAGACAAAATGGGGGGGGGGGGGGTGGAGGGAAGGGAGGGAGAGGGGAGGGAAGGGGAAGGGGGAGGAAGAGGTGAGAAGGAAAGATGGGGAAAGAGAGGAAAAGGGGGGGTGGGAGAGGAAGAGAGAAGGGGAGAAAAAGGAAACAAAAGAGGTGGGTTACCTTATATCAATAGCTGCAAAAGTGCCTATAACAAGAATTGTAGCATTCTATCACAGATGTGTAGTAAGTAAAAAGGAGTTCCCAACTTTTAGCTAACGTCAGGTTGTCTTTCCCATGCTCACTTTGCTCAATTAAAGAGTGCACAGCAGCAATACAATCCAACAACACCTGCACAATGTTTCAGCAACCATCCCAAAAAAACGACCTTTACTTCATAGTAAATGAAGGAGTGAAAACATCATGGCCCTGAGAGATAAACCGAAATAATAGCCTAAAACAGACCTGAATTAAAGGTTGTACTTTGCTAAGGGTGAATCTGCCCTCAACAGCTAAGGCATGTGCTGTCAGAATGCTTCCCAACAGTTCCTCCTCAGTGAGATCCTGACAAAATAAACAAAAATCTTCATCCTCTACTGCAAGTTGCACACAACAAATAACCTTTGCTCTAAGCATCTTGACAAAGGGAAGCCAAAAAACTCAAAGCAACTGGCTCCTAGTTCCCAAGTGTAGCTGATCTGGTCATTGGTGGGCAACACTATTATGTCAAGATTCAGCAGCTAAGGAGACCAGACACATGTAGCTACACAAAAGTGAGATTTATTTACAGTGAAACACACAAAGCATACACAGCAAACAATGAACATAAACAAACCCCAAAGACAAAATAACTAATGAACCAAATAACTGACTATATACAAATATATACAATATAAAGGAAAAGGGTAACATGTAATACAGGGATGCAAGGAATGGGAGAAACAAGAATGGGTACTAGCGCAGAAAGCAGGAGCAAGGCAGAGGGGTACAGGATGGATTGGGAAATGTATCAGGAACAAGGCTCTGGCAACAAGGAGGCAATCAGAATAGTGACACGCTGGGGAAAGGCAGCCTTAAATAGCCACTTGGCAGATGAACATAGGTGTAACTGATCATTACAGCATGCTGGCTTCTGGGAGACGCCTTCTGGCGGACACTGGAACTGCAGCAATCAGCCCAGAGGAGCACAGTGCCACCAGCAGGTGAGCTCAATCCTAACACTGTGATAGTGTTTATCACCATGATAATGTAGAGTTGTTTTTTAGGTTTAGAGTTACTGTTAAGAGTTTTGTTAAGGCTAATGCCCTGTACACACGGTCGGATTTTCCGATGGAAAAAGTATGATCGGATAGTGTTGTCAGAAATTCCGTGTGTGTGTGGGCTCCATCTGACTTTTTCTGTCGGAATTTCCGACACACAAAGTTTCAGAGCAGGCTATAAAATTTTCCGACAACAAAATCTGATCAATTAAATTCCGATTGTGTGTACACAAATCCGACCCACAAAGTGCCACGCATGCTCAGAATAAATTAAGAGATGAATGCTATTGGCTACTGCCCCGTTTATAGTGCCGACGTACGCATTTTACGTCACCGCGTTCAGAATGATCAGATTTTCCGACAACTTTGTGCGAACGTGTGTATGCAAGACAAGTTTGAGCCAACATCTGTCAGAAAAAATCCCTGAATTTTGTTGTCGGAATGTCCGATCGTGTGTACAGGGCATATGAGTTAGGTTTATGGTCAACAATGGTAAGGGCAAAATGGGCAGCTGACCCAGGCCAACATGTCATGTAAGCCTCCAGAAGATCCTAAAGTGGGCTCCTTGCTTTACTGTTCAAGCACTGCAGCCTGGGTCTCAGGTCAATAAAGCTCCATGCGCAGATGAAGAAGAAATGAGCAGACCTCTGCTCAGATTTAGTATCACCAGGCAGTGAAGGAAAGGCCTCTATGGTTCAGATCAATGTACTGTTAGTGAACCCATTGGGAATATCGCAAATCCTGAACATAGCACCCTAGCTCCACTGAAGTAAATAAGAGCCAAATCTTGTAATTTTGTTCTGGCCTTTTTCATGGTCAAGCTCTCAGTAAGAAAGGCATGGGTAACTTAGGTACTGCCGTGAGGGACATGTACCAATGCAAAAAACTTAAAACATTTATTGTTCAGCGGGGAGTGGCTCTTTTAATACAGCTTAAAGAGCAACATTAATTCTTTTAAAAACATGCTTGGATGTGATGCCTTAAACCTGCACATGAAGCCCTGGACCATTGCTTAGTTTGCCCACTCCCAACACCAGCCATGACATTAAAATTTGTACAAGGGCTGTATTCCAAAGTTAAAATGTTTTGTAAGATGATTCTTATTTTGATGTAGAGAAGAAATATACCTTTTTGCTAACACAGTAACAGAAAGGTCATTTTATCCTTTCAAGTAAATAACCATACATATACATGTTATAAATTAGGTCAGTATAAAGAAAAACTCGAGGAAGAATTAGGTCAGACATTACCAGAGTTGTCTTTGGATGAAGAAATAATTATTTCTTTGCTCAGATTTCAGTGCATATAAATCCTAAAGGCATGCAGTGCTTACATTTATGGAAAGAATAATGAACAGGAAAAACTGCCTGTTTAATTATTAGACCTTGTTTATCATATCCGAATCACCTATGAACTTACTAATCAAGAACTATTAATAAGAAAATATTCCATTATGATTATAAAAAGCATTTGGATTTTAGATGTATAGTATAGATGTAAGTTCAACAACTATAGTTCATGCCCTAACAGCTTTAGTCCCTAAAGTAAACTTGTGCTTTGTAGGATTGCATGGCTGAGCAGTCAATCACCTAGCACCAGCTCTGTCACATGGAAGGCCTGATAGTCAGTCACATGCTCCACCTAGGTAGGTAACTTTTTTGAGCACAAAGTTTAGAGAGTGAAGGGAAGGTGAGTATAAGCAACCATGGGCCTAGCATTACATTAAACGTGTTTCTTTACCTAGAATGGGTATCTGGGTGAATAGTGTGGCCCCAATATGGATTTAGATTGTTATGTGAACCCATATCCCTAAACTACTATGCAAAAAAAATCACTCACAAGGAGTGTGGATCCTCTAATTGGACTTTGGATTGGGTCACTAACAACTTGATGTAGATACAAAAGTAGGAAGAAGTATTAAAATATATTTATTAGGAAAAATTTTAAAAATATAGATCACTATGACATATGACAATTATACATATCTAAAATGGATGCACATAGGCAATTGTTGGATGTAAACATAGGACAATAACCAATTCTATTGAAAAAAGTTTACAACAATAGAAATAACCCAGACAAATCGAAGAAAGCTGGAAGCCGCACACCGGTATAATGATGAATGCTTTATTTAAAAAGCTGAATCATGAAGAAACACAAAACATAACAGCAGAAGCGTACAAAAGCAGCTGACGCGTTTCACACTACAATGAGTGCTTATTCATGAGCTATGAATAAGCACTCATTGTAGTGTGAAACGCGTCAGATGCTTTTGTACGCTTCTGCTGTTATGTTTTGTGTTTCTTCATGATTCAGCTTTTTAAATAAAGCATTCATCATTATACCGGTGTGTGGCTTCCAGCTTTCCTCGATTTGTCTGCCTCATCTTGCATCAGCCAGCACCTGGGACTCTTCCCTCTTGAAGGATAACACTACACTGGCTTTCATCTCCCCTGGTCTGCGCCTACCTGAGCGGTGGGACCCCTCTCTGCTTAGCCTGCTTTTCTGAATAGAAATAACCCAACGTTTCGAGGTATTTGGGGGTGAACCTCTTCTTCAGGGGTGCAAGTTTGGTCACGATGAATTTTAAATCACTTATGTTCTAAGTTGACTCTCCAGGACATCACCAGCATACAGGGGGGAAAGAATGATCAGCCACAGCTCCACAGAGGCTAAGAAGAGGGGGACAGGGAAGGAGGAATGAAAAGAAGAGGAGGGGGGGAAGGGACCAGGGGGCAAAGAAGACCCCTAAGATGGATACTTGGTCCCCAATGTGGACAGTGAATCCTGGTAGGCACAGCAGCTCCACAAAGGGCACCCCCAAAAGGACACATCCTCCCTCAATGAGGGGGGTAGACCAAAGCCAGTTCCAAAGGGCTGGCTGGTAACATCTCCCCAGCACCCAAATCCTGGCTTGCAGTGTGTATACCACAGACTTCAAGATCCACAAGTTAGAAGAGAAAGAGCAAATCTGTAAGATCAGTTAAGGGGTATATTGCAGATAATGCTGCAGCACACCCCAGACCACTTGGAGACCAGAGAGCAAGCTTGATCACCCCAATTTGATATATTGGAGGGAGGTCGGACCATTATCCGCAATGTACCCCTTAACTGAGCCAATGAAGGAGGGAGATATCTGGGAGAGCAGCTGCTCTTGTGCACATAGATGGACTGAGATTGGGCTCAGGGGGGCTGGGGGGGGGGGTTGCACATAGAAGAATGCATGAGGGTAAAAACCTTGTCATAAGGGGGAGTGACTAGTTTACCTAGGTTAAAAGGGAGAGGGGCCGTGCCACATCCAAAAAGTTTATTTTAGGAAAAAAGGGTTCCCCTGAGTGGATTTTACCGGCACTTGCAAAATTGGTTATGTAAAATGGGAAAGTACACATACATATATTGAGTAAAACAATATTTATATTTATTCAAAACGTTCTTATATTAAAAACAATGCAAACATTTGCAAACAACGAAGACATATACAGTAGACATAATACATGCGGTTGTAGTATCTATTATGGTTAACAGGCAACAGAACATTTAAATGATGGAAATCTTTTCAAGCCCAACGCGTTTCGGGTACATACTATTTCAATCCTTCTTCAGGGGCATGGTTGAAAAGTTCATCTAGATTAATTGAAAAACATATAATTGATCAATTGCCATATAAATCTATATGTCAATAGCTAGTTGTAGGTTAAATGATCCATGGATCACTTACCTGTTATGTTACCGTTGATTTTTATGCGAGAAAGATAATGGTAGTTACAACCAGGGGTGAGAAATGCTTGCAAAAGAAATGGCGTTTAGTTTGGTGTTCATAGATGAGGGATACTGTTCTCTGGGTACTTCTATCACATATATAGCACTTCCCCAATGAGAAGGGGAAGAGAGAGGGGGGGGGGAAGGGAGAAGGGGGTTTCTCTTTGTTTGTTTTTAGTGGTGTGTATAAAGGTTCACCTACCCCTGCCTCCCACGGATGCATACAGGCCACAGCGGTATACTGGAGCGAAGAGGAACAATCCTATAAATAAAAGTTCACATAGTTTGAATGAGTAACAAATTCTCACTTAATGAGAAGAGCAATAGATTTGAATTGATGTGTATTGTTAATTGCTGATGGTTGATAGACATAGCCTACTTGGAAGTTTGTGTGTGATGAGACACTAATGCTATGTCAATTTAAGTAAAGGGGATATGTGTTGTTAGTTGTAATAGTAGTTCCTGAATATGGTCCACTTACAAAGTGTATGTATATATTTATAATCGGGAGCTCCTACTAAAACCTTATAGGTAGAAAATATGGATTCATAAAAACCTTCAGCCTTTAGAACCACTTTAAAAATGGCTACTAGAATTCACAAAAGGACTTATGATGTCTCAGATGGCATCACAGCATTTAACACAATACAAAAGCATTCATAAATCTGTTTGCAGCCAAAAGAGGATTGGACTAGTGGGCAGGCCAGTTAAGCACCAAGACTCTTTTACTACAAAGCCATGTTGTTGTCATAGATGCAATATGTGGTTTAGCATTGTCCTGCTGAAATATGCAAGGTTTTCCTGAAAAAGGCATTGTCTGGATAGGAGCATATGTGGCTCTAAAACCTGGATATATCGTTCAGCATTTATGGTGTCTTTCCAAAAGTGCAAGCTGCCCATTTCCATACAATCAGAGAAGCAGGCTTTTAAACTGTGCGCTGATTAACTGTCGGAAGGTCCCCCTGCTCTTTAGTTTAGAGGATGTGGCGCCCACGGTTGCAAAAAGAATGTCAAATTTTGATTTGTCTCACCAATGAACAATTTTCCACTTTGCAACAGACCATTTTAAATGAGCTTTGGCTCAGAGAAGATGGCAGTGTGTCTGGATCATGCTCAGATATGACTTCTTCTTTGTATAATAGAGCTTCAAATTGCATTTTTGGCTGGAACTGCAAACTATGTTCACAGAGAGTGATTTTTGGAAGTATTCCTGAGCTCATACAGTGAAGCCCACCACAGAATTATTTTTTAATTATTTTTTAATGCAGTGCAGTCTGAGGGCCCAGCGAACACAGGCATCCAATATTGCATTTTGGCCCTGTCCCTTGTGCAGAGATTTTTCCAGATTCTTGGATCTTTTACTCATATTATATACTGTAGATGTCTTTGTAGTTTTACATTGAGGAACATTATTCTAAAATTGTTCAACAATTCTTAGATATAGCTTTTCACAGATTGGTGAACCTCTGTCCATCTTAACTTCTGACACTCTGGCTCTCTAAGGTGCTCTTTTTATACACAATCATGTTACTGACCTGTTGCCAATTACCCTAATAAGTTGCAAAATGATCTTCCAGCTCTTCCTTGTTAGTACCACTTACTTTGCCAGCTTTTTGTTGCCCTGTCCAAACTTTACCCATTTGATATGTTCTATTTTCTTTTGTGAAACAAATATGGGTTTATGAGATTTGTAAATCATTGCATTCTGTTTTTATGTAGATTTTACACAGCATCCCAAATTTCTTAGAATTGGACTTGTAAAAAAGAAGCTCAATAAAAAGAATTATTTGTGATGATGACATGGTATTCTATTTAAAATCTTTTTAATAAATCCATATTATTCTTAGTATTATTTTACAGGATTTATACAGTGCCAACAGTTTGAGCATCACTTTTTAATATGAAGGATACAGTAAACTTACAATACAGTTCAAGGGTTCAAGAAGGTTGGAGGACCCTGCTCATGTGAGCTTACAACCTAACCGTGGGGGGGGTCAAGTGATATAACAGATAAGTTGATAAGGAAAGTAAAGGTTCAGCTGTTAGGTATAGGTGGGATAGGCTTTCCCGAAGAAATTAGTTTTCAGGGATCATCTAAAGATGGACAGAGTAGGAGATACCCAAAGAGATTGAGGTAGAGATTTACATAGGAAGAGGGAGGCTGTGCAAAAGAAGTCCTGAAAATGAGCATGGGAGTAGGTGATGGGATAGCTACAGAGCAGGAGGCCCCGGGAGGAGTGGATAGTTTGGGTGATATTTTGAAACAAGTTTGGTGATATAGCTTGGGGCAGAGGCTCTGTATGTAATTGTTAGGATTTTTAATTTCATTCATCGGGTGAGCAGAAGAAGTCGGTGGTGGGATTGGCGGTGAGAAGTAGTGGATTCAGAGCAGTTGGTGAGGAGAATGATTTTGGCAAAAGCATTCATAATATACTGCAAAGGGTATAGTCTGTGTAGAGGTAGGTCAACAAGGAGAGAGTTACAATAGTTAAAGTGGTTCTAAAGCCTTAAGTTTTTTTACCTTAATGCATTCTATGGAAATTCAATAAATTACAAGGTGTGACCGCTAAGATATATATATATATATAGAAAGGACAAGAGGGGTTTTGGATAGGCTCCAAGTGGTCTCCAAACTGCAGCCTGGAAGGCAGATGCGGCCCTTTGCTTGCGTCTATCCAGCTCTTGGAGCACTATTTTCATCAACTAATTCGAACAATGGGGCATAATTCCCCCCCACTGACACCAATGAAGGGGCAGAATTCCTCCCAATTACACCAAAGATGGGGCACAGTTCCTCCCGATGACACTTGGGCTTCATGTACACAGGATGTCTGAAAACCTCTTCTGAACATTGGAGCTTGACAGCTAGTAACTGAATGTTTAAAAATGTCCATTTTGCCACTTTTACATGCCGCGTTTATGGGCGTTTTGTGGCGTTAATGAGCGTATGTGATCAGAGGCGTTTTGTACAGATAACAGATTTTTCAGAACAATACACCCTTCCAATGTAGGAGAAATCTCTCTCTCTCTTTTTTCCATATTGCAAATGGTCAGAAATGTTTCCCCATTAGAAACGCCTATAAACGAAAACACTTATAAACGCGTTTTAGCACATTTAGACAGGTTTGCACGCTGTTATAAGCATTTGGTGTTTCAAACGGCAATAAACTTCTCTCCTAAATGCGATTTTTTGCTTTTAAAAAAATGCCACTAAAGCAACTGCCTCTAAATGACTCTAAACGACCCTGTGTAAATGTACAGATAAGCTAACATAGAGAACAGTTTAGGGGCTGTTGAAAAAAAAAAACCAACTGCTCCTAAACGTCCATTTATCAGCAGCAGTGTACATGAGGCCTAACAATGTGGCAATATTTCTCCCACTGACACCAAAGATGGGCCATTGTTTATTCCCACTGATGTCTGGACCTTTTCTATTCCCAATACCCACAATCCGGCCTCCCTTAAGTCTGAAGAACAGTAAACTGGCCCTTTGTTTAGAAAGTTTGGAGACCCCTGTGCCAGTATATTAGAACCTGCTATCGGTAAAGAATAAGCAAAGCTGACAAACTGAAAAAAATATAGGAATAAAGTCCGTCCTTCAGTCTATAAACTTTAGGTAGCTGCTAAAGAAAATATACAGTCCAGCATAATTAAAGTGACACACATTTTTTATAAAATAAAATAATTGCAATATGTCAAATATAAGTAGAATGTACCTTCTATCTCTCTCTTACTTTGTTTCATCTCTTTTGGCTATGTTTATTCTCCATGCCCTCTTGCATATGTGAATGTAGCCACCCTTTCCTGCTCACCCCCAAAATGGACTATACATCTTGATGCTCTATAGGAATTGTAGAACACATAGAACAGAGCATGTGACCAGCAATAACGGGACTGCTCGGCCTACACTAGTAGCTGTGTATCAGTGGAGAATGGGGAGTATGCACAGGCAAAAGAAAGAATCCTGAAAAAAATGGTAAGAAACTTCTAAAAAAAAAAAAAAAAAATAAGAAGCAGAGCCATGGTATAGTTGATGTTGTAGAACAAATCATGTGCAAAATCATGACTTTAGTGTCACTAAAGCGATATATAGTGCCATAACCATTAGAAAAAAACAAAAAACAACTGCCTTACAGTCACAGAGTATAACGCACATCAATGAATAACAATTCTGTTAAAAAAAAAAATATGGGAGAAAACATAGTTACACGATAGCTAGTTACATAGTAGGTGAGGTTGAAAAAAGACACAAGTCCATCAAGTCCAACCTATGTGTGTGATTATATGTCAGTATTACCTTGTATATCCCTGTAGATTGTGGTCGTTTAGGTGCCTATCTAATAGTTTTTTTAAATTATCGATGCTCCCCGCTGAAACCACCGCCTGTGGAAGAGAATTCCACATCCTTGCCGCTCTTACAGGAAAGAATCCTCTACACAGTTTAAGGTTAAACCTCTTTTCTTCTAATTTTAGTGAATGGCCGCATGTCTTATTAAATCTTTATCCCGATTGTGGGGTCACCAGTATGGTATTTGTACATTGAAATCCTATCCCTTCTCAAGCGTCTCTTCTCCAGAGAGAACAAGTTCAGTGCTCATAACCTTTCCTCAAAACGAATGTCCTCCAGTCCCTTTATTAGTTTTGTTGCCCTTCTCTGGACTCTCTCCAGTTCCAGCACATCCTTCCTGAGGACTGGTGCACAGAACTGAACCACATACTCCAGGTGCGATCAGACCAGAGTCTTGTAGAGTGGGAAAACATGGTCCTGTCAAAGTCGCATATTCTGCTCTCCTCCAAACATGGTGCTTTCTCCCCTCCACTGAGCAGAGAGAACAGTATGGGCTTTGCTGGTTACACACTATGGTACTCTTCAGTGTGCTTAGGACAGTGATGCATAATGAAGAGTGGCTAGGAATATCTGCTTTCCCTTATAAATAAACTCTTTAGGCCCCTTTCACACTTGTACGACTTGTCCCACGATTTGGGACTGAAAAGTAGCATGACAAGTCATTCCCCATGATTTCCAATGGCAACCATTTATATTAGTACAACTTCAAGTCCTTCCAACTTCCAACTAGTCCTTGCACTACTTTGGTCCAACTTTGATACTAGTTACGCAGGAAATCGCGGCAAAATCGTGGCTGCGAAATCGTGGTAAAATCTTGTGAACAGGGCCTTTTTGCATTCACACCTGAGCGTTTCAAAGTCACGTACTTTTACCGCGATTTTGCTGTGTTTTTTACCGTGATTTTGCAGCGTTTTTTCCCGCATTTTACCATGATTTTGCTGCATTTTTGCCGCAATTTTGTTCAGGTCACCAATGTAAAAGGCAGAGAAATGCCTGTGATCTGCCCCAAAGAAGCTCATGTTCTTTTTTGAGCTTAGGGCGTTTTTCAGGCATTTTGCGCTGAGATGTGAACAGGTGCCATTGAAATGAATGGGATTTTGCTTGTTGTGCGTTTTTCAGGCGTTTTACGAGCGTTTTAGGAGCTGAAAACACTCCGGTGTGAATGCAGCCTTAGTGTAAAGTACAGTGATACACTTTGAAACTGCACTGTGAAAGTTATGTGCAACCAAAACTCTTTTTAATTTAATTTAATTTTAATTTTGACAAAGTAGGGAAGGGTTAAAACCCTTCTTAGTTTTTTTATGTCTGTGTCCCAATGGGGAGACAAACGCAAGAGGAAATGAGGGGAAATCTCTCCAAATTGAGCGTAATTCCAGTCTTAGACAGTTGTCACTGGAACATTTGTTTCCATTGAATGACTTATCCTAACTTCTTGCTGTAAACATTTTTAAAATTTTGAATCTCCCATTACTTTCTGTCTCTGTTATAATGGTATCCTGGATAAATGAGAAAGGGTGGGGGGTGGCTGGAGGTCCCCACTGGCAACACCTATCACAATAAACTTGACAGCAGGTCTAATACTTCTTTATCCAGAGCTAAAAAAAAAAAATCCCCTTTACATATACTTTACATAGATAATTGAACTAACGCCAGTAGACATGTTTTACTGCCCTTATTTGTGTATCGCACTTTAATATGCATAGGTCTTTATGTAGAAATAGATGAAACAAATTCAGTTTTGTTTATGTCCTTGTTTAGCTACGTTTATTACTATTGCATGTCCTGTTTTGTTAACTATAGCTACTGCGTTTGACTTTTATAAGGGGACATGTCACAAACATCTGTTCACCAAGCTTTTGAATATTGTGTGCAACAAAAAATGTGGAAACAATAACTCTTTGCACATATTGGAATTAGATCTGACCATTATAATTCATGCCTGCTAACAGAAAGGCTGTCCTCCAAATGTGAGACATAGCAGAATGCAATAGCTGAAGATTTTTTTTTTTTGTCAGACTTCAGTATAGAATATCGTGTGCATCATATTTCCCTATATCTTAACCCGCTGGATATAAAAACATAGCTTTTATTATCCACCAATAAAAATGTATTTGTGCTCATTTTAATCATTTACTGTTAGTCTGGCATTATTTTGCAGTGTTCACACATGTCACTGTTGCACTACATCCTTTTTAAAAATCCATAAAATATGGCAAAAACACTTTTCAAGCACATTTCATTGAATTCAACTAGTGCAGCGAAAATATAAGCAAGAGGAGAGTTATAGTACAATATAGAGAAAATAGATTAAAAGATAAAAATAGATGGGCATTTTCAAGATATGCTAATAGGAGTAAATGATGCATACTGTAGCTAACATTTTAAGACAGTGCAAATAAGGGGTTGATAGTTACAAAAAAGGGGGGGGGGGGATTAAGTGGAGGGTAATATAAACCATGTTTTATATCTAGTGGGTTTAGATACACAGAAATATAATTTGCAACAATTAACAATTTGCAGTCAAACATACCGTATATACTCGAGTATAAGTCGTTCCGAGTATAAGTCGAGGCCCTAATTTACCACAAAAAAAATGGGAAAAACTTATTGACCCGAGTATAAGACGAGGGTGAGAAATGCACAGCTACTGTAAGTGGAAAAGAGGGTCAACAATGCCCATTTGCAGCATCACTGTGCCCATTTGCAGCCATAGGTCCCCTGAACTTCAAACTCGGTAGTTAAGGGTTCCTAGATGCCCCCTAGCTGCAGCCAAAATTTGGGGTCTCTGAACCCAAAGGGTCCCGAAATGACATTGCTGCAGATGGACACAGTTGACCAAATTTGGGGCCCTGTATCTCGGGGCCACTTAGTGCTAAGAACGCCAACTTTGATGTGCAAACTCAGTGGAACTAGCACCATAAAATTTCCAAAGCTGGGGTTTCTAGCACCAAGTGGCCCCGAGATACAGGGCCCCAAAAATCAGTTCAGAAAATGTCAAGCACTTTTCTGCAGCAGAGAATGACATTTTCCGAACCGGTTTTGGGGCCCCGTATCTCAGGGCCACTTAGTGCTAGGAACCCCAGCTTTGGATATGTTGTGCTACCAGTTCCACTGGGTTTGCACTCCAAATTTGGGGTTCCTAGCACCAAGTGGCCCTGAGATATGGGGCCCCAAATTCGCTTCAGAAAATGTCAAGCACTTTTCTGCAGCAGAGAATGACATTTTCTGAACCGATTTTGGGGCCCCGTATCTCGGGGTCACTTAGTGCTAGGAACTTCAGCTTTGGATATGTTATGGTACTAGTTCCACTGGGTTTGCACACCAAATTTGGGGTTCCTAGCTCTAAGTGGCCCTGAGATACGGGGCCCCAAAGTCGGGTCGGAAAATGAAATTTTTTGCTGCAGAAAAGTGCTTGACTCAAGTATAAGTCGAGGGGGCACTTTCAGCACTAAATAATGTGCTGAAAAATTCGACTTATACTCGAGTATATACGGTACTTACAAAGTGTAGCCATTTGGTTATTTACAAACTGTTCCATATTGATCCACAGTTAGCAAAGGTTATCTAAAAATTGCTCACTACATTCTCTTATTTTAAACTACAAACAATACTACATTTTGTACAGGACATCCTCATTCTCACCTGTAACCATGACCTTTCCTTCTAACATGACCTCACCATGATGACCATGATACAATGTATCATTTTCTCCATCAAAGAGGACAAAACAGAGTGGGCCATACTGTGACTGATCACTCTAATAGCCAGTCACAGCAATCAGATGATAGGGAACAGGGCCTCCTAGTTCCAGATCACTAGTACTGGACCCGGTGCTCTCAACACAAACACAAGTATCCATGTATGTGGCCCCACAGATTAAGGCCCCTTTCACATGTGCAGACCGTTCAGATCCGCCTGAAAAAACTGACAGGGATCTGAACGGTCTGCACATGTGAAAGGGGCCTTAATCATACAGCTTGTCCTATTTTCCATCCATCTGGCGGATCGGATGAAAACGGACAGGTGGTCTGTAATCATTCAATCCCCCCATACAAGAGAGTGTTCTCTCTGACAGGTCCATCCCTGCACAGAGTGCAGAGACAGACTTGTCATCCGCCGGCTCAGCGGATGGTTAAATACGGATCCGCAAGTCTGAAAGGGTCCTTAGACCCACTTCTGTGAGGCCATATATATGTGTACAGTCAGTGGGAAGGGGTTAAATTGCCAGCAAATGACAACTTCAGCCACTTTTCTTCCTTTTGTAAACAAACAACGGGGATTCTCTTTATTCTTAACCACTTGACGCCCCACTCCTGCAGATATACTGTGGCGGGGTATACAAAGGGCGGCTCAATCATGTATATATATGTGATTGACCCTGCTGCAGTTTAGGAGCATGCTGTGCGCCCACTGTGCGCCAGCTCCCCCCGTGACTGCTGTTACCGATAACCAGTAACTGGGTATCACGTGATCGCTATAATTGGTCACATGAAAACAATGTAAACAAGCTGTCATGAATCGCTTTCCAATCACAAACAACTTGCTTACTATTACTTGGCCCAAAGCAATCACATGGTACTACATGAGGAAATCCATTCATGACAGCCAAAGCTATTGCTTATACAGTGATCATCACTGTATAAGCAATAGCAGTGTAAAGAAATCCCAGATCATCCCCCCAGAGTTGTGCCATTGTCACAATGGCAGTATGGTGACAATCAGTAGGGGCTGGTCCACAAGTTGCGCAGGGGCTGCCCCCCAGCTTGCACAATTTGTGCGGCCATGCACTGTGTGGGGCACCATACCAATAGGTTTCTACCAGGTCCAATGCCCCCCTCACAGGAGCGTGACCACATCCCAAGGCCCCAATTGGCCAGTTTTATATTGACCTCCCACCCAGCGAATTGGCATCAGCTTCTGGCTTCCCGGCCATTCAGAACCCGGAAAGAAGACCGGGTGAAGACAGAAACTGCGCTGTTGGATAGTCCAGGGGAGCTCTGTTGTAGGGTGAGTGTGGACCTGGAGGGGGCCACCCACGCCCCCCCAAAAAAATCCTCCAGCACCAACTTGGTAACAATGAACTACTCTGATGACAGGATGTAAAAAAAAAAAAAAAGAAAATGTTTTAAAAGATTGAATAAAAAAATTGTGGGATTGATTTACTAAAAGTGGAGAGTGTAAAATCTGGTGCAGCTCTGAATAGAAATCAATCAGCTTCCAGGTTTATTTTTTGTCAAAGCTTAATTAAACAAGCTGAATTTAGATGCTGATTGGTTTCAATGCACAGCTGCACCAGATTTTGCACTCTCCACTTTTAGTAAATCAATCTCACTGTCACCAGTAAGTATCCCTGATCACCGCCACACCAGTCATATGATGATGCTGTACCTCACTGGTGACAGTATGTAAAAGTGACAAAAAATTACAACTTCAAAAAACTTGCCATGCCTCTTACTGAATGCTTTAGACCAGGGTAATTTAATTAAAATTCACTGAGGTCCAGTCAGTAAAATTTTCTTCCAGCAAAGGTCCGGACCGGTCATATCGGTACCAGTGGTGCATTTTCGCATGTGCCAAACCGCATGTTCCTGCAGCACCATGCAGCTTGGTGCGGCATGATTTTGGAAAGTAAAGGTCAACAACTTCTTTCACCGTGTTTCTTGCGGGTAGTGCAGCCCATTAAAATGGGCTGACCTATCTACAAAATGTGCACCTTATGCACAAGCACAGATCTGAACCCATACATCAGTGTCCTTGGTCCCCAATACACATCACAGTCCTCTCCCCCTTCACATCAAGATCGCCTCTTGATGAGTGTCCTCAGGTCCTCCTTTACATCATCCCCCTCCACCCCTTTTACAGCAGTGTTCTCACACTTGCTTGACATCAACCCCCACTCCACATTACTGACCTCTGCCCCTTTTTACGTTACACCCCAATTTAATGTCCTCAGCCCCCCCCCCACATTACAGTCCTCAGACCCCCACTTTAATGACCTCAGCCCCCTCCCTCACAGTACTGTCATCAGCAACCTCCATATTACAATCATCAGTCCCCTCACATTACAGTCCTCATCCCCCACTTTAATGTCTTCAGCTCCCCCCAATTTAATGTCCTCAGCCCCCCACATTACAGTCCTCAGCTCCCCACCCTAATGACCTCAGCTCCCCACACACACACACACACACACACATAACAGTCCTCGGTCTTCTCACATTACAGTCCTCAGCTCCCCACTATAATGACCCCAGCCCCCCCCCCCCCACATTACAGTCCAGTCCTCAGTCCCCTCACATTACAGTCCTCAGCCCTCACTTTAATGACCTCAGCCCCCCTCCCACATTACAGTCTTCAGGTCCCCCCACTTTAATGTCCTCAGCCCACCACATCACAGTCCTCAGCTCCCCCACTTCACAGTCCTCAGCCCCTTCCCACTTCACAGTCCTCAGCCCCCCCACTTCACAGTCCTCAGCTCCCCCACTTCACAGTCCTCATCCCCTTCCCACTTCACAGTCCTCAGCTCCTCCCATTTCACAGTCTTCAGCGCCCTCCCAGTTCACAGTCTCAGCCCCCCCCCCACTTCACAGTCCTCAGCTCCTTCCCACTTCGCAGTCCTCAGTTCCCCCAACTTTAATGTCATCAGACCCATCACTGTCCTCAGCATGCACATTCTCACGACTTTTCAGCCTGTCACATTAGTGTTCTCATTCCCTGTAACTTCTCCCCTTCCCTCGCTGTCTTACCTTACACAGAGCAGAGATAGGAGGGAGGTACAGCATGTCTGGATAGAGCGCGGGTGCTGCAAGATAGTGATTGGTTGCTAGGACTGCCCTTCATCCTAGCAGCCAATCACCTGCTTGCTAACCTCGGGCAGCTCTCCATCCTGAACTGTCCCGCCTCCTGCTGTCGACTCCTAAATGGCGGTACCACAGCGGGCCGCATGAGAAAGTGACACGGATCACATTTGGCCCACGGTCCACTATTTAGTGATACCTGCTTTAGACTGTCTACTTTCCAAAATACAAAAATGGAATATATTGCAGCTAGGGTTGCCACCTTTTCTTCAAGCCAAACCCGAACACTTTCATAGCTCACAACTGTCCCTGATTTGGAGGGACTGTCCCTGATTTCGAGGGGCTGTCCCTGATTTCGAGGGACTGTTCCTGATTTGGAGCAATGTCCCTCTGTCCCTCATTCCTCCTCATTTGTCCCTCATTCTGGTCTGATCTATATAATTGTATATAAAATGCACTTTTTATCTTTCAAAAAGTGTTTCCCAGTGCTAAACCTTTCATCCAATTACTAAATTGCTGCATTTGTACATTTTAAAAGCCAATATAAAGGAATAGTAGTAGTAAAAAAAAGCCCTTGTGGATTTAATTAACCTCTTGTTTTTGGTTAATTCTCCTTTAAGGGGGTGTGGCAGGGGGGCGTGTCCTATGCCTACATACATTTGCTAGTAGGTGTCCCT
The DNA here is from genome assembly GCA_037952925.1 of Lithobates clamitans. Taxonomy (NCBI): domain Eukaryota; kingdom Metazoa; phylum Chordata; class Amphibia; order Anura; family Ranidae; genus Lithobates; species Lithobates clamitans. Next base: position 5,767,950 of record JBBGZY010000746.1, read on the forward strand.
CATTCCCATCTCAAAATGTTGGGACGTATGCACTTTAGCAGCTCACAGCTAATTATTTTTTTTTTAAGGGGGAATGCTGTGGACTCTGGTGTAAAGGGGCGTAAGGGGCTTTCTGCTCACCAAACCTCCCACTTAAATCAGAGTTGCCAGCATTTCCCCTTAAATCAGGGTTCCCAAATACCCCCTTTCATCAGAGTCCACAGGGCCATCCCTTACATCTGAGTCCCTCTTACCTTGGTGTATTCACTCGCTCAGGCTCAGATGGAGGCTCAGGTATCGACACCTTTCATCCAAGATGTATCTGCCGGTTGCTGAACTTCAGCCCACACATCCCTTTCCAGAGGACCAGAACACCGGGGATTGGAGTGTGCATGGGCAGACAGAGTTGTAGAAGTGGGAGGAGGAGGAGCAGATCAAGCCCTCTCTCCTCTCCTGTCTATGTATGGGGATGGGTCTTTTGCACACCCCTATGCACTCGGCGGTTGTGGTACTCGGTTACTTGGGGAGCCGCAGTCCATTATGAATATTGTGTCCGGGTTTCCATTATGAATATTGTGTCTGGGTTTCCATTATGAATATTGTGTCCGGGTTTCCATTATGAATATTGTGTCCGGGTTTCAGGGGGCCTGAAACCCAGACATACGATTCAAAACCCGAACTGTCCGGGTGAATCCCAGACAGGTGGTAACTCTAATTGCAGCGTACCTCTTTTCTTTTTTTGCAGCGTTTTCTTTTTTAGGCTTTTTTCCTCTGTTTTCACCTGGAGTTCTGCCAATTGACACACCTCCTGTATTAGTGTGCTCCCATTCTGGATGATGGAAAACAGGGGACACAGCAGACAGCAGCATTATTAGTCTTGGGGGAGGGGAGTGTTAGATGTGCTAGCAGTTTTAAATAACAATTTGTCAAACTCTAACTAACACTTTATAGTCAGTTATAGCAAATATTTTTTTCCTTCTGAGATAAACATTTTACATGGATCTCATCCCTGTAACTGATGCATCTGGAAGAAAGCTTTTTCTTTTGAAAAACAGACTTATTGGCTGGATCACCAGGTAAAAATAGAAGGAAGAAAGCCTAAAAAAGAAAATAATGCAGCCATCACATCTAAGAAATGTTAACATAATAAATGTTTGTTTTTGGGTTAAACACTGCTTTCAAGGAGTTGTAAAGTCAAAAGGATAAAAAGCCTTCTGTGGGCAGCAGTCGCACCAGCACCCCCTAATACTTACCTGAGCCCTATCTCTCTCCAGCGATGTCCACAAGAGTCTCAGCCATCTGAGACTCTCCCTCCTGATTAGCTGAGACACAGCAGCGGCACCATTGGTTCCCGTTGCTGTCAGTCAAAGCCAATCAGGATAGAGAGGGGGCAGGGCCTGGACACAGCTCTGTGTCTGAATGGACACAGGGAGCTGTGACTCAGCTCAGGTGCCCCCATAGCAAGCTGCTTGTTGTGGGGGCACTTGGCAGGAGGGAGGGGCCAGAAGCAGCAAAGAGGAATCGAATAAGAGGAGGATCTGTGCAAATCTACTACACAGAGGAGGTAAGTATAACTTGTTTGTTATTTCTAGAGAGAAAAAAACCAAGACTTTCAAATCACTTTAAGCTGATCGCCTTCTTTTCTCACCTTCATTGTATCCCCTCTTCTATTTTTCTTCCTCTTTCACACTCTTTCCCCTCATCTAAGAAGGATTTCTATCATTTTTCTCTCTCTCTCTTTTTGATGCTCACTTTTACATCTCTTCCTTTCCTTTTCTTTCAATCACTTTTGCTGTCTCTCTTTCTCTCTCTCTCTCTCTTCGTCTTCATTGTTTTGCTTTTAGATCACTAACTGAATCAGCATCTATTTCTCCTGTATAATACTGTATGAAGGAAATTCTTTGCTTTTGTAATCTCCCCTCTACTGAAGACATCTTTGACTTTCAGGAATGTGATGTGACAGATGTTAGCATTAGTTGGCAAATGGCTTAATAAGGACACAGCTGAGATATTTTCACTGAAGCCATTTTAATTCCCTTATAATTTGCTAAGCTCATAAAGGGATTAGATATTGTCTTTTATTCATTTTACATTTGTTTAGGATTTTAATTGACTGGTATAGTGATCTCAAATACAAATACTTGATACAAATACAAAAAGAATTAGGTTGATTTACGAAAGGAGTTGAGAATCTCAAAGTGGAAGTTTAGGCAAAAATGAACTAATGCTGGCCATACACTATACGAAAAATCGGCCGAAATTCGGTCTTTTGGACAGTTCGTTCATTTTTCGGCTAGTTGATGGACACAGAATCGATAATCATTGGGACGTTTTTGAGCCGAAAAAACGAAGGACAAGTTTGGGAATTTTCTGCCGAACAAACGATAAATTGATAGGTTAATGTGTTTCCCGTCCGAACTGTCTGCACTAGGTATATGTAAAAAAAATGAACAAAAAATGCATTCATTTATGTCCACTGAACAATTTATCGATCATTACCTGATGGCACTATCGTTTGTGCTTACGGCCGAATGTTCGTTTTTCGAAAATGGGTTCAGCAGATTTTTCGTGTAGTGTATGAATGGCCAGCATAACTCTAATCCTACTCTATGCTACATTCTGAGACAAATCTATCCCTGTGAGGCCGGGTTCACACTGATAAGACAAATGCTCCGACATTGGGAGCTCATATCGCATGACGTGTAAAAATCAGTGTTTCCCTATGGGAGCCATCTTAACTGGTCCGATACAAGTCGGTCCGACTTTGATCCTACTTCAGCCCATTGAATATCACTGAAGTTGGATCAAAGTCGGATCGCCGTCTTGACTGATATGACTTTGGCATGCAACTTGTGCTTTGATGATCTTGAAGGGGAACTCCATGCCAAATAAAAAAAAAAAAACGGCATGGATTCCCCCCCAAGAGCATACCAGGCCCTTCAGTCTGGTATGGATTTTAAGGGTAAAAATGGCGTTCCCCCAAAATCCATACCAGACCCTTATCCGAGCACGCAGCCAGGCAGGTCAGGAAAGGGGGTGGGGACACCCCCTCCTGAACCGTACCAGGCCTCATGCCCTCAACATGGGGGGGTGAGTGCTTTGGGGCAGGGGGGGCCTGCACCCCCCACCCCAAAGAACCTTGTCCCTGTGTTGATGAGGACAAGGGCCTCTTCCCGACAACTCTGGTCGTTGGTTGTCGGGGTCTGCTGGTGGGGACTTATCGGAATCTGGTAGCCCCCTTTAACAAGGGGGCCCCCAGATCCCGCCCCCCACCCTATGTGGATGAGTATGGGGTACATTGTACCCCTACCCATTCACCTAAAAAAAATGGCAAAAATAAGACACAGTACACAGTTTTTTTTTATTAATTTATTAAGCTGCCCTCTCTGGCTCTTCTGCCTCCTCCGCTGATGTCTTCTGCCTCTGTCAGTTCTTCTCCCCTCTCCAGCTCTTCTACCCTCTCCCCGGTTCTTCTCCCTCTGTCTGCTGTCTTCTGCCAGGTCTCCTCCTGCTGTCTTCTTGCTCTTTTGCTCGCTCTTTTGCCCAGTCTTCTCCATTGTTTTCTCCTTCTGTTCTTCTTCTGATGTTGACTCGACGCTCTCTCCCGCTCTAATGCCGGGTGCGCGGTGTGCCACTACTTATATTGGCATGGGGCGGGGTCACCCTGTAAGGTCATCCGGAGGCCCCGTCCCGGGTGATGTCACCACCCATTATGCCAATATAACGTCATAAGAGGCGGGCCTTGAGTGACCCCGCCCCATGCCAATGTAATTAGTGGCGGAGAAGACCCAGCAAAAGAGCGAGAAGAAATTGGAGAAGACCCAGCAGAGGCAGAAGACAGCAGACAGAGGGAGAAGAACCGGAGAGGGCTAGAAGACATCAGCGAGGGCGGAGAAGACCCGAAGAGGGGAGAAGGCATCAGCGGAAGAGGCAGATGAGCCAGTGAAGGGTGAAGAGATTGGAAGAAACGACGGAGCTGCCTTAATAAATTACTTTAAAAATATGTGTAATGTGTTTTATTTTTGACATTATTTTTTAGGTGAGTGGGTAGGGGTACAATGTACCCCATACTCATGGGGTACATTGAGTGGGTGGGGGGCCGGGATCTGAGGGCCCCTTTGTTATTCGATAAGCCACCTGCCCGCAGACCTCGACATCCAACAGCCATGGTTGTCGGGAAAAGGCCCTTGTCCTCATCAACATGGGGACAAGGTGCTTTGGGGTGGGGGGCACAGGGCCCCCCTGCCTCAAGGCACCCACCCCCCCATGTTGAGGGCATGTGGCCTGGTATGGCTCAGGAGGGGGGCCGCTCGCTCGTCCCCACCCCCTTTCCTGATCTGCCGGGTTGTGTGCTCGGATAAGGATCTGGTTTTTCGGCGTGGGGGTTCCCCTGAAAATCCATACCAGACCAAAGGGCCTGGTATGTTCTTGAAAAGGGGAACCCATGCTGTTTTTTTTACATTGTGCGTGGAGTTCCCCCAAAGATTCATACCAGACACAGTGTCTGGTGTGGTTGGGGATAAAAGTCGGATCCCTGTACACTGAAGTTGGACGCATGTCCTACGTCAAGTCACAGGGCAAAGTCGGATCCAAAGTGGTACGACTCTCATGGTGTACTAGTGTGAACCCAGCCTAAAGCAAAAATTAGTGTACTTACCTGTTCTGCAACCACTCCGGTCCTGGCCCACGCTGAGCTGTCAGCAGCGGCTTCAGTGTGTGGGTGTGTGCAGGATAGGCAGCCGACAAGGGAAGCCCCATAGTAACTCTATGGATGAAGTAACTTCCCAGGCATTTTGCAGCTGTTGTCCGTTCTCTCCTGCACAGAGCTTCCGCCACTGGAGACCGGACCAGAACTGCTGCAGAACTTACATGGCTAGATAGATTCGCCACTTTGCCCGTCAAACGCAGCAACTGTGCCTAGCCAACTCTGCCACTGTGCCCATCAAACGCTGCCACAGTGCCATCAAATGCTCCCACTGTGCCATCAAATGCTCCCACTATGCCCCATCAAATTCTCCCAGTGTTCCCATCAAATGCTTCCACTGTGCCCCCCCGCCCGCCATCTGCCTGGCACCTACCCTGTCTCGGTGGCAGCCGTCGGCGGCGGGTGGCAAGCGATGTCCTCGATGTCTTCTTCTCCTGTCCTCTCCTTCCATTCTCTCCTATGATTGGACACCTGATAGGTCGTTTCAGCCAATCAGGCGACGAGTAACAGACCCGAGCACCTGATTGGCGGAGAGGCGGTTCAGTGTTAGGAAAGCGAATATTCATTCATTTTACCTGAAACTAGTGCATAGAACCCTAAAATCCAGAGTGATACATAGAATAAACCAGTATGAACAGATAATGCCACTATTGTGAAACAGCCGCCCCGGGAACAGCCGTCACTTCCACCAATGTCATGCTGGCGGGTAGTTGTGGAGGGGAGGGGAGTGTGAAAGGGGTCTTAAGTAAAATTCACATATACTTCTAAAATTTCTGCTTTTAGAATTTCCAGAACCCCTATTGGCCAATATTTAAAGTAGGAATTTGCACATGTGACCATGATTTTGAAATCGAAGCCGGGCACCTTGGCTAGCTAGGGGATATCAAGATAAGGACATTTGTAGAGCTAAGAGCAAAAATAATTTAAACAAATGCATAACTGCCAAAATACAGAGAGAAAGACTTTCCGGGCAAAAAAATGATTGAATTATCTCCAGGCAGCATGAAGCTGTACAGAAAATCTTATACAAACACTGGCATCTGCCTTTGGAGGATGGATCGATTTCTGGATATGTTACAAACATACCATAAATTATATATAAAAAACTTCATCCCTGAAGGATAAATTGGAGAAAAGTTATTATGATGAAGCAAAAAGATTTGTTGTAGAGTAAAGCAAAATATATTTATGTTCTGCAATACTTGTCATTATCCAAAATGGAACTTCCAGTAGATAACCATGTAAACTGTTAAGCACCTGGTATGGATCTGTTGATTATGATTGCTCAAGTCGTCATTTAAAGCTACGTTTTCCAATCATACTGTATGTCTCATACATCAGCAATCAATTCAAAATTGTTGTTTAAATGATTGTTTGTTCTCTGCTCACCTGCCACTGCCTATATTCCACACTTCTTAGTGTTTGAGATACTTGCTGCCCCGCCACATGCTATTGTTTCTCCTACTAGCTCAAATGTCACCACAGGGCGCATGAGGGAGGACATGTTGGGGGAAACATATTCTAACCATTCGAGGGGTTGACTACCTGCATCAGCCAGCAAGCAGTGAAGAAGTGGTGTTTCAATTCAAATGAAAGGGAACAAGTGCTCACAGGGATTTCATTTTGCACATTTGATAGAGTCTATTCTATCCCTAGAGGAGGTGACTGAAAAAATATATTATTATAGAACTACAGTGGGGACAGAAAGTATTCAGACCCCCTTAAATTTTTCACTCTTTGTTATATTGCACCCATTTGCTAAAATCATTTAAGTTCATTTTTTTCCTCATTAATATACACACAGCACCCCATATTAACAGAAAAACACAGAATTGTTGACATTTTTGCAAATTTATTAAAAAAGAAAAACTGAAATATCAAATGGGTCTAAGTATTCAGACCCTTTGTTCGGTATTTAGTAGAAGCACCCTTTTGATCTAATACAGCCATGAGTCTTTTTGGGAAAGATGCAACAAGTTTTTCACATCTGATTTGGGGATCCTTTGCCATTCCTCCTTGCAGATCCTCTCCAGTTCTGTCAGGTTGGATAGTAAACGTTGGTGGACAACCATTTTTAGGTCTCTCCAGAGATGCTCAATTGGGTTTAAGTCAGGGATCTGGCTGGGCCATTCAAGAACAGTCACGGAGTTGTTATGAAGCCACTCCTTCGTTATTTTAGCTGTGTGCTTAGGGTCATTGTCTTGTTGGAAGGTAAACCATAACTTACAGTCACTAGTATGTGTCCCTTGTGCTGACTCTTCTTCTGTTAGTAGAAATTCTCCTCCATCCATGTCCCTCCTTACCCCTTCTGTCGTAATCTTCTGGTATGGCAGGGGGTAATACAAATAAGACAGGACATAAATGATGCAATTTTTTTTCCTGCAACTGCAGGATTCAGGAAAAAAATCCACTTGATTCCCCCTCAACACATTCAGTGTTGAGGGGGGAATACCTCTTGCAAAGCTATAATGTTCTGTAATTTATTAAAATTTCATATTATTCAATATAACTGCCTTTCCCACCCTGTCTATTCTGCTCAAGGAAAGTAGTAAAGGTAACAGTAGCCCTAAAATACCTACCTTTGCAATAGAAACGGCCATTCAAAACCTATCATGTTCTCTGCCAATGAATAGCTAACTTAAACTCTGATCTTCCCATTTGGCAGAGGTCAAATGACTGAATGCTAAAGAATGTGATCACATGACCAGCAGCAGTGGTTTCTGCAGAGACAGTAGGTACTTCATGGCTATTGTGATTATTTTAAAGGTACATTAAGTAGATTTATGACAAAAGTACAGTTGCCATGTTCCCCGATTAACATTAGCAAGCCATTGATTATAAATAATTTATTTTATGATTTATTTTATGTGTTGCCTGAACTTGATCTTTAAATGTTTTCAGCAGCTTATTCACTATGAAAATTACTAAATGGAAATGAGGTATTGCTGTACAATGGTCACAGAATGCCATCCAAACCTTTGTCTCTGCTCTTTTTTTTGACTATGACCTCAACAGCTTCTATTTTGTGGCAAAATTTGAGCATATAGTATACGTAGAACATGTGCTGCGGAATAAAGTAATCCCCTCTTAATTCAGGTTGTTGGGCTGATCTTATTTCTGTGACTGATTTAATTACGCATTAGCTTACCACTAACAATTGCAAAAAGTTTCTCATGAGAAATTTTTATACTTCTTAATTGTATCTTTTTCTTTGGACACATAACATACTGTATATATTGTAAAGTTTTACATGGTGTCTTAGTTCAGTTAATCATGCCTATCTGTTTTCACTGGAATCCATGTATAAAGTATGTACTGTATATCCCTATGTGACATGGGCTTCAAACTGACATAATTAGTTTTTGTTCATACATTTTAACACTTCTTCACTATTAACAAGACACATGTCTGAATGTTCCTACTTAAGAGGTCCTACAGGTTTGCTATAGCATTATTGATTTTTTTTTTTAAATTAGAAAAGCAATTGTATTCTTTGGAATACATTTGTCAGCTCTGAATGTTAAGCTTTTGGCCCGAAACATAGAAAACATTTGGCTACCTATTTGGCATCTATGGGCTTTCTGCTCACATTCCCATGCTAACAAGGAGCTAAACTCCTTGCTGATAGCCACAAGAGAATATTATATGCCAGCGCATTGATCAATAATATGACAGGTGGCAATGCAGCAGGCTTAGTGGTATCATGAGCTGTTAATATTAGTAATTCCATTATATACACTGAATTTAGTTTCCTACTTCTGGGTCGATTTTTCTTTTATGTGGCTATCTCTGTATATGTATTTTTTATTTATTTTATTTTTTTACAATCCTGAAAGTGTATACCATGACAGTTAAATGGAATTCATGTATAAAATATGTACTGTATATCTCTAAGTGACTTGCATATCAAACTCACATAATTTGCAATTGTCCTTACATTTTAACAATTCTTCTCTTTTAACATGACACTTGTTTGAATGTATCTATTTAACAGTTCTTATGGGTTTGCTATAGTATTACAGGTTTTTTTTTGTGTGCGTTAGTAAAGCAATAGTATTTTTGGCATACATTTGCCAGTTCTGAATATTAGACTATTGGCTTGAAACATACAAACACTTGGCTACTTATTTGGTATCTATGGGCTTTCGTCCGCATTCCCATGCTAACAATGAGCTAAACTCCTTGCTGATAGCCATAAGAGAATATTATATACCAGTGCATTGATCAATAACATGACAGATGGGGTGGCAATGCAGCAAGCTTAGTGTGGTATCATGAGTTGGTAATATTAGTAAATCCATTATATACACTGAATTTAGTTTTCTACTTCTGGGTCGATTTTTCTTTTATGTGGCTATCGCTGTATATGTATTTTTTATTTTTTTTTAATTTTACAATCCTGAAAGTGTATACCATGACAGTTAAATGGAATTCGTGTATAAATATTTACTATATATCTCTATGTGACTTGGATATCAAACTCACATCATTTGCAATTGTCCATACATTTTAACAATTCTTCTGTTTTAATATGACACTTGTCTGAATGTTCCTATTTAACAGTTCTTATGGATTTGCTATAGTATTACTGATTTTTTATTTATTTTTTTTGTTAGTAAAGCAATAGTATTGTTTGGCATACATTTGCCAGCTCTGAATATTAGACTATTGGCCTGAAACATACAAGACACGTGGCTACTTATTTGGTATCTATGGGCTTTCTGTCCGCATTTCCATGCTAACAATGAGCTAAACTTCTTGCTGATAGCCATAAGAGACAATGCCAGTGCATTGATCAATAACATGACAGGTGGCAATGCACCAAGCTGATTAGTAATTTCATTATAATACACTCAATGTGTGTTTCTTCTTCAGGGTAAGTTTATATGTTGTTATCTCTGTATATGGGTCTTGTTTTTTTGTTTTTTTTACATTGAATAAATGTTGTCCATAGTAGCCAAAATGATAGTCCAATAGAGCAGATTTAGACATTAAAGGCTTAGCCAGACCTTGTTTGTTCAACCTCAATCAAAAATTGCAACAATGCAAATACATCAGTTTAAATGTATTAAAAAGATTAAACTATTTTGTTAAAGTGTAGCTAATAAAAAAAATTAAATAAAAGTCAGCAGAATGTACATAACTAACAACCAGTAGGATGAGCCCCTTGCGCTAATTCCTTTGTTAGTAGAAATTCTTCTCTGTCCATGCCCATCCCCCCCCCACGCCATATTTTCTGGTGAGGTGGGCCATAATACAATTAAGGGGCTGTCAGAGAATGTCATCGATAGAACCTGATGATGCCTACCCTTTTAGCCCAGACCCTCCATTCATAGAAGTGGTACTACAGCTTGTATGAATGGTACAGGATTTATGAATGAAGGAGGCGGACTTATCAATCATCCACCCACTCTCCATTCAGAAATTGCTTTCTATTCATAGAAGCGTTTGCATGGCTTCCATAATTCCAGTTACATCCAGTTACGTGATGTGGCCGCATCAGGTGACACAAAAGGACCAATCCATTCCAGGGAAACAGATAGGATCTATTCCAGGGACGCTGGAGTGGGCAGGGCGGAATCAGGGAAGATGGCCTGAGGCCTATGGCAAGCCACCCTATGCATAACACAGCCAGCCAAAGTGGGATCACGTCCTATTGGACAGGGGCCCGGGGCGTCTGTGTGGTCACACACACACTACCTACCATCCATCACAAAGAACAGTCCGGGCATCCCAAGAGGTCAAAGTGGCAAGAGAAGTAGAGAATACAATGAGATGAAAAGGGAATAAAGATGACACAGAAGGGCAGCCCAAAAGTAACCCAACCAAAGGGTGCCTGTCATCGACATGAGCCATGATACAGGACACAAACATGAATAGCAACAATTAGACCATTGTTACAACATAGAGCACATTAGGATCACATATAGCAAACAATATTTACAAAGGAAAAAAGGGGGGGTCAACATCTTTTATATATACATATTGCCAAATAATCAAAAAATCATTCTACAACATCTAATTATTACATCAAAATATTCAATTACAATGAATATAGCAGCATTGATCGACCAGGCAGATAGAGTGATAAGGTGTTTCCAGGTTTTGAGAGAGGAAAAGGGAGGAGGGATTATAAAGCATCATGTTAGAGTGGTATCAAATTATAAAGAAATTATACAAAGGATTTGGAACTTATGTACTCATTCAACACTGGATATATGGTATCATCCAGGTTGTGAATCCATCAAGTTTCTAATTGTAATAAAGTACTAAAAAATGTCTGTGCCTAAATACAAATAGCTTACATATATTGTATATAACATAGGAAGTGCTAGAAGGAGTGACCACACACAATTCTCCTTACATACACCCTTACATATTTTTAGCAACATCCTGCAAAAAAAAAAAAGGAATTCTCGGGTTGCATATATTGCACTAAATGGCCAAGCTGACCAATTGTATCAAAGTGAGCCGTCTCCGGCTAGTCCCTACGTGAAAAATTCCAAAAACGTACTTGCTCATAGCTTACTTTAATGGATATATAGTGCCAATATGGGATAATGTGACACAGTTGGAGGAGAGCCACAGACTCAGGGGTCTGATCACTGACCTGCATTCTGCAATAGAACTGAATGTCTTGTGCTTAAATCCAAATAGCTTACATATACAGTATACGTATAACTTTTTGTTAACATGGAAAATTTTTAATTAACCCCCTGCATACTGAGCTGAGAATCCCTGTTTTTAAAGTGCAAAAGTTTGTTAGAAATATGTAATATCTAAAAGAGGTCATATAAAAGGATTCTGTCATTCCTGACTACTTTTAGTTATTTCTAGTTTTATGACCATTGTATCCATATTGTTCCCTAATACAATATTCATCAATGTTGAATGGCACATGGGAAGGTATTAGAATGGCAGGGGGCAGCACTCTCTTTCCTTTTGCCACGTGGTTTTGTGGGGGAGGGGTGGACTGGAATGTTGGGAATGGGGGGGAAGCTAAGTATTTTTTTTTTTTCACATTCAATTTTTATATATTTTTTCTTTTAAAAATATAAAAAAATAACCTACAGGAAATGTAAAGGTTGCACACCCGTACTATCGTTTCCTTCTGCCAGACTTTATTTAAACAGTAATTACATGCTGAAGCCCCCTGCCCAAGAACTGCCCTCCTGATACATTTTATCTTCACAGGCTTTATCCGTGAAGCTGAAAAGCTTTATGGAGGGTGTAGATTAATTTAGGCTTCACCTCCCTCTTATTCACACAGGCTGGAGGGGCGTGACACAGCCCACACCATGTTATTGTCAAAAAATAATAAATATTTGACTTTAACCACTTCATACCCCGCCCACAGAACCTTACGCCCCCCAACAGTTAGAATCACTCCCTAGGTAACACATTGAACCCCTTGATCGCCCCCTAGTGTTAAACCCTTCCCTGCCAGTGACATTTATACAGTAATCAGTGCATTTTTATAGCACTGATGGCTGTATAAATGTGAATGGTCCCAAAATAGTGTCAAAAGTGTCCGATGTGTCTGCCGCAATGTCACAGTCACGATGAAAATCGCAGATCGCCACCATTACTAGTAAAAAAAATAAATATATAATAAAATTGCCATAAATCCATCCCCTATTTTGTAGACGTTATAACTTTTGCGCAAACCAATCAATATACGCTTATTGCAATTTTTTTTTACCAAAAATATGTAGAAGAATATATAACCAATTCATACCCCCCCATAGTCAAATGACCTCCGCAGTAGGGATCCCTTCCTGGGTGGGCGTCATATGACGTCCTGGGCTTCCCGGCCATCTAGGGGGCGCGTGCGCCCCGTCACTTGGGAGCCGGTGCTCGTGCACGCCGGCCGCGATGTTGAACTGGTTGAACTGGATAGACTGGTGTCTTTATTCAACCTTACTAACTATGTAACCAACTATGTAACTATGTAATCGCGATTGCTGGTAACAGAGCCAGGACGTGGATCTGTGTGTGTAAGATCCACGTCCTGTCAGGGGAGAGGAGACCGATCGTGTGTTTCCAATACAGAGGAACACTGATCGGTCTCCTCTCCTTGTGAGTCCCCTCCCCCAACAGTTAGAATCACTCCCTAGGTAACACATTGAACCTCTTGATCGCCCCCTAGTGTTAACCCCTTCCCTGCCAGTGACATTTATACAGTAATCAGTGCATTTTTATAGAACTGATTGCTGTATAAATGTAAATGGTCCCAAAATAGTGTCAAAAGTGTCCGATGTGTTTGCCGCAATGTCACAGTCACGATAAAAATCGCAGATCGCCGCCATTACTAGTAAAAAATATATATAATAAAATTGTCATAAATCCATCCCCTATTGTTGCAATTTTTTTACCAAAAATATGTAGAAGAATATATATCGGCCCAAACTGAGGAAAAAAATCGTTTTTTTTTTTTAATTGGGATATTTATTATAGCAAAAAGTAAAAAATATTGTTTTTTTAAACTTGTCTCTCTCCTTTTGTTTATAGCGCAAAAAATAAAAACCACAGAGGTGATCAAATACCACCAAAAGAAAGCTCTATTTGTGGGGGAAAAAAATGATAAAAATTTGGGTATAGTGTTGCATGACCGCACAATTGTCATTCAAAATGCGACAGCGCTGAAAACTGAAAATTGGCCTGGGCAGGAAGGGGGTGAAAATGACCTGTATTGAAGTGGTTACATATATATTATTATGACAATTTACAGTATTGATATTATTTATTTATTTAAACTCTGTATTCCAAAGGCTGTTTTTTATTTTGAACATGTGACCAGCAGCAGAAGACTTGAAGCTCCTCCTGCGTATGTTTTCCTGCAGACAATCAGGGAAAGATCTGGGTCATGTGGCAGCTGTATATCGATTAGAAAAAAGGTACTTAGATGATTTTTTAAATTAAAATAATTACACTGCCATCGTCCAAATACAAAAATAGAAGGGACAATGTAAGTTAACAATGTGTGTTTAGTATTACTTTAACCACTTGACGACCGCCTCACGCCGATGTACGTCGGCAAAGTGGCACAGACAGGCAAAATCACGTACAGGGTACGTGATTTGCCTTCCGCGGGTGGGGGGTCCGATCGGACCCTCCCCCGGTGCCCGAGGCGGTCGTCTTTTGTCCAGCGGCGATCGGTGATGAGGGGGAGACCATCCGTTCGTGGCCCCCCCCTCGCGATCGCCGCCGGCCAATGAGAACACTCCTTTGCTGCTGTATGCTAAACAGCAGCAAAGGAAGTGATGTCATCTCCCCTCGGGTCGGTATTTTCCGTTCCGGCCCGAGGAGAGAAGACATCTATGTGAGTGCACCAACACACACACACACAGTAGAACATGCCAGGCACACAAAACACCCCGATCCCCCCCCCGATCGCCCCCCGATCCCCCCCCAATCACCCCCCCCCCCCCTGTCACAAACTGACACCAGCAGTTTTTTTTTTTTTTTTTTTTTCTGATTACTGCATAGTGTCAGTTTGTGACAGTTACTGTGTTGGGACAGTTAGTATTACCCCCCTTTAGGTCTAGGGTACCCCCCTAACCCCCCCTAATAAAGTTTTAACCCCTTGATCACCCCCTGTCACCAGTGTCGCTAAGCGATCATTTTTCTGATCGCTGTATTAGTGTCGCTGGTGACGCTAGTTAGTGAGGTAAATATTTAGGTTCGCCGTCAGCGTTTTATAGCGTCAGGGACCCCCATATACTACCTAATAAATGTTTTAACCCCTTGATTGCCCCCTAGTTAACCCTTTCACCACTGATCACCGTATAACCGTTACGGTTGACGCTGGTTAGTTCGTTTATTTTTTATAGTGTCAGGGCACCCGCCGTTTATTACCGAATAAAGGTTTAGCCCCCCGATCGCCCGGCGGTGATATGCGTCGCCCCAGGCAGCGTCAGATTAGCGCCAGTACCGCTAACACCCACGCACGCAGCATGCGCCTCCCTTAGTGGTATAGTATCTGATCGGATCAATATCTGATCCGATCAGATCTATACTAGCGTCCCCAGCAGTTTAGGGTTCCCAAAAACGCAGTGTTAGCGGGATCAGCCCAGATACCTGCTAGCACCTGCGTTTTGTGCCTCCGCCCAGCCCACCCAAGTGCAGTATCGATCGATCACTGTCACTTACAAGGCACTAAACGCATAACTGCAGTGTTCGCAGAGTCAGGCCTGATCCCTGCGATCGCTAACAGTTTTTTTGGTAGCATTTTGGTGAACTGGCAAGCACCAGCCCCAGGCGTCAGGTTAGCGCCAGTACCGCTAACACCCACGCACGCACCATACACCTCCCTTAGTGGTATAGTATCTGAACGGATCAATATCTGATCCGATCAGATCTATACTAGCGTCCCCAGCAGTTTAGGGTTCCCAAAAACGCAGTGTTAGCGGGATCAGCCCAGATACCTGCTAGCACCTGCGTTTTGCCCCTCCGCCCGGCCCAGCCCAGCCCACCCAAGTGCAGTATCGATCGATCACTGTCACTTACAAAACACTAAACGCATAACTGCAGCGTTCGCAGAGTCAGGCCTGATCCCTGCGATCGCTAACAGTTTTTTTGGTAGCGTTTTGGTGAACTGGCAAGCACCAGCCCCAGGCAGCGTCAGGTTAGCGCCAGTACCGCTAACACCCACGCACGCACCGTACACCTCCCTTAGTGGTATAGTATCTGATCGCATCAATATCTGATCCGATCAGATCTATACTAGCGTCACCAGCAGTTTAGGGTTCCCAAAAACGCAGTGTTAGCGGGATCAGCCCAGATACCTGCTAGCACCTGCGTTTTGCCCCTCCGCCCGGCCCAGCCCAGCCCACCCAAGTGCAGTATCGATCGATCACTGTCACTTACAAAACACTAAACGCATAACTGCAGCGTTCGCAGAGTCAGGCCTGATCCCTGCGATCGCTAACAGTTTTTTTGGTAGCGTTTTGGTGAACTGGCAAGCACCAGCCCCAGGCAGCGTCAGGTTAGCGCCAGTACCGCTAACACCCACGCACGCACCGTACACCTCCCTTAGTGGTATAGTATCTGATCACATCAATATCTGATCCGATCAGATCTATACTAGCGTCACCAGCAGTTTAGGGTTCCCAAAAACGCAGTGTTAGCGGGATCAGCCCAGATACCTGCTAGCACCTGCGTTTTGCCCCTCCGCCCGGCCCGGCCCAGCCCACCCAAGTGCAGTATCGATCGATCACTGTCACTTACAAAACACTAAACGCATAACTGCAGCGTTCGCAGAGTCAGGCCTGATCCCTGCGATCGCTAACAGTTTTTTGGTAGCGTTTTGGTGAACTGGCAAGCGCCAGCGGCCTAGTACACCCCGGTCGTAGTCAAACCAGCACTGCAGTAACACTTGGTGACGTGGCGAGTCCCATAAGTGCAGTTCAAGCTGGTGAGGTGGCAAGCACAAGTAGTGTCCCGCTGCCACCAAAAAGACAAACACAGGCCCGTCGTGCCCATAGTGCCCTTCCTGCTGCATTCGCCAATCCTAATTGGGAACCCACCGCTTCTGCAGCGCCCGTACTTCCCCCATTCACATCCCCAACCAAATGCAGTCGGCTGCATGAGAGGCATTTTTATGTCCTCCCGAGTACCCCTACCCAACGAACCCCCCCAAAAAAGATGTTGTGTCTGCAGCAAGCGCGGATATAGGCGTGACACCCACTATTATTGTCCCTCCTGTCCTGACAATCCTGGTCTTTGCATTGGTGAATGTTTTGAACGCTACCATGCACTAGTTGAGTATTAGCGTAGGGTACAGCATTGCACAGACTAGGCACACTTTCACAGGGTCTCCCAAGATGCCATCGCATTTTGAGAGACCCGAACCTGGAACCGGTTACAGTTATAAAAGTTAGTTACAAAAAAAGTGTAAAAAAAAAAAAAAATATGAAATAAAAAAAAATAGTTGTTGTTTTATTGTTCTCTCTCTCTCTATTCTCTCTCTCTATTGTTCTGCTCTTTTTTACTGTATTCTATTCTGCAATGTTTTATTGTTATTGTTATTGTTATTATGTTTTATCATGTTTGTTTTTCAGGTGTGTAATTATTTACACTTTACTGTGCTTTATTGTTAACCATTGTTAACCATTTTTTTGTCTTCAGGTACGCCATTCACGACTTTGAGTGGTTATACCAGAATGATGCCTGCAGGTTTAGGTATCATCTTGGTATCATTCTTTTCAGCCAGCGGTCGGCTTTCATGTAAAAGCAATCCTAGCGGCTAATTAGCCTCTAGACTGCTTTTACAAGCCGTGGGAGGGAATGCCCCCCCCCCCACCGTCTTCCGTGTTTTTCTCTGGCTCTCCTGTCTCAACAGGGAACCTGAGAATGCAGCCGGTGATTCAGCCAGCTGACCATAGAGCTGATCAGAGACCAGAGTGGCTCCAAACATCTCTATGGCCTAAGAAACCGGAAGCTACGAGTATTTCATGACTTAGATTTCGCCGGATGTAAATAGCGCCATTGGGAAATTGGGGAAGCATTTTATCACACCGATCTTGGTGTGGTCAGATGCTTTGAGGGCAGAGGAGAGATCTAGGGTCTAATAGACCACAATTTTTTCAAAAAAGAGTACCTGTCACTACCTATTGCTATCATAGGGGATATTTACATTCCCCGAGATAACAATAAAAATGATTAAAAAAAAAAATATGAAAGGAACAGTTTAAAAGTAAGATTAAAAAAGCAAAAAAATAATAAAGAAAAAAAAAAAAACACCCCTGTCGCCCCCTGCTCTCGCGCTAAGGCGAACGCAAGCGGCGGTCTGTCGTCAAACGTAAACAGCAATTGCACCATGCATGTGAGGTATCACCGCGAAGGCCAGATCGAGTGCAGTAATTTTTCCAGTAGACCTCCTCTGTAAATCTAAAGTGGTAACCTGTAAAGGCTTTTGAAGGCTTTTAAACATGTATTTATTTTGTTGCCACTGCACGTTTGTGCGCAATTTTAAAGCATGTCATGTTTGGTATCCATGTACTCGGCCTAAGATCATCTTTTTTATTTCATCAAACATTTGGGCAATATAGCGTGTTTTAGTGCATTAAAATTAAAAAAGTGTGCTTTTTCCCCAAAAAATGCGTTTGAAAAATCGCTGCGCAATTACTGTGTGAAAAAAAAAATGAAACACCCACCATTTTAATCTGTAGGGCATTTGCTTTAAAAAAATATATAATGTTTGGGGGTTCAAAGTAATTTTTTTGCAAAAAAAAAAAAACTTTTTCATGTAAACAATAAGTGTCAGAAAGGGCTTTGTCTTCAAGTGGTTAGAAGAGTGGGTGATGTGTGACATAAGCTTCTAAATGTTGTGCATAAAATGCCAGGACAGTTCAAAACCCCCCCAAATGACCCCATTTTGGAAAGTAGACACCCCAAGCTATTTGCTGAGAGGCATGTCGAGTCCATGGAATATTTTATATTGCGACACAAGTTGCGGGAAAGAGACAAATTTTTTTTTTTTTTTTTTTTTTTTTGCACAAAGTTGTCACTAAATGATATATTGCTCAAACATGCCATGGAAATATGTGAAATTACACCCCAAAATACATTCTGCTGCTTCTCCTGAGTACGGGGATACCACATGTGTGAGACTTTTTGGGAGCCTAGCCGCGTACGGGACCCCGAAAACCAAGCACCGCCTTCAGGCTTTCTAAGGGCGTGAATTTTTGATTTCACTCTTCACTGCCTATCACAGTTTCGGAGGCCATGGAATGCCCAGGTGGCACAAAACCCCCCCAAATGACCCCATTTTGGAAAGTAGACACCCCAAGCTATTTGCTGAGAGGTATAGTGAGTATTTTGCAGACCTCACTTTTTGTCACAAAGTTTTGAAAATTGAAAAAAGAAAAAAAAAATGTTTTTTCTTGTCTTTCTTCATTTTCAAAAACAAATGAGAGCTGCAAAATACTCACCATGCCTTTCAGCAAATAGCTTGGGGTGTCTACTTTCCAAAATGGGGTCATTTGGGGGGGTTTTGTGCCACCTGGGCATTCCATGGCCTCCGAAACTGTGATAGGCAGTAAAGAGTGAAATCAAAAATTTTCACCCTTAGAAATCCTGAAGGCAGTGATTGGTTTTCGGGGTCCAGTACGCGGCTAGGCTCCCAAAAAGTCCCACACATGTGGTATCCCCATACTCAGGAGAAGCAGCTAAATGTATTTTGGGGTGCAATTCCACATATGCCCATGGCCTGTGTGAGCAATATATCATTTAGTGACAACTTTATGAAAAAAAAAAAATAAAAAAAAAAAAAGTGTCACTTTCCCGCAACTTGTGTCAAAATATAAAATATTCCATGGACTCAATATGCCTCTCAGCAAATAGCTTGGGGTGTCTACTTTCCAAAATGGGGTCATTTTGGGGGGTTTTGTGCCACCTGGGCATTCCATGGCCTCCGAAACTGTGATAGGCAGTGAAGAGTGAAAGCAAAAATTTACACCCTTAGAAATCCTGAAGGCGGTGATTGGTTTTCGGGGCCCCGTACGCGGCTAGGCTCCCAAAAAGTCCCACACATGTGGTATCCCCATACTCAGGAGAAGCAGCTAAATGTATTTTGGGGTGCAATTCCACATAGGCCCATGGCCTGTGTGAGCAATATATCATTTAGTGACGACTTTTTGTAAATATTTTTTTTTTTTTTTTTTTTTGTCATTTTTCAATCACTTGGGACAAAAAAAATAAATATTCAATGGGTTCAACATGCCTCTCAGCAATTTCCTTGGGGTGTCTACTTTCCAAAATGGGGTCATTTGGGGGGGTTTTGTACTGCCCTGCCATTTTAGCACCTCAAGAAATGACATAGGCAGTCATAAACTAAAAGCTGTGTAAATTCCAGAAAATGTACCCTAGTTTGTAGACGCTATAACTTTTGCGCAAACCAATAAATATACACTTATTGACATTTTTTTTACCAAAGACATGTGGCCGAATACATTTTGGCCTAAATGTATGGCTAAAATTTAGTTTATTGGATTTTTTTTATAACAAAAAGTAGAAAATATCATTTTTTTTCAAAATTTTCGGTCTTTTTCCGTTTATAGCGCAAAAAATAAAAACCGCAGAGGTGATCAAATACCATCAAAAGAAAGCTCTATTTGTGGGAAGAAAAGGACGCAAATTTCGTTTGGGTACAGCATTGCATGACCGCGCAATTAGCAGTTAAAGCGACGCAGTGCCAAATTGGAAAAAGACCTCTGGTCCTTAGGCAGCATAATGGTCCGGGGCTCAAGTGGTTAAATATGCTGCAATCGCTTAGTAGTAACATATAGCAGAGTACAACCCATTGCTGTAAGAAATCTCCAGTCATTGTAGCCACTAAATTGCTAGCTACAAATTGCTGTTCGTCGGCATAAGCGATTTGTAACTGTGATTAGACTGATGACACACGCAGTTCCTTCTATAGTGACAAATCACCAGCAACAGGTTCACTAAACAGGCTGGCCTGTGTTTCCTTATAAAATCACTCCCTGTGTAGTCAAAAGCAGCAAGATGTCGGGGGCCCAAAGGCTGCCAGATCTCAATCATTAGCGATGGCAGTGACATCTCACAGCCTCAGATACAGAGGGAGCCATTCCATAGGGATAAAACAGTCAGCCTCTTAGAGACCCAGCCACTGTCAATTTTGCTGCAGAGTTACCCGGGTGTCATCAGCCTATGGTGGCCATACATGCTTCAGTAAATGATTGATTTCCATGTCGATCAATCTTTTCTGAGGAATATTTGATCTATAGTCTACAACCCGTTCGATCGATAAGCCACACACGAGGAAGTGGTTTTCGATCGCTAGGTAAGATTCGATTGTAACTTACAATTGTAAATTAGTGATGGCATTTCTGTTTTCACCATGTACTCTCATGATCTGATCAATTGAAATACAATCGTATTCATGAGCAATAGATCAATAATTTTCCACCCTGGCCAATCGACTCAGTTTGATTGAATAGAGAAAAGAAAAAGACTGAAAGATGCTCCTTAACATGAGACACCTCCATCCCTATATTTCACATAAAAAATAAAAGACTCGCCCATGGGACTTTAAATGAGGTGTCCATGCTGATCACAGGTGAACAAATATAATAGTAGAAAAATGTTGTATTAAGATTTATTAAGATCATTAACGTCCAATACAGGTCATACATGTAGATGGCAATTCATAAAATAAACAGCATAACATGATAGTCCTACAAACATAACCAGAATGACATACATCAGAGTATCATGAATACACATATACATAATACATCTCTAACCCGTCGTGTTTCACAAGCTCTCCTCGCATCATCAGGGGCTGATGTGTATATCTGATGTCTGTAACAAGTAAAAGAGTAAAAAAATATATAAATTGGAGTATAGGTTATGATTTGGACAAAGGCACAAAGCCAGAACTAGTGGTCACCGTACTTACTTGTCAGGTATTCGGCTACAGGGGTCGACCCCCAGCAGGGGCGGGCGGAAAACCTCTCCCACGGGAGCTGAAGGGACGACGGCCAAAGCATGGAAAGCCGAGGTCCGGCGTAGGGCAGGCACGACAACAGAATGGAAAAGAGGAGGAGAGGGTTGGACGCAAATGTCACCCAAAATCCTTGCAGAGTGTACTCACTATAATAAGATATATGAGTATAATTATATATGTATAAAAATCTATAAGAATAGATGTAGCAGAGGAATACGAAACAGTATGCTCTAAAGCAAGGGGTGCAGGAGTGTCCAACCATATTAGAAGAAAAAAGAAAAGAGAGGGAAGAAAGAAAGGAGAAAAAGAAACCGAAAAAGGAAAAGGATAGAAGACCCAAATGTTACCCCTAGGTTATGCAGGGTGTATTTGCGATGAAACGTTGTATGAATGTATGTATATGGGTATCCAATGTAGCCATAGTCATGATATCCTAAGTTACCTATGAATCTTAATATAGTGTACCCACTTTGAGAAGATAATAAATGCATATATGTATAGTTCAATTAATTGGTATCAAAGTGTTATAGGAGTATGAGGACGTTGTACAGTGGTACATAGGATGCAAGAATATCCTGCAAGACATAGGGGAAAAAACTGTGTAAATTGAGTGAGAGGGGTGTAATAAAAAGGAGGAGAAAGGGGTAAACAGTGATGTGTGAGGAAGGAAAAAATGAATGAAGGTAGTCAGAGAGAGAGTGATCAGTGAAGAAAAATGATAGGGAATAAGGGGGGTGAAGTAGATAAGGGAGTGAGAGTATATGCAAATGACACTCCACATAGTATGTGACTGGTAAGTGCGTTAGAGGAGTAGTATGTTACAAAGTATAATAGTGAGAATGATGCTTACCAATGTGCTCTCATCAATGTGTAAGGAAGACCCAGCAGGAAAGCAAAAGTTTGTCATGCCAAAAACCCCCGCCTAAATACCCAGATATCCGCCATGGCCTCCGCCCCTAACGTCATGCGACTGGCTGTAAGGGGGAGGACCCACAGCGTGCGCGCCGGAATACGGCAAAGCGCAGCGGAGATCCCCGCCCATAGCCTAGGATGACAACTGTGCGCCAGGAATGGGGACGCCGCTGAATGCGGAAGTCCATCACTGTGCACAAGGCATGACGCCGATGCACGGGGTGGCTCCGCCCCTAGGGAGGCAGAGACAGCAGGGGAATGATATCCCCATTTAGTGCATCGCAGCTCCCGGGGAAAAGAGCCGCCGCCCACAATCAAGGGGAGGACCCGAAGAAGCTAAGTCCGCAAGCAAGAGAGGGAGTAAACTGAGAGTGGCAGCAAACCTAATGTATTGGGAATCAAAAATATGTATATGTATCAACAGGATCTGGGAGCAGCAACAGACTCAGGGCATAATAGGTGTCTTCCACCTGAATTCAATAGAGAAAAGAAAAAGACTGAAAGATGCTCCTTAACATGAGACACCTCCATCCCTATATTTCACATAAAAAATAAAAGACTCGCCCATGGGACTTTAAATGAGGTGTCCATGCTGATCACAGGTGAACAAATATAATAGTAGAAAAATGTTGTATTAAGATTTATTAAGATCATTAACGTCCAATACAGGTCATACATGTAGATGGCAATTCATAAAATAAACAGCATAACATGATAGTCCTACAAACATAACCAGAATGACATACATCAGAGTATCATGAATACAGATATACATAATACATCTCTAACCCGTCGTGTTTCGCAAGCTCTCCTCGCATCATCAGGGGCTGATGTGTATATCTGATGTCTGTAACAAGTAAAGAAGTAAAAAAATATATAAATTGGAGTATAGGTTATGATTTGGACAAAGGCACAAAGCCAGAACTAGTGGTCACCGTACTTACTTGTCAGGTACTCGGCTCCAGGTTCGACCCCCGGCAGGGGCGGGCGGAAAACCTCTCCCACGGGAGCTGAAGGGACGACGGCCAAAGCATGGAAAGCCGAGGTCCGGCGTAGGGCAGGCACGACAACAGAATGGAAAAGAGGAGGAGAGGGTTGGACGCAAATGTCACCCAGAATCCTTGCAGAGTGTACTCACTATAATAAGATATATGCGTATAAGTATATATATATAAAAATCTATAAGAATAGATGTAGCAGAGGAATACCAAACAGTATGCTCTAAAGCAAGGGGTGCAGGAGTGTCCAACCATATTAGAAGAAGAAAGAAAAGAGAGGGAAGAAAGAAAGGAGAAAAAGAAACCGAAAAAGGAAAAGGATAGAAGACCCAAATGTTACCCCTAGGTTATGCAGGGTGTATTTGCGATGAAACGTTGTATGAATGTATGTATATGGGTATCCAATGTAGCCATACTCATGATATCCTAAGTTACCTATGAATCTTAATATAGTGTACCCACTTTGAGAAGATAATAAATGCATATATGTATAGTTCAATTAATTGGTATCAAAGTGTTATAGGAGTATGAGGACGTTGTACAGTGGTACATAGGATACAAGAATATCCTGCAAGACATAGGGGAAAAAACAGTGTAAATTGAGTGAGAGGGGTGTAATAAAAAGGATGAGAAAGGGGTAAACAGTGATGTGTGAGGAAAGAAAAAATGAATGAAGGTAGTCAGAGAGAGAGTGATCAGCGAAGAAAAATGATAGGGAATAAGGGGGGTGAAGTAGATAAGGGAGTGAGAGTATATGCAAATGACACTCCACATAGTATGTGACTGGTAAGTGCGTTAGAGGAGTAGTATGTTACAAAGTATAATAGTGAGAATGATGCTTACCAATGTGCTCTCATCAATGTGTAAGGAAGACCCAGCAGGAAAGCATGCGATTGGCTGTAAGGGGGAGGACCCACCGCGCGCCCGCCGGAATACGGCAAAGCGCAGCGGAGATCCCCGCCCATAGCCTAGGATGACAACTGTGCGCCAGGAATGGGGACGCCGCTGAATGCGGAAGTCTATCACTGTGCACAAGGCATGACGCCGATGCACGGGGTGGCTCCGCCCCTAGGGAGGCAGAGACAGCAGGGGAATGATATCCCCATTTAGTGCATCGCAGCTCCCGGGGAAAAGAGCCGCCGCCCCCAATCAAGAGGAGGACCCGAAGAAGCTAAGTCCGCAAGCAAGAGAGGGAGTAAACTGAGAGTGGCAGCAAACCTAATGTATTGGGAATCAAAAAAATGTATATGTATCAACAGGATCTGGGAGCAGCAACAGACTCAGGGCATAATAGGTGTCTTCCACCTGAATTCAATAGAGAAAAGAAAAAGACTGAAAGATGATTGAATCTGATTTAAATCAAGTCTAAATTAATCAGAAGGAAATTTATGGCTATTTGATTTGCAGAGTCAATCATTTTGAGTGAAACACATTGATTAATAATAAAATCGAAGTGTTCAGGGCCACCATTACATAGCACAATATTTATAACATCGGCATTGTACAATACAAATAGTTATTTATGACAATCTAATATAAACCTATCTGAAAACTCTTCTTTCATGTTGTGAGTGCTGCCCGTCTACTGGTCATTGCTTTCCACAACTTTCTGGATTTCCAGCATGCTTTGCAGCTTCTCCTCTGCTGTTTACATTTCATTTCTAAGGACTACATATCCCATGGTACCTTGCTGCCTGCAAGCAGTGATTCCTGTACTAACTTCTCCTCCCCCCAGCACCTCTGTAGATTAGAAAGCAAACTTTGTGAAATGTGTGACACAACAGTGCCTTCTCACAGGGCATAGAGAATACCTGTCACAGAATTCAAGGAAGTAAATGTGTCTTTACATAGTAAGTTTACAGACTTCAAGATTGCGCAGAGTAATAGGAGTAGGCTAGAAATAATTTATATACAATGAGGAAATTAATATATGATTTTATAGCTTGACCATTGATACGCGTTAAGTGCTTCTAAAGCCAAAAAATGTTTTACCTTAAAGTGTTACTAAACCCAGGACTAGGGATGGGCCGAACACCTCCCGGTTCGGTTCGCACCAGAACACCTTGAGCAGGCAAAAAGTTCTACCGAACATGCAAATCCTATTAAAGTCTACAAACATACAAAACATACAAAAAGCAAACAGAAAAAATCAAAAGTCCTCATTTTAAAGGCTTATATGCAAGTTATTGCCATAAAAAGTGTATGGGGACCCAGGTACTGCCCTGGGGGACATGTATCAATGCAAAATTTTTTTTTTTTAATTATCCTTTTTAAAGGAGCAGTGATTTTAATGACGCTTAAAGTGAAACAATAAAAATGAAATATTCCTTTAAATATCATGCCTGGGGGGTTTCCTTAGTCTGCCTGTAAAGTGGCGCATCTGTGCGATGTATAGAACATGCCGCAGCAACAATGACATTTCTAAAGGAAAAAATGTCATGAGGTCATAAGGGGGCGGGGTCACCTGGTTACTTCACCGAGTGGCCCCACCCTTGCCTATATAAGAGCTGTCAAAATTAAGAGACAGCAGTCAGCGGGAGGCCTCCCATGGAGGTGGAGCGTTTTGCTATTCTTTGGGTCCATCGGGCGGCATCATTGACGGTGGGTGTACATCGCTGGACACTTTTTTTTTCTCTTTTTAAAAAGGACTTGTCAAAAACTGTCTCTTGTGGTTTTTACTTTTTGACACTTTTTTTCACACTCGCCCCTTGTAAGCGGTGTTTGTGGAAGCAGCTGTGCATGTGTGTGTCGACGGGGGGAGGAGTGCGATGGCTCAGGCGGCTCAATCAAACAGAATCCCCCCGGAGGACCAGCCCCATCCGCGGAACGCGTCCCGGAGGCATTGAGGCTGGAGGGATACAGACACGCCTGCCATGTCATGCTGTATGCGCCAGCCAGCGCCAAACGCTTCGACCGTGTCCCCTTCATATACATTGTACAGGTGAGAGCTGAGGCTGGGGACCCCTTCCCCTATCGGTATCACTTGTCACCCTATAAAGCACCCCCTCTGGTGCGGTGATGTCCGCCATCTCCCTTGTTGCTTAGTTTCTGGTGTTTCCATCCCCGCATATTCTTGCAAGTTAAGGAGTCTTCAGCCTTCTTGATTGGCCAGACTGAGATGAAGCAATTCTGCCATCTGTACACTGAGCTGCACACAGGGGACTGTCAGGCCCCATTTACACCTAGCATAGCGGCAACATGTGTTTTTGCATGCATTTTCTTTGCATATTTTCATGTGGCGTGCCTAGGTCACCCTTGTCCACTTGAATGTGCACCAGGCAAGCTCTCACTCCTTTTAGGGCAGGGGTCGGCCCAACCTACAGCCTGCGGTCCGCACCCAGCCCGCCGCCACTAAATGTCTGGCCTGTAAGTGCACATGATGAAATCACATGCACTCGGCCCGCGGACATTTTAAGTAAGAGCAAAGCAGAGCAGGGAGAAGGAAGCTGCATGAGAACACGGGAGAGACACACAGCAACGCTGATAAAACAGCGGGAGCTTCCTGAGTTAATTTTCCAGGTGATTGGTTGTTAGGTGGTCCTAGCAACCAACCACCAGCTTGTTAATATGAAAGATTAACTCCGGAAGCTCCCCCTGTCTTATCAGCGCTGCTGTGTGTCTCTTCCGTGTTCTCATTCAGCTTCCTGCTCCCTGCTCCGCTCTGCTCTGTCTCCCTCTCTGCATGGAGGAAGGAAGGAAAGGGCAGAGCTGTGGGGGGGAGGCTGTGTAATATGCAGGAGGTGTGTGTTTAGGGGGTGCTGTGTAATATACAGGGGAGCTGTGTAATATGCAGGGGGGCCGTGTAATATGCAGACAGGGATGTGTAATATGCAGGGGGCTGTGTAATATGCAGAGGGGGCTGTGTAATGTAAAGGGGCCCAGAGGTGCAGGGCTGTGTGATGTAAAGGGGTCCAGAGATGCAGGGCTGTGTGATTTAAAGGGGTCCAGATGTGCAGCGTTGTGTAATGTAAAGGGGTTCAGAGGTGCAGGGGCTGTGTAATGTAAAGGGGTTCAGAGGTGCAGGGGCTGTGTAATGTAAAGGGGTCCAGAGGTGCAGGGGCTGTGTTATGTAAAGGGGTCCAGAGATGCAGGGCCGTGTAATGTAAAGGGGTCCAGAGGTGTGGGGGTCGTGTAATGTAAAGGGGTCCAGATTATTATTGTCACTTATTAGCAGGTGAATGCAGCCCTCCATGCATTCACATACACTGAATCTGGCCCTTAAGTGGAAAAAAGGTTGCTGACTCCTGCCCTAGGGAATAAAATGATGATTGTTG
Source organism: Lithobates clamitans (assembly GCA_037952925.1). Taxonomy (NCBI): domain Eukaryota; kingdom Metazoa; phylum Chordata; class Amphibia; order Anura; family Ranidae; genus Lithobates; species Lithobates clamitans. The sequence continues at coordinate 5,795,292 of JBBGZY010000746.1, forward strand.
CCATTTTTTATGTCACACGGTATTTGTGCAGCGGTTTTTCAAACGCATTTTTTTTGGGGGGGGGGGGGGAACACTTGCTAACCAGGCTTTTTCTGGAACTGTTTGATTACAAGTTTAAGTTAGTATGTTTTTGCTAGAAAATTACTTAGAACCCCCAAACATTATATTTTTAGCAGGCACCCTAGGGAATATAATGGTGATTGTTACATGCATAATACACTTTAAAAAAAAGGAAAACACAATATACATCACAATTTTTTTATAAAATTAGAAAGATGATGTTACGGCGAATAAATAGATACCTAATATGTCATGCTTTAACCACTTGCCGACCAGTTCCTATAGCTATACGGCGGCAATGTGGCTCCATCCCGCGAATCGCCGTACCCATACGGCGGCTCCTTTAAGAGCCATAAAAAGCATGCACTGCCCACTGCACGGCGGGGGGCCTGATGCATGTGGCCGGCAGGCGCAATCGCCGCCGGCCACCCACAATCACAGGCACGAGAGCCAGAACAGGGATTTGTGTATGTAAACACACAAATCCTCGTTCTGACAGGAGAGAAGAGACAGATCTGCTGTTCGTAGTAATTACGAACATCGATATGTCTCCTTCCCCAGTCAGTCCCATCCCCCCACAGTTAGAAACACTCCCTAGGGTACACATTTAACCCCTTGATTGCTGCCTAGTGTTAACCCCTTCCCTACCAGTGACATTTATACAGTAATCAGTGTATTTTATAGCACTCATCGCTGTATAAATGTCAATGGTCCCAAAAAGTGTCAAAAGTGTCCGATCTGTCTGCCGCAATGTCGCAGACCTGCTAAAAATCACAGATCACCGCCATTACTAGGAAAAAAATAAAAATAAGAAAAATGCCATAAAAATGCCATAAATCTATCCCCTATTTTGTAGACACTATAACTTTTGCACAAACCAATAACTTTTGTGCAAACCAATCAACATACGCTTATTGCGATTTTTTTAACCAAATGTAGAAGAATAAATATTGGCCTAAGCTGATGAAAAAATTTGTTTTTAAAAAAAATTGGGGGGGGATATTTATTATAGCAAAAAAAAAAAAAAATATTGTGTTTTTTTTTCCCAAATTTTTTTTAAAGTCTTTTTTTGTTTATAGCGCAAAAAATAAAAACCGGAGAGATGATCAAATACCACCAAAAGAAAGCTCTATTTGTGGGAAGAAAGAATGTAAATTTTATTTGAGTACAGCGTTGCACGACTGCACAAATGTCAGTTAAAGCGATGCAGTGCCATATCGCAAAAGATGGCCTGGTCATTAAGGGGGCAAATCCTTCTGGGGCTGAAGTGGTTAAAATGTACACGCTTGTGAAATCGCAACAAACTATGGTACTTAAAAATATCCATAGGTGACGCTTTCAAAATGTTTACAGGTTACCTGTTTGGAGTTACAGAACTCTAATGTTTGCAGTAATATCTCACATGTGTGGTACAAACACTGTTTACATATGAGTGTGCGACCTATGTATGTGTTCGCGATTTTGGGACCGATTTTGGGACCATTCACATATATACAGCGATCAGTGCAATTAAAAGTGCATTGATTACTGTGTGGATGTGACTGGCAGTGAAGGGGTTAACCACTAGGTGGCGCTGTAGGGGTTAAGTGTGTCTATGTGTCCAAGGGAGCGATTCTAACTGTGGGGGGGAGGGGCTACATGTGACACGACACTGATCACTGCTCCCAATTAAAGGGAGCTGTGATCAGTGTCAGTGTCACTAGGCAGACCGGGGAAATGCTTGTTTACATTAGCATTTCCCCGTTCTTCCTCTCCGTAAGACAATCGCCGGTATCCCCGCGGGCATCGGGTCCGCGGGACCCGCGATCACACTCACGGAAGCCGCGGCGCCGCTTGCGCAAACCGCTTCTTAAAGGGCAACGTACAGGTATGTTAATCTGCCTGTATGTGCCCTTCTGCCGACGTATATCGGCGTGAGCCGGTCAGCAAGCGATTAAAGTGTATCCCCCCCCAACCCAAAAAAAAAATTGTGTTTGAAAAACCACTGTACAAATATTGTGAAAAAGAATTGCAACAATCACCATTTTATTCCCTAGGGTGTCTGCTAAAAAATAAATATACCACATTTGAGGGTAATTTCCTAGGAAAAAACATTGATTTAACCACTTCAAGCCCAACGATGTCATATGATGTCACAGACTTTGAGTGGGGATATCTTAATGAGCCCTGCTTCAGATATCTTCTTTTCTGCCGGTGATTCCCTGCACCGCAAAAGCAACCATAGTGGCTGTTCAGCTGCCTAATTGTTTTTACAGGCAGTGGGAGGGGACATCCCCCCCTTACCACCGCCCTCTAGTGCTTCTACCGGCTTGCCCGGGCAAGCCGAAGAATGAATTGACCGTTGGCGGCCGTTTATCATAGAGCTGACCGAGGACCAGATGGTCCCTGGTCATCTCTATGACCTTCGGAGGTGGGGCGCGACATTATAACACCACGTCTGGCCTCAGCAGTTATAAATACCGCCGTTGCCTCGGCTGGGAAGCCAAGATCATTTTTTTTATTAAGCTTTCCAGCCTAGAGGCAGGATCTGGGGACTTATAGACTCCAGATCTCACTGTAAAGAGGACCTGTCATGCCCTATTACTATTACAAGAGATGTTTACATTCCTTGTAATAGAAATAAAAGTGATAGAAAAAAATTGTAAAGGGAAAGTGTCAAAATCTAAAAATAAAAGTAAAATAAACAATAAAGAAAATGTAAAATGCCCCCTTCACCGCGTGCTTGCAGGCAGAAGCGAACACATAAGTACGTTGCGCCCGCATATGTAAACGACATTCAAAACACACATGCGAGGTATCACCGTAAAGGTTACAATGAGAGCAATAATTCTAGCCCAAGACCTCCTCTCTAACTCTAAACAGGTAACCTGTAAAAAAATTGAAAGCGTCATCTATAGGGACTTTTAACTACTGAAGTTTGGTACCATTCAATGACTGTGCGCAACTTTAAAGTGTAAAGTGTTAACGTGTTAGATATCTTTTTACTCGGCATAACATCATCTTTCACATTGTGCAAAAAAATCGGACTAATTTGTGTTTTTAATTCATAAAAAATAAAAACGCGATTAAAAAATTGCTGCGCAAATACCGTGCGACATAAAAAGTTGCAACAACCACCATTTTATTCCCAATGCTAAAAAAAATATATATATATAATGTTTGGGGGTTCTGAGTAGTTTTCTAGCAAAAAAAAATGATTATTTTTACACATAAGAGAGAAGTGTCAGAATTGGCCTGGGTGGCAAGGGGTTAAACTTGTGAAGAAAAAGTGTCAGAAAAGGCTTTGTCTTCAAGTGGGTATTGTGCTGCACAGAGTACAAAGTGTTTGTAAACATCCGATCTTGTGTTTAGGGACAAGTATTGTGTGAGAAGGGGATGACGGAAAGTGCCCCCATGTCTAGATACTCCACTGTCTGGAAGAAGAAAGGAAAGAAGCAGTAGTGTGCATACCGTGTAGTGTGTATCCCGTGTAGTGTGTATCCTGTGTAGTATGTATCCTGTGTCTGCAGTATGTACCCTGTGTCTGTAGTATGTATACTGTGTAGTATGTATCCTGTGTCTGTAGTATTTACCCTGTGTCTGTAGTATGTATACTGTGTAGTGTGTATCCTGTGTAGTATGTATCCTGTGTCTGTAATATGTATCCTGTGTAGTATGTATCCTGTCTGTAGTATGTATCCAGTGTAGTGTGTATCCTGTGTCTGTAGTATGTATCCAGTGTAGTGTGTATCCTGTGTAGTATGTATCCTGTGTAGTGTGTATCCTGTGTAATATGTATCCTATGTAGTGTGCATCCTGTGTAGTATGTATCCTATGTAGTGTGTATCCTGTGTAGTATATATCCTGTGTAGTATGTATCATGTGTAGCGTGTATCCTGTGAAGTATGTATACTATGTAGTGTGTATCCTGTGTAGTATGTATCCCGTGTCTGTAGTATGTATGTAACTATCCTGTGTCTGTAGTATGTATCCAGTGTAGTGTGTATCCTGTGTAGTATGTATCCTGTGTAGTGTGTATCCTGTGTAATATGTATCCTATGTAGTGTGCATCCTGTGTAGTATGTATCCTATGTAGTGTGTATCCTGTGTAGTATATATCCTGTGTAGTATGTATCATGTGTAGCGTGTATCCTGTGAAGTATGTATACTATGTAGTGTGTATCCTGTGTAGTATGTATCCCGTGTCTGTAGTATGTATGTAACTATCCTGTGTCTGTAGTATGTATCCTGTGTAGTATGTATCCTGTGTCTGTAGTATGTATACTGTGTAGTATGCATGTAACAATCATGTGTCTGTAGTATGTATCCTGTGTAGTATGTATCCTGTGTATGTAGTATGTATACTGTGTAGTATGCATGTTACTATCATGTGTCTGTAGTATGTATCCTGTGCAGTATGTATGTAACTATCCTGTGTCTGTAGTATGTATCCTGTGTCTGTAGTATGTATGTATCCTGTGTAGAATGTATGTAACTACCCTGTGTATGTAGTATGTATTCTGTGTAGTATGTATCCTGTGTAGTATGTATGTATCCTATGTAGTATGTATATATCCTGTGTAGTATGTATCATGTGTAGTATGTATCCTGTGTCTGTAGTATGTATGTATCCTGTGTTGTATGTATCCTGTGTCTGTAGTATGTATGTGTCCTGTGTAGTATGTATCATTTGTAGTATTATTGTGTGTAGTATGTATTGTGTGTGTAGTATGTATCCTGTGTGTAGTATGTAACTATCCTGTGTGTGTAGTATGTATCCTGTGTAGTATGTAACTTTCCAGTGTCTATAGTATGTATCCTATGTAGTATGTATTTAACTATCCTGTGTCTGTAGTATGTATCCTGTGTAGTATGTATGTAACTATCCTGTGTGTGTACTATGTATATATATTATGTGTAGTATGTCTCCTGTGTGTGTAGTATGTATCCTGTGTAGCATGTCTCCTGTGTATGTAGTATGTATGTATCCCGTGTAGTATGCCTGCTGTGTGTGCAGTATGTATGTAGCCTGTGTAGTATGTCTCCTGTGTGTGTAGTATGTATGTATCCTGTGTAGTGTGTCTCCTGTAAGTGTAGTATGTATGTATCCTGTGTAGTATGTGTCCTGTGTGTGTAGTATGTATGTATCCTGTGTAGTGTGTCTCCTGTGTGTGTAGTACGTATGTATCCTGTGTAGTGTGTTTCGTGTGTGTGTAGTATGTTTGTATCCTGTGTAGTGTGTCTCCTGTGTGTGTAGTATGTATGTATCCTGTGTAGTATGCGTTCTGTGTGTGTAGTATGTATGTATCCTGTGTAGTATGTGTCCTGTGTGTGTAGTATGTATGTATCTTGTGTAGTGTGTCTCCTGTGTGTGTAGTATGTTTGTATCCTGTGTAGTGTGTCTCCTGTGTGTGTAGTATGTATGTATCTTGTGTAGTGTGTCTCCTGTGTACGTAGTATGTATGTATCCTGTGTAGTGTTTCTCCTGTTTGTGTTGTATGTATGTATCCTGTGTAGTGTGTCTCCTGTGTGTGTAGTATGTATGTATCCTGTGTAGTATGTCTCCTGTGTGTGTAGTATGTATGTATCTTGTGTAGTGTGTTTCCTGTGTGTGTTGTATGTATGTATCCTATGTAGTGTGTCTCCTGTGTGTGTAGTATGTATGTATGTATCCTGTGTAGTGGGTCTCCTGTGTGTAGTATGTATGTATCCTATGTAGTGTGTCTCCTGTTTGTGTTGTATGTATATATCCTGTGTAGTGTGTCTCGTCTGTGTGTAGTATGTATGTATCTTGTGTAGTGTGTCTCGTGTGTGTGTAGTATGTATGTATCTTGTGTAGTGTGTCTCCTGTGTGTGTTGTATGTATGTATCTTGTGTAGTGTGTCTCGTGTGTGTGTAGTATGTATGTATCCTGTGTAGTGTGTCTCGTGTGTGTGTAGTATGTATGTATCTTGTGTAGTGTGTCTCCTGTGTGTGTTGTATGTATGTATCCTGTGTAGTGTGTCTCCTGTGTGTGTAGTATGTATGTATCCTGTGTAGTGTGTCTCGTGTGTGTGTAGTATGTATGTATCTTGTGTAGTGTGTCTCCTGTGTGTGTAGTATGTATGTATCCTGTGTAGTGTGTCTCCTGTGTTTGTAGTATGTATGTATCTTGTGTAGTGTGTCTCCTGTGTGTGTAGTATGTATGTATCTTGTGTAGTGTGTCTCCTGTGTGTGTAGTATGTATGTATCCTGTGTAGTGTGTCTCCTGTGTTTGTAGTATGTATGTATCCTGTGTAGTGTGTCTCCTGTGTGTGTAGTATGTATGTATCTTGTGTAGTGTGTCTCCTGTGTTTGTAGTATGTATGTATCCTGTGTAGTGTGTCTCCTGTGTGTGTAGTATGTATGTATCTTGTGTAGTGTGTCTCCTGTGTTTGTAGTATGTATGTATCCTGTGTAGTGTGTCTCCTGTGTGTGTAGTATGTATGTATCTTGTGTAGTGTGTCTCCTGTGTGTGTAGTATGTATGTATCCTGTGTAGTGTGTCTCCTGTGTGTGTAGTATGTATGTATCTTGTGTAGTGTGTCTCCTGTGTGTGTAGTGTGTATGTATCCTGTGTAGTGTGTCTCCTGTGTGTGTAGTATGTATGTATCTTGTGTAGTGTGTCTCCTGTGTGTGTAGTGTGTATGTATCTTGTGTAGTGTGTCTCCTGTGTGTGTAGTATGTATGTATCTTGTGTAGTGTATCTCGTGTGTGTGTAGTATGTATGTATCTTGTGTAGTGTGTCTCCTGTGTATGTAGTATGTATGTATCTTGTGTAGTGTGTCTCCTGTGTGTGTAGTATGTATGTATCTTGTGTAGTGTGTCTCCTGTGTGTGTAGTGTGTATGTATCCTGTGTAGTGTGTCTCGTGTGTGTGTGTTGTATGTATGTATCTTGTGTAGTGTGTCTCCTGTGTGTGTAGTATGTATGTATCCTGTGTAGTGTGTCTCGTGTGTGTGTTGTATGTATGTATCCTGTGTAGTGTGTCTCCTGTGTATGTTGTATGTATGTATCTTGTGTAGTGTGTCTCCTGTGTGTGTTGTATGTATGTATCTTGTGTAGTGTGTCTCCTGTGTATGTTGTGTGTATGTATCCTGTGTAGTGTGTCTCCTGTGTATGTTGTATGTATGTATCTTGTGTAGTGTGTCTCCTGTGTGTGTTGTATGTATGTATCCTGTGTAGTGTGTCTCGTGTGTGTGTAGTATGTATGTATCTTGTGTAGTGTGTCTCCTGTGTGTGTAGTATGTATGTATCTTGTGTAGTGTGTCTCCTGTGTGTGTAGTATGTATGTATCTTGTGTAGTGTGTCTCGTGTGTGTGTAGTATGTATGTATCTTGTGTAGTGTGTCTCCTGTGTATGTAGTATGTATGTATCTTGTGTAGTGTGTCTCCTGTGTGTGTAGTATGTATGTATCTTGTGTAATGTGTCTCCTGTGTGTGTAGTGTGTATGTATCCTGTGTAGTGTGTCTCGTGTGTGTGTGTTGTATGTATGTATCTTGTGTAGTGTGTCTCCTGTGTGTGTAGTATGTATGTATCCTGTGTAGTGTGTCTCGTGTGTGTGTGTTGTATGTATGTATCCTGTGTAGTGTGTCTCCTGTGTATGTTGTATGTATGTATCTTGTGTAGTGTGTCTCCTGTGTGTGTTGTATGTATGTATCTTGTGTAGTGTGTCTCCTGTGTATGTTGTGTGTATGTATCCTGTGTAGTGTGTCTCCTGTGTATGTTGTATGTATGTATCTTGTGTAGTGTGTCTCCTGTGTGTGTTGTATGTATGTATCCTGTGTAGTGTGTCTCGTGTGTGTGTAGTATGTATGTATCTTGTGTAGTGTGTCTCCTGTGTGTGTAGTATGTATGTATCTTGTGTAGTGTGTCTCCTGTGTGTGTAGTATGTATGTATCTTGTGTAGTGTGTCTCGTCTGTGTGTTGTATGTATGTATCTTGTGTAGTGTGTCTCCTGTGTGTGTAGTGTGTATGTATCTTGTGTAGTGTGTCTCGTGTGTGTGTAGTATGTATGTATCTTGTGTAGTGTGTCTCCTGTGTGTGTAGTGTGTATGTATCTTGTGTAATGTGTCTCCTGTGTGTGTAGTGTGTATGTATCTTGTGTAGTGTGTCTCCTGTGTGTGTAGTGTGTATGTATCTTGTGTAGTGTGTCTCCTGTGTGTGTAGTGTGTATGTATCTTGTGTAGTGTGTCTCCTGTGTGTGTAGTATGTATGTATCCTGTGTAGTGTGTCTCCTGTGTGTGTTGTATGTATGTATCTTGTGTAGTGTGTCTCCTGTGTTTGTAGTATGTATGTATCCTGTGTAGTGTGTCTCCTGTGTATGTAGTATGTATGTATCTTGTGTAGTGTGTCTCCTGTGTGTGTTGTATGTATGTATCTTGTGTAGTGTGTCTCCTGTGTGTGTAGTGTGTATGTATCTTGTGTAGTGTGTCTCCTGTGTGTGTAGTGTGTATGTATCTTATGTAGTGTGTCTCCTGTGTGTGTAGTATGTATGTATCCTGTGTAGTGTGTCTCCTGTGTGTGTAGTATGTATGTATCTTGTGTAGTGTGTCTCGTGTGTGTGTAGTATGTATGTATCTTGTGTAGTGTGTCTCCTGTGTGTGTAGTATGTATGTATCTTGTGTAGTGTGTCTCCTGTGTGTGTAGTATGTATGTATCTTGTGTGATGTGTCTCCTGTGTGTGTAGTATGTATGTATCCTGTGTAGTGTGTCTCCTGTGTGTGTAGTATGTATGTATCTTGTGTGATGTGTCTCCTGTGTGTGTAGTATGTATGTATCTTGTGTAGTGTGTCTCCTGTGTGTGTTGTATGTATGTATCTTGTGTAGTGTGTCTCGTGTGTGTGTAGTATGTATGTATCTTGTGTAGTGTGTCTCGTGTGTGTGTAGTATGTATGTATCTTGTGTAGTGTGTCTCCTGTGTGTGTAGTATGTATGTATCTTGTGTAGTGTGTCTCGTGTGTGTGTAGTATGTATGTATCTTGTGTAGTGTGTCTCCTGTGTGTGTAGTATGTATGTATCCTGTGTAGTGTGTCTCCTGTGTGTGTAGTATGTATGTATCCTGTGTAGTGTGTCTCCTGTGTGTGTAGTATGTATGTATCCTGTGTAGTGTGTCTCCTGTGTGTGTAGTATGTATGTATCCTGTGTAGTGTGTCTCCTGTGTGTGTAGTATGTATGTATCCTGTGTAGTGTGTCTCCTGTGTGTGTAGTATGTATGTATCTTGTGTAGTGTGTCCCCTGTGTGTGTAGTGTGTATGTATCTTGTGTAGTGTGTCTCGTGTGTGTGTAGTATGTATGTATCTTGTGTAGTGTGTCTCGTGTGTGTGTAGTATGTATGTATCTTGTGTAGTGTGTCTCCTGTGTGTGTAGTATGTATGTATCTTGTGTAGTGTGTCTCGTGTGTGTGTAGTATGTATGTATCTTGTGTAGTGTGTCTCCTGTGTGTGTAGTATGTATGTATCTTGTGTAGTGTGTCTCGTGTGTGTGTATTGTGTATGTATCTTGTGTAGTGTGTCTCCTGTGTATGTAGTATGTATGTATCTTGTGTAGTGTGTCTCCTGTGTATGTAGTATGTATGTATCCTGTGTAGTGTGTCTCCTGTGTATGTAGTATGTATGTATCTTGTGTAGTGTGTCTCGTGTGTGTGTAGTGTGTATGTATCCTGTGTAGTGTGTCTCCTGTGTATGTAGTATGTATGTATCTTGTGTAGTGTGTCTCCTGTGTGTGTAGTATGTATGTATCCTGTGTAGTGTGTCTCCTGTGTGTGTTGTATGTATGTATCCTGTGTAGTGTGTCTCCTGTGTGTGTAGTGTGTATGTATCCTGTGTAGTGTGTCTCGTGTGTGTGTAGTATGTATGTATCTTGTGTAGTGTGTCTCGTGTGTGTGTAGTATGTATGTATCTTGTGTAGTGTGTCTCGTGTGTGTGTAGTATGTATGTATCTTGTGTAGTGTGTCTCCTGTGTGTGTAGTATGTATGTATCTTGTGTAGTGTGTCTCGTGTGTGTGTAGTATGTATGTATCTTGTGTAGTGTGTCTCCTGTGTGTGTAGTATGTATGTATCTTGTGTAGTGTGTCTCGTGTGTGTGTATTGTGTATGTATCTTGTGTAGTGTGTCTCCTGTGTATGTAGTATGTATGTATCTTGTGTAGTGTGTCTCCTGTGTATGTAGTATGTATGTATCCTGTGTAGTGTGTCTCCTGTGTATGTAGTATGTATGTATCTTGTGTAGTGTGTCTCGTGTGTGTGTAGTGTGTATGTATCCTGTGTAGTGTGTCTCCTGTGTATGTAGTATGTATGTATCTTGTGTAGTGTGTCTCCTGTGTGTGTAGTATGTATGTATCCTGTGTAGTGTGTCTCCTGTGTGTGTTGTATGTATGTATCCTGTGTAGTGTGTCTCCTGTGTGTGTAGTGTGTATGTATCCTGTGTAGTGTGTCTCCTGTGTGTGTAGTATGTATGTATCCTGTGTAGTGTGTCTCCTGTGTATGTAGTATGTATGTATCTTGTGTAGTGTGTCTCGTGTGTGTGTAGTGTGTATGTATCCTGTGTAGTGTGTCTCCTGTGTATGTAGTATGTATGTATCTTGTGTAGTGTGTCTCCTGTGTGTGTAGTATGTATGTATCCTGTGTAGTGTGTCTCCTGTGTGTGTTGTATGTATGTATCCTGTGTAGTGTGTCTCCTGTGTGTGTAGTGTGTATGTATCTTGTGTAGTGTGTCTCCTGTGTGTGTAGTATGTATGTATCCTGTGTAGTGTGTCTCCTGTGTGTGTAGTATGTATGTATCCTGTGTAGTGTGTCTCCTGTGTATGTTGTATGTATGTATCCTGTGTAGTGTGTCTCCTGTGTATGTTGTATGTATGTATCTTGTGTAGTGTGTCTCCTGTGTGTGTTGTATGTATGTATCTTGTGTAGTGTGTCTCGTGTGTGTGTAGTATGTATGTATCTTGTGTAGTGTGTCTCGTGTGTGTGTAGTATGTATGTATCTTGTGTAGTGTGTCTCGTGTGTGTGTAGTATGTATGTATCTTGTGTAGTGTGTCTCCTGTGTATGTAGTATGTATGTATCTTTTGTAGTGTGTCTCGTGTGTGTGTAGTATGTATGTATCTTGTGTAGTGTGTCTCGTGTGTGTGTAGTATGTATGTATCTTGTGTAGTGTGTCTCCTGTGTGTGTAGTATGTATGTATCTTGTGTAGTGTGTCTCCTTTGTGTGTAGTATGTATGTATCCTGTGTAGTGTGTCTCCTGTGTGTGTAGTATGTATGTATCTTGTGTAGTGTGTCTCGTGTGTGTGTAGTATGTATGTATCTTGTGTAGTGTGTCTCGTGTGTGTGTAGTATGTATGTATCTTGTGTAGTGTGTCTCCTGTGTATGTAGTATGTATGTATCTTTTGTAGTGTGTCTCCTGTGTGTGTAGTATGTATGTATCTTGTGTAGTGTGTCTCCTTTGTGTGTAGTATGTATGTATCCTGTGTAGTGTGTCTCGTGTGTGTGTAGTATGTATCCTGTCACATGATCGGTCCGGTAATAGGATCCGTACAATGAGTTGGTGTGAGTGTAGTTGCTGGGAAGCGTCTGTAGGGTTCCCCTTTGCCTTCTCCTCTGTACAATCCATAAGAAGGAGCAGAAATAAAAGGCATCCCCCGGAGCTGAGCCAGTCCCTCTCAGGATCGGAGGAAATTAACAACCTGCTCCATCTAGGGGAATCCTGCCACTCTCTGCACTCCTATCTCCAGCTGCAGTCTTCCAGGGGAATGGATCTGTGGACACTTTCATTCAGGATCCTGCTCTTGCCTTCTTCCACCTTGGTCTTCTGCTCTGATCTCTATCATTCTGGTGAGTACAGGGGGGGACAAGCTGACCACACTCCTGTCATTGGTGCAGGACTTTTTGGGGGGGAGAAGGGAGGGAGGAAGCCAGCAGCACTGTTGGGATTGCAGGCTGCAATTGATTTGGGGGATCTGAGGTTATCATATAATGTGATGATCATGGCAGTGCTGACTGCTCTACAGGTAATCCCTGACAAGGTGCTGAACTTGGATCTTGTCAGCCAGGACAGAGATTGAAGAATGCAATGATCTGTGTCCTGCTGTCACTGATATGGATGTTATATAAGGTTTAGTGCTGAAATCCACTCAGGTAAACACATATACTTGTTGACAGCTTGCATTTGCCTTTTGTCTGCTTGTGATTCTGGCTAAAGATATGTGGAACTACAAGTCATGGCATGACCACCCAGCCAGATGCTTTGTGTGCTGGGATTTGTAGTTCTACGGTGGCTAATGGTGACCATACACACTTTGATAAATGATCGATGAATAATTGATCTTATTCGACACAAGAAAATGGATTTTGATAGAGACATGATCGTAACTTGCGATCATAGATTATTGATCGCCTATTTTCACTGTAATTTCATAATCCGATTGAGCAAAATACAGTTATATTCAGGAACAAAGTATCTCAGTGCTGCCCCGATCGATGCAAAACGATTGATCATTTTCTGCCCTGGCCGATCGACTCGCCCGATCTAAATCAATCAGTTATGGCTTTTTGATTGTTTGCGGATTCATTGGTTTTGATGGATCGATTCCCCCTGAATTGCATTGTATTGTAACTGTGCTGTCCACCTTATGTTGTAAAGCGCTGCGCAAATTGTTGGTGCTATATAAATCCTGTATAGTAGTAATAATAATAATAATAGATCAGATACAAAAATTGACAAGTGTATGGTCACCTTTAGGTTGTTGTAATGGTGGGTCCAAATGACGTCAGTCATTTAAAGCGTGTGAATCACAATTAATGTCATGAAATAATTCTGTAATAAACCCAAAGACTGTAGTTGTTCTAAATGTACCTGAGGAGTGAAGTTCAAGGAGATATCTTGTCATTCTTTTTTTTTTTTAATTACCCTTCGCATGATCTATAGATGCGCCCAATCAGACATTTCTCCTGTCTTGTTAGCATGTGTAGATGACTGGTAAGTAGGAATAATGACCCACTTTACAGAATGACAGGGGGATCACACCAAGAGCGTGGAGCAGATGAAAGCTGCACACAACAGCAGGCTTATACATTTAATGTCCATGCTATTGCTCAGTAATAGTAATGATGGTTTACCTGCTGCCACAGTGCTCATTTAATGCGTAATTCCCTGCGCAATGTATTCTCCAGTCCCTAAGCGGGCTGGTGTTAGTATGGTGATGTATTCTGTCTCAGTACTTGAGATAAGTGATCCATTGTTTGTCTCAGATTGTTGACACATTGTTTAGTCTTGGCATGATGTGAATTGGGGTCGTAATCACGTCAGATTTCCTCTACACGTGTGGACGAGATCCCCCTGCTGCTTACGTTTTACAGAGGAGAACTTATGTCAGAAAAAAAAAAAAAAAATCAATGAAAGATTGGAACATCCTCATCAGCCAGTTTCATTTTCAACAGGAAATTCTTTATAATATTAACTCCAGGATCAGACATTGGATTTTGGGGTATCAGAATCAAGTATTTGTTTCTGTCCTTTGGTTACACCATCTGATACTGTTCTTCTAAGTCCCAAGGGGATCTAGAGCTGAGAGTTGTCGTAATTATGTGTTTGTCTGAGATGGAGTTTTTTTAGTATTCACTAGCTTCATTCATTCTGTGTCAGCTTGTGACATATGACAGCTCTATAGTGGAGAGTAGGGTGACGTATGACAGCTCTATAGTGGACAGTAGGGTGACATATGGCAGCTCTATAGTGGACAGTAGGGTGACATATGGCAGCCCCATAGTGGACAGTAGGGTGACATATGACAGCCCCATAGTGGACAGTAGGGTGACATATGACAGCTCTATAGTGGACAGTAGGGTGACATATGACAGCTCTATAGTGGACAGTAGGGTGACGTATGACAGCTCTATAGTGGACAGTAGGGTGACATATGACAGCCCCATAGTGGACAGTAGGGTGACATATGACAGCTCTATAGTGGACAGTAGGGTGACATATGACAGCTCTATAGTGGACAGTAGGGTGACATATGACAGCTCTATAGTGGACAGTAGGGTGACGTATGACAGCTCTATAGTGGACAGTAGGGTGACGTATGACAGCTCTATAGTGGACAGTAGGGTGACGTATGACAGCTCTGTAGTGGACAGTAGGGTGACGTATGACAGCTCAATAGTTGATAGTAGGGTGATGTATGACAGCTCTATAGTGGACAGTAGGGTGACGTATGACAGCTCTTTAGTGGACAGTAGGGTGAAGTATGACAGCTCTGTAGTGGACAGTAGAGTGACGTATGACAGCTCTGTAGTGGACACTAGGGTGACGTATGACAGCTCTATAGTGGAAAGTAGGGTGACGTATGACAGCTCTATAGTGGACAGTAGGGTGACGTATGACAGCTCTATAGTGGACAGTAGGGTGACGTATGACAGCTCTATAGTGGACAGTAGGGTGACGTATGACAGCTCTATAGTGGACAGTAGGGTGACATATGACAGCCCCATAGTGGACAGTAGGGTGACGTATGACAGCTCTATAGTGGACAGTAGGGTGACATATGGCAGCTCTATAGTGGACAGTAGGGTGATGTATGACAGCTCTATAGACGACAGTAGGGTATATGACTGATGTAAATGTACAATATATACAGTGTTTTTAAAGTTCTGCATACATTGTTGGATGCTCTATAAATACCAGTAATTAATATTTCTAAGCCATCTAAACTCTGGTTTAAAAATCTATTCACCAAAGGAGTCGATTTACTAAAACTGGAGGGTGCAAAATCTGGTGCAGTTGAGTATAGAAACCAATCAGCTTGCGGGTTTTTTGTCAAAGCTTAATTGAACAAGCTGAATTTAGAAGCTGATTGGCTACCATGCAGAGCTGCACCACATTTTGCACTCTCCAGTTTTAGTAAATCAACCCCAAAGTGTTCTTAAACCCATGTTCACACTGAGGGCGGGTTTGAAATCGGCATTCCAGTTTAACTTCGGTGGCTATTTGACCATGTCTTTTTAAATTGCCCCTGAAGTCGCCAAAAGTAGTGCAGAGACTACTTTTGTGAACCGGTGCGCTGCCGCAAAATCGACGTCTCACCGATTTGGATGGTGCCATTGCATGTCGCATGTCAAATCAGCCCAATGTGAATGTTGGCTTAAGGATACATTCAGCTTTGGGAACATGTTACATATTCCCAATGATGCAGTCCTTGCCCGCTGCCCCCTCCCTGTGGCAGCAGTATGGGAAGAAGTTCCTTGTACTAGCTGCCAGTTCTTGAAAGCAGCGCGTCCGTGCAGGGCTCCGCCTACACAGCGCTCTGTGTGTGAATGAACTACAAGTCCTGACATCCTTAGCGGCTGTCGGTTTGTAGTTCTGAATGAAGTACCACAGTCCTACGGAGAGCCGTGGTAGTTCATTTTGTCTTGCTGTCAGCGAGTATCATCTTACCCCTAGGGGATGTACAGACAAGCAGATACAGTGACAGCGTGCAGGAGACCTGCATGGAATCAGCAATCTCCTGATCACTGGTGCAATGCTTTACAGGCTCCTACTACAAAAAATAATAAATGCACATTTTTATACCTGCAAAAAAATGTGCACTTAGTATTTGTTGTACAAAGGTGAGCTTATCCTTTAACTCAAAAAAGTACCCATTATTCTTTTCTATTCTATTCTATTCTATTGTTCTCAGCTTCGTCTATTTTTTGGCTTCTGTGATCTGACTTCCTGTTAGAGGGTGGCTACGTTCATTCTCCATGGTGTCATTGTATGTAGGAATGTAGCCACCCTCTCTTGCTCACTCCTGAAATGGACTAGGGACTATGGGCAAAGGGCTATCGCATGTGTAGTGTGCATAGAGCAGAGCACATTACCGCGCAAATAAACAGGTTTGTGAAGGGAGAATATGAAGGAGAGGTTCACAGAGGGGCATTACAAGGAGGAAGAAATCATTTTATAAAAAATAGATTACAGGGCCATTAAGCAGTGGATGTGTGTGGATTATTTTTGGAAAATAAGTGTCACTCTAAATGGAACCAGTACTCATCAAAAGAGCCATTTGACATGAAACACATCACTAATTAGATAAAACGATATGTTCCCATGTGTAATTTTACAAAGTAATTGTATATTTGATAGGAATGTCATGAATGTGAATAATTATCTTGTGTCACATAGAGGCGGGTGTCAAGAACACCTGCCTCTATGTGGCCTTCTGCTGCGGGAGCTGAAATTTAAACTGAAGGTATTAAAATAGTTAATTTCCATATTTTGCGTATTCAGCAGAAGCGTCACATATTAGAACCTTAGAAATTGTTTCTTTACTCAGTGTGGATATGTCTTTGGCCATGATCTTGGCCTTGCATGTCAGTCTAGTACAGGGCTCTCCAAACTACGGCCCTCCAGCTGTTGCGGAACTACACATCCCATGTGGCATTGCAAAACTCTGACATTCACAGACATGACTAGGCATGATGGGAATTGTAGTTCCTGAACAACAGGAGGGCAATAGTTTGGAGACCCCTGGTCTAGTACAATCACATTCTAGTACAATCTGTTGTCTTTTTGTGGTTTAGGTAGAAATCGGAACAATATATTTGTTGATAAACCCAGGGCAAATTTTCTTTATTTGTTCTTTCATTCTATAACTTGTAATCAACTGTGTGAATGGATCGCTTCGTCAACCAAAATGACACACATTGAGAAGTTCAGTAATATCATATTACTATGCCTGGAGTTACGCTCAGCAGCTCAGCCACTTTGACTGCCATTTAAATGGCAGAAAGAAATATTGCTTTGTTTACATGTACACACATACATTGTTTATTTCAGATCACAAGATTCACATTCATACTGTTAAGGATCTTTAATTGCAGTATTAAAAAATATATATATATATATATATATATATATATATATATATATATATATATATATATATATATATATTTATATTTATATTTATTGCTAATTACCACTGCTCATGACTCTTAATTACATTATTGAATATATATTAAATAATACTAACTTCATAGGCATTACAGTATAACAAAATTATGCATTTACTGTATATACATATTGTATTAGTAATTACCACTGCCTAAAAATCTTAATTACTGTATTGAATATATATGATTTAATCAATACTAGTTTCATAGGCGTTTAGCAAACTGAAGCTATTGCAAAGGGAAAGACTGCTCACGCCTTAGAATAAAGTGGGAGCACCACATTGTTTCCTTTTATAAAGTATAAAACATAAATGTGTAAAAATGTTATTAAACATAAATGTTACAAACGATGCATAAAAAGTATCATCGAGTCAGCAGCCAGCTTTCATTTTTCAGATGCTCCATTTTCAGATAGTTAAAGATTAGAGAAAGACCCTTTTGTAAAGTGTTGATAAAGGAAAACCACCAGTGTAATTACCATGTAACCTTATTGGTCTGCAATGACAGCACCATAAACCACCACTGATCTCTATGATGACCTTATATTGTAGAGAACATTAATTTGGGAACAGAAAGCGCACAAATATAGGTCAATATCCATTTATATGATTTGTGTGTTTCCAGGCACATTAATGCATAGTAGATTTGCAATTGCTGCAGACAGCAATTGATTGTGGCTCCCAGGTTGGTTGCTGTTTGTAAAAAGAGCTATGTGATAACCAGGCCTGTATTAGCCTGTACCAATAAAGAGGTCCTCGTCACCAGGCCTCTCTGGGGTATACATAATAATTGTCAAGAATAGTCTCTAGATATAAAACTGTGGAATTGATTTTTATTTGGTTTATTTTCACACATGATTTGCATTCATTTGTCCCAGCCTTACTTGTTATAACATGACAGGAGGAATGGATAGTGTTGTATAAAGCATGGATCTAAACTTATACTTCTGTTAATAAAAGGATATTTTGGGTGAGGCCCATTGACAGGCCTTTGTTCACTTATGTCAAGTCTATAGGAATGCAAAATCTACTTAAAGCAGTAATAAACTCTACCAATTTTTTTTTTTTTTAAACTGGCCCCCTGAAGGTTTATGTCATAACGTGGGGTATGCTTTGCATACCAGCACACAATGACAGACCTTTTAAATGGAGCCTTCCAGTGCTGAGCTCACCACTCCCGGCACTTCCGTCCTCACCTGGTCTTCCTTCCTTCTTCTCTTTGGCCATTTGAATGGCTTGGCCATGATGGCATCACTCCAGCCCATACGCGTGGGAGTCACAATTGCGTCACGACCCTCGAATACTGAGTGTACCATGAATGCAGAGCAAACTTCACATGCAGTGACGTCAACAGTATGAGGGCATGTGATCATCTCCTAAATGGCACAAGTTTAGGAGATATTCATGGTACCTACAAGTAAGACTTGTTTTAGGCTTACCTGTAGGTACACGTTTAAACTGAGAGTTTACTAAACTAATGTCTTCATCAGTTTAGGCCGATATGTATTCTTTTATATATTTCTGGTAAAAAAAAAATCGCAATAGGCGTATATTGATTGGTTTGCGCAAAACTTATCGCTTCTAAAAATGGGATACTATGGGATAGATTAAGGGACTTTTATTTTTTTGTTATTGTTTTTACTAGTAATGGCGGCGATCTGCAATTTTTAGCGGGACTGCGACATTGCGGCGGACAAATCTGACCCCAAATGACACTTTTTTGGGACCAGTGACATTATTACATTGATCAGTGCTATAAATATGCAGTGATCAATATAAAAATGACACTGGTGGGGAAGGGTCTAACAGTAGGGGGCGATCAAGGGGTTAACTGTGTTCCCTGGGTGTGTTCTAACTGTAGGGGGGATGGGCTGGCAGGGACATGACAGAGAACAATGTTTCTGATCACTGGGAACAGTAGATCTCTGTCATGTCACCTTGTTTACGAAGGCAGATCCCCATTCTGCCTCTGTAGTACACGATTGCGGGTTGCCAGTGGACATCGAGTCCGCCCGACCTTAAGGCACGCTCCCGCCTGCGCGAGCTGCCGTACAGCTATGGCGATTTGCGCAGGAAAGTTGACCTGCCACCGTATAACGACGGCAGCTGGTTGGCATGCGGTTAAAACATGACAAATGCAGGTAAGTAGGTGGTCAACTGCAGGTCAAATGCACCTGTCAATTAATCCTAAATGATCTCAGAAGTATCTTTTAATTCCATAGACACAAGCCCAAAACTTGTTGACACAAGCTCATGCACACAGGACATTTATTCATCTCTCCTAGAAGCCAGCCGTGTTTTTGCAGAAAAAAATGCCTGACGCTTGTAAGGCTTCATATACACGACATTTAAAAACGTACGTTTAGCCTCGTTTGCATGACGTGTTTAGCGGCGTTTTGCTGCATTTGCGCTTAGTAGCGTTTAAGAAAAAAAAATTGATTTTTTTTTGGTAAAATTAAAAACGCCTGCAAACGAAACACTGCTAAATGCGAGTTACCGTGTTTAGCAGCATTTATAAGCTGTTACAGGCATTTGGCGTTTCAAATGCCTCTGAACATCCGTCCTGAACGCATTTTTTTGCTTTCCAAAAAAATCCTACTAAACTCAACTGTCTAGAAATTACTATAAATGGCCCTGTGTAGAGGTACTGATAAGATAACATAGAGGAGAGTTAGGGGGCAGCTGAAAAAAATGCCCAACTGCTCCTAAACGTCCGTTTACCAACAGCAGTGTACATGAAGCCTAATGCCGCGTACACACGAGCGGACTTTACGGCGGACTTTGCCCGGCGGACTTTTCGACGCACTTTCCGACGGACTTTCTGAATGAACGGACTTGCCTACACACAATCCACCAAAGTCCGTCGAATTCGTACGTGATGACGTACGACCGGACTAAAACAAGGAAGTTCATAGCCAGTAGCCAATAGCTGCCCTAGCGTGGCTTTTTGTCCGTCGAACTAGCATACAGACAAGCGGACTTTTCGACCGGACTCGATTTCAACGGATACATTTTAAACAAGTTTCAAATCTAAGTCCGTCCAACTTTTGAGCAAACAAAGTCCGCTGGAGCCCACACACATCGAATTGTCCGACGAAATCCAGTCCGCCGGGCAAAGTCCGCCGTAAAGTCCGCTCGTGTGTACGCGGCATAAGCCTTCATGCACACAGGCTGTTAAAAAAACGTTATGAAAACGCCCGTATCTTTGCAGTGATTTTTTTTAACTTTTTTCAGCTTTTTTCAGCGTTTTTGCAATAGCGGTTTTTAGCGTTTTTGAGCGTTTTTTCGCGTTAGCGTTTTTGAGCGTTTTTTTTTTTTCAAATTTTTTTTTTTTTTTTTCAATGGATCAAAAACGCTAAAAAACTTTGGTGAATGACGTTTTTGAGCGTTTTTGAGCGTTTTTCAGCATTAGAGCGTTTTTACAGCTGAAAAACGTCTTTCAGAACCCACTGGTCCTGGGTTTTTTTTACAGCTTAAAAACGCCTATGCCACTTGCAGCTCAAAAACACCTAGGTGGGCATGAAGCCATAGACTAACATAGACAGGCCTTTTTAAGCTGCAAAAAAAGCTCAAAAAAGCAGCTGTAAAAACGTCCGTGTGCATGAGGACTAAAAGTGTTGAAAGCTATTACAAGCTTTTAGGAGCTTTTACTGACGTCAAGCTCTGGGGCGTTAATAATAATAAAGCACTAGCTTTTAGGTGCGTTTAGCAGCTTCTAGGAGCTTTTTAGTAGAGTCAAGCGTTTTTTTTCTGCCCAAACTCTGCTGCACCCGGAAGCACTGACAGAGGGGTTTTTTTTCTGCCTCTAAAAGCTCCTGCCACTAAATGCTGCTAAAAGCCTATCTGTACATGGACACAGGCTAACATGGAGGGGCATTTAGAGGCAGGAAAAAGCTGTAAAAACGTCCAGTGTGCATTAGGCCATAGCATTTTTATTTCAGATAATCAAATCACAGTGTCACGTGAATACTGGAAAAGTTATCTTACTAAATACATAATAAATGTAGCTTATGTTTTAACTGAGCCCATCCTTCCAGGTTGTAAATTTAAACTTTAATTGGGATCAAATACTGTATGTAATTTGTTTATTATATTGAACTGTTCCACATTTCAGTAGCACTAAAGATAGCCTTCAAAAAGAAATTCAGTGTTCAGCTGATATGGCTCTTTGTAGATATCGTCATGCAATGAGGTTTCTTCCTGCAAACCAATAGCTTTGTGTTTATTAATAAAGAACTCTGATGTAGCTGTTCATTCATAAATGCAGTCTGCTAGAGGAAGGTAAAAGTTGCACATATAAATGTCTTTTCTCATTCTTCCCTCCTTTCAGTTTTTCTTTTGGAACTGAAAAAGAGAGAAAAGAAAGGTTTAAACCGAGATGTCTGATCTCTCTATGCCAACATTGACCCTACTGTCAAACAGTTGTGGAATAATGGAATTATGGAAGGGGTTTGACCATTAGCAAAAGGAGAAAGCAGGATGTTGCTGCATGGAGATTGGGGATCTCATTATAAGTCCCATCCTTTACTCCATCTACCCTGGAGATTTGGACAGAGTAAATTACAACATTCACGAATTGTACCTAACCTGAAACAAAACTGCTCATCTGTGGGTTTGGACCCTGGAATCTGTTTTCTGGGTTCCCAGGTTATCGGTACTGAGATCAGCATTTTAGAGTCCCAAATTAAAAATATACTGAATGCCTTTAACCCAAGATAATAAATAATTTGCCATGTTGAACTTCCAGTGACCAGTATGAGAGAGTGAGAGCGATAACACCAAATTTAACACACCTGCTCCCCATTCACACCTGAGACCTTGTAACACTAAAGAGTCACATGACACCGGGAAGGAAAATGGCTAATTGGGCCCAATTTGGATATTTTCACGTAGGGGTGTACTCACTTTTGTTGCCAGCGGTTTAGACTTTAATGGATGTGTGTTGAGTTATTTTGAGGGGACAGCAAATTTACACTGTTATACAAGCTGTACACTCACTACTTTACATTGTAGCAAAGTGTAATTTCTTCAGTATTGTCACATGAAAAGATATAATAAAATATTTACAAAAATGTGAGGGGTGTACTCACTTTTGTGAGTTACTATATATACAAATGTTTTGCCTTGTATTTCTATTGTAAACGGAATGGGTTGTTTTAACAGGTAAGGGTTCACATATACTACAATGAATTTGAAGTATGTGATTAACACTAATTTAATGGCAATTCTCCATGCAAATATATCAAAATGTTAATGTAAATGTAAAATACCAATAGAAGAGCATGAACAAAATGACAACAGTTGTTGCATATGCAGTAAATATACACAAAGTTCATTAATCATAGGTGATAGATACCTGTAGATTATTTTATAATTCAGTATTCAGTCAACACAATCTATTTTTTAACAAGCAAATTTCAAGCAACGAAGGGAGGCAAAACGCCATTTTTTTTGTTCCTTTAACCAGCAGGTTAAAAAAAAAAAAAAAAGAAATGAACAGATTTCCCCATCCACACATCCGATATGGATAGGGAATTCAGCTGAGCTATTGTATTCTGCTAACAGGGAACTTTCCCCACCAGTAGAACACAATAATCAGTGTTGCCTGCTATAGCCAGTGGCTCTGATTATTCGGGGAAAAACCCAACAGGCTGATTGTACACAAGTCAATTAATAGATCAACTTGTGTGCAACCAGCTAGCCCATACTGTACATGCATTAAAGTTATACCGGTCCCTGCTGAACCAGCCAAAT
This sequence comes from Lithobates clamitans, assembly GCA_037952925.1. NCBI lineage: Eukaryota > Metazoa > Chordata > Amphibia > Anura > Ranidae > Lithobates > Lithobates clamitans. The sequence continues at coordinate 5,818,028 of JBBGZY010000746.1, forward strand.
TTCGATCCATGTATGGCCAGCTTTAGTTAGTTATACTCCCTTTGACAACAAGAGAAAAGGTTCCAGATATCTGCCCATGACAGACTCTACTTCAAAACAGCAATACTTATTGAAGGCAAAATATGAACCCTGCTAACTGATGTTGGCCATAGGTACACAGATGAGTCATTACTTTGAATGAGATTTGGAAGAGGTGTCTGTGCTTATTGCAGACATTGCATATCTGTTGAACAGCAAGATAGAATTATGTTGTTTATAACCCTTAGACTACCCAACTACATCAAGGGATGTGTTCCATCTGATATCACTTGCAGGAACCCAAGGCATACTGTCAGCACATCTTAATGCTCGCCATCACTTGTCATTACAATTAAATTTCATTGCCACGCTAAACGTGGTCATTTATGGGTCAGTTTAACATTATGTGTGATGCAGATACCTACCGAACAACAACTATGCATGACTATTATTAAAAGTAGGGAAGACCCTCACCATGCCAACATCCAAAATATATATTCAAGGATTGACCAAGTCAAAAAATTATCGGACTTTGTGGGCACATAATGAGAAAGAGAATCAGTAAAAAAGTATAAATTTTATTACAACATAGTTAAAAAACATATAAACAACATACAAACAACACCCTTTATGGACACAGTTACCCAAATAATTAAAGAGGACAGGATCTACGGTACAAAGATTAATTTAACACTGTATCAAGGTAAAAGAAAAATTTCTGATCCAGTAATGCCTCCAAAAACTTGCTCGTCGACATGTTTCACTAAAATATTAGCTTCCTCAGGACAGATACTAGGTAGGTGCTGGTAAACTTGTGGCTCAAGGTGTGGGAGAACTTGACTAAACTGACAAACAGCTGAAAAAACGAGATTGCATATGCGTGTCTAAAGTAGTAGGATACACATATATCATGTGGTCTATAGTAGATACCACTGGTATAAAGTAGTCATGTATAGATATTTGACTATAAATCACACACAGCGGTAAGTGGTCACAAATTCCCACTATAAACGTGTTCAATACAATATCAATAGTACCAAGAGATAGCCCATGGATACCGGACCAAGTTATTAAATGGGTTAGAGCTGCACGATTCTGGCTAAAATGAGAATCATGTTTTTTTTGCTTAGAGGATAGATCACAATTCTCTCACGATTCTCGCGGCGTAACATCATTTTTCACATTACACAAAATAATTGGGCTAACTTTACTGTTTCGTTTTTTTTTTAAATCATTGAAGTGTATTTTTCCCAAATAATTGCGTTTGAAAGACCATTGTGCAAATACAGTGTAACATAAAATACTGCAACAATCGCCATTTT